>JALJCO010008279.1:0-18049 GCA_023101725.1 Atherinomorus stipes | reverse complement strand
AGGACTGAAGGTAGAGTCAGAACAACTCTGCCCCACCTGCTCTTTCTTGAAATCCCTGTGCCACCCTGGCCTCCCACAAATTGGCCATGGCCATATCAGCTCAAGTGGAAGGAATGCAAACAGACTCTCTGCCCCCCTCTGCTTCGCCATGTCTTATGTCTCCCACATGGATTCCTAATCTCCTCCAACAGGAACCGCAGCGAATCAGGAAGGAATCGCCCACTCCGAGCTACCTCCTCTCCACCCATGGGCTCTGGACTCCTCCCTCCTTCCCCTTCCTTCATGATTCATGATGTGCATGGTCGTTCAGTTGTATCAGTCTGAGTATGGTAGCCCAATTGACATGGTGTGTTTTTTCCCTGTGCCCGAGTTCTGATTTTCAGCAGCACTCGTGTACATCACTCTTTTAGCTCACCGACCCAACTCTCTGCGTGTAATCATTTTTCCTTCTTTGACACTAAGGAAGCAAGGGCACATCCGTGATACGCATCCTCAAGTCTTCCAGATCCTGTATGCTTATGCCATTGTTTTCTTGTTGTTTTATCCAATCTGGGCCAGGTTATTATGGAAGTCATTTCATGCAACTAGGACTGCTGATTTATATGACAATAAAGCAATTCAATTCAATTCAATTTAACGATAGCATCACACAGTAGCTGCACATCCATTGATGAGAATCTCCTGTTCAACCAGATCGTGATGAGAATCTCGTTTCACCCCTCATCATGATGAGAATCTTCTCGTTCCACCTCATCTCCCAAATCTGCTCTATTAGACTGCCAGGGCTATTTAAGAGTCCAGTGAGCTCAACAAATCATGTTCCAGAAAGCAGTTGGAGATGATGAAAGTTCTGTGACACTTAGTGCATCATCCTGCTGGAAGCAGCATTTGAAGATGCTTCACTGTAGTCATAAAGGGATAGACTTGTAGTCAGCAACAATACTCAGAGTAGGCTGTGGTAGTTAAACCCAAATGGGTAGTACTAGGGGCCCAGAGTGTACCAGAAAACCTCCCCCACACCATTACACCAGCAGCAGCCTGAAACCTTGAGTAAGATGAATCCATGCTTTCATGATATTTCAGCAAAATCTAAGCCGAGCATCTGAACGTGGAGCTGGAAATGAGACTCATCAGACTCAGCAGCACTTCTACCATTTTCTTTTGTCCAGTTCTGGTGAGTCTGTGTGAATTGTAGCCTCGAGATTTCCTGTTCTTATTGACAGGAGTAGTCTTCTGCTGCATTCTGTCCAGATAACTGCTACTCACTGGAGATTTTCTCTTCTTCAGACCAAAACCTTGAGATGGTTGCGTGGTAAGTCCAGTAAATACTCAGACCAACAACCATTAAATTCCCTTCTTCCTCATTCTGATGATCAGTTTGAACTTCAGCTTAAGTCATCTCTTTATTGAGTTGCTGCCATGTAATTTAAGTAGATATTTGTGTTAATAAGCTGTTGACCAGGAAGACTTGATAAAATGGCCGGTGTGTCATGAACATTTCCCCCATTCAGCAGCTGTTACTCTGCAGCATTGTCCATTTAGATTCACAGCAATACTTTTCTGCAACCTAGAGCTAATGTGACTGTATAAACTGTCGGGTAAATAAAACTGTAAGAATGAGGCAGGCTGAGGGAGGATGTGGCATGAAATTGAACTACAGCTCCAGCGCCACATACCTGGTGGGGAAGACTCCGTGCCTGAGAGGAGTCTTTGTTCCACTGATCCCTTCATGACGAGGGGATGAGAGGTTAAACACCCCTCTGCAGCATCATCAGAACTTCCCAGGCAACATCTCCAGTCAGTCTGGCCCCACAAAAGCAAAGTGATGAGAAAAGCACAAAAACGGCATCTTTGGTAGAACTTATCCACACAAACACACTCATGGAAGCACACACACATGCTCCCTGCTGGTTGTTCGTTCTCTGCAGTAAACAGCAAAGATTGTAATTCTTTTCTGGAAGGAGATAGACAACCTTCCGGAGCGTCTTTGTGGTCCAGGTTTAATCCCCCCAGTTTGCTCCATGATAGTTTGCAACAGTGTAGACGTGGAGAGAAGAAGAGCAAAGGAAAGAAGGAAGGTGGGAAACGAGGTAGCAAATGGAAGAGAGAAAAAACCTGAAAGCCCTCAGATTAAAAGGGGCCAAAAGAGGGTGATGGAGGATTCAACATGGAAGTCATCTGAAGATAAACCGGGGAGAGAGACAAAGGGAGGAACAGAAAAGCAAGTTTGTTTGTAGCACATTTAATGTTGAACACAATTAAAAGTGCTTTACATAACTTTTAAAAGCATTCCAGGTGGGAAAAAGAAAAGCATTTTAAAGATCAGGATGTTCAATATTGGCTTTTTTACAGATATCCAATACACCGATATTTCCAACTCATTTCTTTTTTAAAACTTATGGTAAAAATATCACATTGGTTGTATTAAAATATCATTAAAGGTTGAATATGGAACACGATGATAGAACAGCAACATCATTTGTGTCTTGGTTGTAGTTGCAACGGCAGAAAAACAACTCCAGCCGCTGGTTCCAGGCTAGCTGCTTTGAAATGGGCAAGTGACCAGCAGTCTGCAGCATGTCCAACAAGTAATGCAGAGGAGTTTATAACTGACAGCTAACGTTAGCCACGTTAGCAAACAAGTTAGCTGTCCGAATCCAGGAGAAAAGTCATCATTTCTGCATCTTCATGCTGTGGAAAACGTTTATGTGGGTCAGTTTAGCTTCACCTAAATTCACTCCAGTTTTTGCTCTTCTCAGGTCACTCCTTTTCTGAGATGGAAAACAATATCTCCAGGGCTCTAAAGCAGCTATGGACTTGCCGACTCCACTGTTTTCTCCTGTGCCATCCTAACTGTGCCCAACATGCTGTTACTACACAGAGATCGTATTTGGCCACCATCAATTTGCTTGTAGATATAAACATAATGCCATTGTCAAACCCGTTAAAATTTATTCTATAATCATTTTCAGGCTAAATATAATTTTTTTGGGAAATGTTGTAATTTCATTCTGCACCCCTCCCAGCAACCCTTGGAGGTATTATTTTTTTAAAATATAGCTTTTTATAAAAATATTCCATGTTCAAACCGTAACTCAGCCAGAGGAGTTCATTTTTCGGTTTTCTGGCTGCCATATATCAGATACTAGCAAGTATTAGCCAACATGTGGCTAATTCTAATGTTTCTGACAACTTTGTTACTTAAAGGTGCCATGACATCAAATTTCACTTTTTCTGGGGTTTTTGGGTGTATAATATGATCTGTTGTGCACTGATGAGGCCATGTGAATGTCCAGAGTGAGAATCAAAGTTCCTGTTTATGGTCTGTCAGCTTTGTCTCTCTGCTCAGAAACAGTTGAATCAGACAGCAGGCTATCATTCTACGTAGTTCTATCATTCTACGTAATTTAATTCTCCAATAAGAGCACACTATCAAGTAAACAGCGCCCCCCTCTCCTAACGGTTTATGCACCGTCCGCTCCCCCCTCCCCTCCCTGTCTGATTCAGCTGCATGTATGGAGCTAGTAGTAACTTCTCTGCAGTCAGGTCTGGGTTTTCAAACAAATGGATTTAAAAGAAAACTTCTGCAGCAACACTGAGGGAGGGGGCTAGCAACCTTGTCATTACCTGTAAGTTTATTTATTTTTCTAAATGCTGTCTTGTCTGATAAACGTAGCTCACTATCGAACTGCACATGTTACTAGCAGTTAGCCTTTAGCAAACTCCGACCGCAGCTTGACCTAGATTCTCCAAATAAGGTCATAGCGAAATAATGTAGCCAATCAAAATGAAGTGAACGTGGTCTCCGGGTAAAGCTCCATCATCATCACCGGACCCAACTGTATTACTGAGGAAGTGAGGTCTGGCGTTTCAAAACAATACTCCGCTGTAAAAAATGCCGTTTTTTTCTTTTGGAGTATTTACATATAAAGTAATGCCAACAACATAAACTAGTTTTTAACTGTTTTGTCATCACTCCTTTAACCAACAACTAACAATTAGGTTGGGCATCGAGAATCGAGTATTGATGACAACCAGGACTAACTCTCCAATTCTCCCAGAAATGTTCAAATTTTAAAATTTTGATACCTATTTTTGATGTCCCGTCCACCAAACACCATAGAATCTGCCTGATGCAGAAAATTTGTTCATACCAAGTTTCTGGTAGACCCGATTATACTGACTCACACGGCACAACTCGATGTCTTTGTTGCTATATTTAGCGAGTTTTCAGACCCTCTCATAACTTTCTTTTAATAAAACCGTTAGCAACAAGTCTAGTGACATTTGCTGGTCTTCTTGGAGACTTTTGAGACCGACGTGAAAGAACGTTTAGTTTACTGCACGCTGTGACGGCCCCTCCCTCATTTCATAGCACATGCAGGAGCTGCTGGCATAGCAAGAGATAATTACCTCTGCTCTATGAACCAGACTGAAAACAAAACTAAAAACTTACACTGATTGTCAGATATTGTCTCTTAGTGAAGAAGTGAAAAACATTTAATTTAAAGTCGTACTGTAACATGTAGTAGACTTTTAATAAGAAAAACGTAAATATAAACATAAAGTTCTTAAAATCGTGAATTTAAACTAGGTCTAGTCAAATCTGGGCAGGGATCATTTAGTCCTTTTCTACTTTTTTTTTTTCTTTTAGTTGAAATCTGGTTGAAATGCAAAATGCCTTTGGTAAGAACATAAATAGAGCTGGAGTTTACTATATTAATGTCCATGTCTGTTATTTGATTCACTTGTCCATAAAAGAAAATGTAAACCTATTTTTGGTAGTTTTATTAAACTCTGCTCCTTAAAAGAATCAAACTCGGGAACTGTTAGGAACTGGAATCGAAAGAAGCGAGTCGAACCGGAACCAGAATCATTAAAATTCAAACGATGCCCAACCCTACTCCTTCAACGAGACATAGTATCACGACAGCTTCAAAGCAAGTCAGTCTGTAGCAGCAGCAGCTGCACCGTAGTCATATGACTCTGAAAGGAATGTAGGGAAAGAAGTTCTTCCACAATAACAGGGACTTTTCTACATGCTGGACCAACGCTGATGGAATCAATTCTCACAAGATTTCATAACTGAATGAGATCTTGTGATATTTCATTATTGGAAAATATCAGTATCAGTTTTTTCGGACTGATATTTTTACTATCACATTTTTAATGCGGATATAGGCCAATATCAGACATTTTTCTATTTAAAAAGAAAAAGAAAAATTGTCTATGAAGAGAATCAAAATCATAAAAATCACAAACAATATAAAATAACTAAATTAGATGAGAATTCTGTAAAAAAAAAAAAAAAAAAGCAACAGTCTAGATAAGATGAAGATACGGTGCAGATTTCATGAGTAGGCACATGAGAAGAGAAATTTCCCCTACCTGGGTATAAAAGTGTATAGGCTATAGGTAGTGAAAGTTTCATCTCCACTGGCAGTTTGTTCCACTTTTTTACAGCATTACAGCTAAATGATGTTTCATCCGGACTCTAGTCTGGACTCTGGTCTGGACTAGCTGACCCAAGACCTTGATCTAAGAGCCCTGCTGAGTCCAGATTTACTCTGGACCTGACCCAGTCTGGGATTTGTAGATGATCAGTAGGATTTTATCATCTATTTTCTGGAAACCATTGTAAAGATTTTAAAACTGGTGTGATGTGTTCAGATTTTTTAGTTCTAGATAAATCTCTAGCAGCAGTGCTTTGGATAAAGGTCAAGAAAGTGAAGAAGATTGGAGGAAGGAAAGCCAAAAGGTTTAAGACGGGGAAAGAGGAGTGCCACCTTCCCCTGGAAAACACTCAATGTCTAACATTTAGCCTTAAAATAGCAGAACAGCAAAGTTTATGTGGTTCTTTAACCTCATCTCTTATACTGTAGAAAGAGTTTATGCAGCTTTCTGATCATGTGACAAGCTGCTCGAATAGATTACATAGGACCTTTAGACATGGCCTTCTCTACACTAGTGGGCCCTTTTATGCGGCTCGGAGCTGCTAAATTAAACTATAAAACAAATATGCTGAAAGTTACTACATATATTAAAGGATAACTTTCTTTTTTTCAAGCTAGACCCTTCTTAAACCTAGGAAGTGGAGGAAGATGGCGGCGCGTGTACAGGCAGCAGCTTTGCTCGCACCCGATGCAACTGTGTTTTTGTGTGTTGTGTGTACTAAGTCTGTGTGTGTTTGTTCATCGTTGTCTTCATCGTGCCCTCATGGCTACAGGCACAAATACTACCGAAAGTTTCTGCTCGATATCTGCAGAAACACGGATATAACTCCAGCGAACGCGGAAATTCCCGACCCCCACAGCTACGCCCAGCCCGCAGTGGAAGCGCCACGGACGGAATCTGAAGAGGAAGAACAGGGGGAAGCGTGGTGGTATCCGAGCTAGATTAGCCGCCAGACCACACCGGCCGGCTATTCCGTCCATCACCCTGGCCAACGTACGCTTACTCGACAATAAACTGGACCACATCCGTCTACTCTGGACACACTACAAGTTTGTGGGTGATTGTTTCGCCCTTGTGTTTGTGGAAACCTGGCTCAACGATGCTATTCAGCTAGGATGGCTAACTTGCTTCTGAGCAGACAGGGCACTCACCGAGGGGGGGAAAGGCTCGTGGCGGTGGACTATGTGTATACATCAACAATGCCTGGTGTTGCGACACAGTGGTGGTTTCCAGACACTGTTCACCACTGGGGGAGTTAGTGATCATCAAGTGCCGGCCATTCTACCTGCCCAGGGAATATACTGCTGTCCTGCTAGCAGCAGTCTACATCCCTCCTTGCTCCGCCAACAACAGGAGTGAGGCACTGAACAAACTCCACCAGCACATCAGCGAGCAGCTAACAGCCCACCCTGATGCCTTCCTCATTCTGGGGACTTCAACCATGCCAATCCCAAGAGTGTGTTTCCACAACTACATGGACATGTCAACTTTCCCACAAGAGGTAACAACATTCTGGAAAATGTTTAAACAACTCAGAAGAGAGCCTACAAAGCCCTCTCCCTCCCCCACCTTGGAGCCTCACATCACTCCACTGTTGTGCTAGTCCCTGCATACAGACAGCTGGTTAAGGTGACTAAACCAGCCAAGAATGAGATCCAGGTGTGGCCAGAGGGGTCAATAGAGGCTCTCCAGGACTGTTTTTCCACCACTGACTGGAGCATGTTCAGACATGCAGCCACTTACAATGACACCATAGACCTCCAGGAGTACACAGAGACTGTCAAGGCCTACATGAGGAAGTGCATGGACAACGCCGCGGTCTCCAGAGGAAGGTGCATGGATGATGTCATGGTCTCCAGAACCATCTCCATCCGGGCCAACCAGAAACCTTGGTTGACAAGGGAAGTCCACAGTCTCTGAAGGCTCAGAACGCTGCCTTTGGAGCTGGGGATGAGGCGGGCCTGAGGACAGCCAGGGCCAACCTGTCATGGGGGATCAGAGAGACCAAGAGACATCACTCCAGGAGGATCGCGACCACTTCAGGGACACCAGAGACTCCAGGAACCTGTGGCAGGGCTTCCAGACCATCACAAACTACCCCCCCGCATCCCCCTCCCTGCTGAACCAGCTTAACGACTTCTTTGCTCACTTTGAGGTGGACAACAGCACTCCAGCACAGAGGATCCCTCCGCCCTCCGACGACCAGACGCTGTCACTATCTTCGGACAGCGTGAGGAAGGCACTCAGGAGGATCAACGCCAGGAAAGCCCCTCATCCCGATGAGATTCCTGGTCGCGTCCTGAGACACTGTGCTGCGGAGCTCACGGATGTCTTCATGGATATCTTTAACATTTGGCTGAGATAAGCTGTTGTCCCAACGTGCCTCAAAGCCACTATTATCATTCTGGTACCAAAAAAGTCATCCCCCACCTGCCACAATAACTACTGCCCCGGCGCACTCACCCCCATCATCATGAAGTGCTACGAGCGGCTAGTCATGCACCACATCAGGTCCCCCCACTCTGGACCCCTACCAGTTTGCATATCGGTCCAACTGGTCGATCGATGATGCCATCTCCACCGTGCTCCACTCAGCCCTCACCCACCTCATCGTCAAACTGGTCCACCTGGGACTCAACACCTCCCTCTGCAACTGGCTACTGGACTTCCTGACAGGGAGACCACAGGCAGTTCGGGTTGGCAGCAACACCTCCAGCACCATCACGCTGAACAGGGGGGCCCCCCAAGGATACGTGCTAAGCCCCCCTCTCTTCACCCTGCTGACCCACGACTGCACTCCAACATTCAGCTCCAACCTCTTCATTAAGTTTGCAGATGACACGACCATGGTGGGTCTCATCAACAACAACGTTGAGACAAACTACAGGAGTGAAGTGAGCCGCCTGGCCACGTGGTGCAAAGACAACCATCTCCATCTGAACATGGAGAAGCAAAAGGAGATGGTGGTGGACTTCAGGAGAAAGCCTGTCCAGCATGCTCCACTGATCATCAACGGTGCTGAGGTGGAGCGGGTGAGCAGCACCAAGTTCCTGGGTGTCCACATCTCCCAAGACCTGTCCTGGGACACCAACACCACGGCCCGGGCCAAGAAAGCCCAACAGCGATTCTACTTCCTGCGGAAACTGAGGAGAGCAAAGTCCCCCGTTATGCACTCCTTTTACAGGCTCCGTGTGGTATGGAGCCTGCACCGCATCCTGCCGCAAAACCCTGCAGCGCACTGTGACAGCAGCTGGGAAGATAATTGGTGTCCCCCTCACTTCTCTATTGGACATCTACCACTCCTGCCTCACCTGCAGAGCCACCAGGATTGCAGGTGACCCCACCCACCCGCCCACAGTGCCTTTACCTTGCTGCCATCAGGGAGGAGGCTGCAGAGTCTGCAGGCAAGAAGCAGCAGGCTCAGAGAAAGCTTTTCCCACCAGGTAGTGAGGATGCTCAACTCCCTCCCCTGTCCTGCCCCCCACCCACCCCTCCCCTCTGACCCCTATTTGCCCCATTGACTTAGCCCGTTCACAAACTCACCTACCTCAGGACTGCACACCTCACTTTATCATCACCATGGCACCAGTTCAACACTGCAGAACATTGTACTAAATAGCACTAATACATATTGCACTATCGCATCCATCAGGACTGCTACTCAGTTTACTCTGCCGTATCATTATTGCATGATTGCCACTGGGCAGTCTTGTTCTTATTTTTATATTTTTTATGTATTTTATATTTTTATCCTTTTGTGTTTTTATCTTATAGTTTATTGTCTTTTATTGAATTCACCGTGGGTTGAGAGACATGCAATTTCATCTGTGCCGTATGTCACGTACGGCCCACTTGACAAATACATTGATTGATTAATTGATTATTTCTAGCAGCATATATGTGCATTTACTCACCAGTAAAGTTTCTGCATCACTTTGAGTCCTTCGGAAGATATTGCGTTGAGTCGTCTTTCGGTGTACATCAAGTACTGTATAATGGCGGAGACAGGGCAGCCACTTTAGAAGCCCAGCAAAACTCCTTGATTTTCGCCAATACTTTAAGTAGAATGAACGAACAAACGTGTACTATTGTCCCATGAGTCCAGATTTAGCTTTCCATTAGTTATCAGTGTTCTAAGCACTTTTCGGGCCGCACATTCATGATGCATGCTTCTGTAGTACAGCTGAGAAGAGCAGCTCACTACCCAGACAACAAAAGAAACACAATTTGCGAAACTCTGAACTCACAGGACAATAGTACTCCTTTGTTCGTTCATTCTACTTAAAGCATTGATGAAATCAAAAAGTTTTACTGCAGATAATGTCTTATATAGTGGCTGCCCGTCTGCCATTTTACAGGATGCACACCCAAGGGTGACTCAACGCAATATCTTCCGAAGGACTCAAAGTGATGCAGAAACTTTACCAGTGAGTAAATGCATGTATATACTCTGAGAAATAAGGTCCAGATTGAAAAAAGGAAAGTTGTCCTTTAAGTAAAAGCGTAAAACACCCAGAATGACCAGGGGGATTCAGAGACTATACAGGCAGATAAAACACACATCCCATCATCCAATAAATAACCAGAGACAATCCATAAAAGTCACGAGGGCAAATGCAACAAACCATAAAAACAGAATCCAGTTTGATACTGAGGAGGCAGTTCACTGGAAATGGCCCAACGGGAGCTGTGCTGACAGCAGATATCTGAAGATGAGTGTCAGATATTGTAAAATTACTAAATTGTGACTTTCTATGGTGTGAAACAAAACTGAATAAGTTACTTCACCAGTTCACTGCAACTGGGGGAAGAGCAGTTACACTGCAAAAACAGTCTATCTAACCAAGTTTTACAGTCTTATTCAGCAAAAATTGTCTTAACGATCCTGATTAGACAGTAATATACTTGACAAGAGCAGAATATGTTAGATTTTTTTTTTTAATTTTGAGAGTAAGGCTATGTTCACACGGCGACTATCAGAAGAGAAGACGCAAAAGTGGCGTCTCATCTTCATCTTTTTATCCGCGTTTACTTGAGCGTTGTCATGAAGAAATCTGCCTCCTACGAGGACGCAAGAGTGTGTGGAATTCGATTGGATATGCACATCAGCCCGTTAGGTGGTGCTGTAATAAAACTCCATCATGCCTGCGTGCATGTGTAAAATCTACCTAAGATCCACTGGCTTTACGTAAGGTATGTCCCATTTCGGGGTCTGCACCAAAGACTGTAAATAAACACTACCTGCACACTACCAAGTATGTGGACTACGTAGGCTACAGAGTGGCCTACGTAGTCCACAGACTTTGAAGCCGTTTTATTGTTTCTGAAATGAGACAGCCTAATAGTCCGACGTTGTTTTTCCCCGTTTGTGTGTGACGTTAACGTCATGAGCATGGCGTGAGCAGGTCCACCCTCATTTTTGGGTTGTGCAGACGAGAACGCAACAGCGTCACGTCTTCAGGAATTCCACTTTGGAATGAGTCTTCAGATTTTTGTGTCTTCAACCCAGAATAATGCCATTGCCGTGGAATCAAAAGGCACTTCCCATGAAATATTTTGTCATTTTTACTCTTAATCGTCCTTGTGTGAACGGCCCCTCAATGTTTTTTATTTCTCACTTTGAAACTGAATACTAAAACTGGTTATTTTATCTGCATAGTTCAATTATCTCACTAAGACACTGTTTCAGGTCACTTTGTCTTTCACTCCCAACTTTAGCAGTAAAAACTTGTTTGAAGGCCTCCCATACCAGTTCATTATCATCTTAGAACTATCTCAAAAGACAGGAAAATGTTGTCAAGAGCAGATCTTGAAATGATCTTTCAGGCTTTTATCTCACCTTGTATCGATAATTGTAATTCTGTTTTTACTTGTTTTAATAAGAAGACCCTCAAAAGATTCTAGTTAGTCCAGAATTCTGCTGCTAGACTTTTATCAGTTTCACCTAGAATGGTCCACATCATCCCTATTGTATCAAATCTTCATTGGCTCCCAGTTAAATGTCGAATTGATTTTAAAATCTTAACTTTGATCTTCCAGGCACTGCATGGATGCAATGCATACACACACACACACGCACACACACACCCACACACACACACACACACACACACACACACACACGGTATATTCTTCATTTGCTGTGTCCCTATACTGGGCCACCTTTCCCCTTACCCACCCCCCCTTCCCTCCTTGTGTGTTTGGAGTCTTTTAAAAAGCAGCAGAAGATGTATTTATATAGGAAACCTTTTGGTTGGTTTGATTGTGATTGACTGGGTTTTATGATTCTATTATGTTTTTATTATCTATTTGAGATACACTAAGTATAGATGGGCTGACCAATAGGTTGTTATGTGTCAAACCAATCTTTTCGGTTGTTTTAACTAAAAAGATTGGTTAGATTAACCAATACTTTGGTTAAAGTGATCAATATTGGTCACTTTGACCAGAATATTGGTTAATCTAACTAATCTTTTTGGTAAAAACAATGAACCATTTACTTCTCCTTTTATATCCACTCTTAGAAGTGAAAACAAATTGCAAGTTTTGTATCTGTACAGTGGTGTTATGTCCCACCTCAGCAAGGGATCAGAGATGCAAACAAAAACTGGTTTTAGGTGAAAAAAAAAAATGTTTTACTGTTCTGACGGAAAATGAAGGCAAACAAAAACACTGGCAAACTGAAAACCTGAAAAGAAGATGGGGTTAGTGATGCTGCTCAAAGTATTTGAAACAAAAACAGAGAAAGCCTAACCTAAAAAGGAGCCACAAGGGGAAAACCAACACAAACCTAGTCTATGGACCAAAAAAAGGGAACGAGCAGCACCAATAAGCTAAAAGTAACCAAAACCCAACTATAGCAAAGAAGGCCTAGCTATCCCAACTCCAAACTTACCCATTGTAAAACACATAGACAACTAAAGGTAATCTAGCAACCAAACACATGGAAAGCAAAAAAAGGAGAAGCAGAAACAAAAGTGCCCAAACTAAAGTCACCAAAAACCACAAACAAAACAAACTAAGGGCCAACTGTTGCCCAAGACTGTAGCTGCGTCTCATCTTGCAGTCTGCACACTCCTGAAACAGTAAGACTGCTAGGATGCTGAAATGGGACATCGTGGAAGACAAGAATTACCCATAGTGCTCCAGTCCCGTTGCCTAGCAACTGCAGACTCCACTGCAGACGGCTTTCTTTTTCCGCTTATTCTTTCAGCTACGTTGTGAGGAAAAAAAAGAGAAAGAACTAATATGGAACCGTGCATTTTATTCCTTTTCATTTGTCTGTCAATACCTGAACGTGGACACCCCATTAACCCCTTGTTAAGTCCTCCTCCCCCTTTCCCCCCACGAATAATATCAAACAAAATGGATTTTTCAATTTTCCACAGAAATTATCTGTTGTTTCTTACCAGTAAACACTTCATTTAACACTTAAAAATCCATGAATATATCCAAATATTTCTCATCACTGAAAAAATGTCAAATAGAATTGCAAAAAGGATCTGTAAAAAAGTCTCATATCCTTTAATATTTACCTTTCTTTAAGCCCAGTCATGATGATTAACATTGTTTTTACATCACTTTTAATTATAATTTATTGTATATTGTGCATTAAATATCTTATTTCCCTTTATTTTATTTAAACCCCTTTGTATGTTGCTTAGTTCAAACCTTTCAGTGCTTTTGTGCTTGATGTAACCGTACAGTATTGTATAAAACTCCTTGTTACTCCCCTCAAGAGAGTTTGTACATTCTGCTTATGTAAATAAAGTTTTTAAAAAAATCTTGTGTGCAATGAATTCTGGGATAGGCGAGGCCACTAAGGATACATGCGATGGGTGTGTCTCATGTTGACGTCTACAGACTGCAAAGTGCGAATTCGTCGGCTGCATACGTCACGGCAGCACGCCAAGTCCTGTCCCGTTTCAAAAATGTCTGAAGGATCCTCCAAATCCAGCCTCCAAACCTGCACTCCGTTTGGCCTGAAACGAAGGATACATTGCACGTATCCTTCGTGGCCTTGCCTATTCTAGAATTCATTGCACACAAGATTTTAAAAAAAGAAAACTTTATTTACATAAGCACAGTGTACAAACTCTTGTGACGGGAGTAACAAGGAGTTTTATACAATACTGTACGGTTACATCAAGAACAAACGCACTGAAAGGTTTGAACAATAAACCTACGAAAGGGTTTAAATACGATGAAGGAAATTAGGATATTTAGAGCACAATATACAAGAAATTATAGTTGCAAAGCGATGTAAACACAAAGTTAATCATCATGACTGGGCTTAAAGAAATATTAAAACAGAAGGGTAGGAGACTTTTTTTAACAGATCTTTTTTACAATTCTACTTGACATTTTTTAAGTGATGAGAAATATTGTAAAAATCAATAAAACAGGCAAAGTTAGGTATTTTGTTTCATCCCGCAGAAGATGGAAGGGAAGCTGCAGAGTGTAATATTTGGTTATAATTTTGTCAAACAATCTCTGTGGAAAATTTAAAAATATGCGGGCAAAAAAGAAAGAAAGAAAGTTTTTGCTTCAGAAAATTCACTTTGTTTGATATTATTCATGGGTTAACAAGGGGTTAATGGGGTGTCCACGTTCAGGTAATGACAGATTAAATGAAAAGGAATAAAATGTATTCCATATTAGTTCTCTCTCTTTTTTTTCTAACAACATAGCTGAAAGAGTAAGCGAAAGAAAGCCATAACTAGACAGTTCACTAGCAAGGACCACTCCACAACAAAATGAGTGATGACAATGATGACAATGATGATTACGGAGGATATATTTGATTGATCAAATGAAAGAATGAGATCTGATGATGAGCCGGAGGAAGACCTAGGGTGGGGTGTAGTCTTTTGGTAGTGACTCCGGCTTAGGGAACCCCAAAAAAGAGTGGCCAGAGCCAAGAAGTGAATGAACTCTACGTACTGTATATCTAAAAGGTTATTGCAAACGCATAATTGGTAGGCTTGCAAAGACCAGCATCTGAGCAACTGAATATTTTTGGTCTGATACATCAAATTTGAGGCGGTGGTGGCTGCGCCGATGTGGAATGAATTGATGGAATAGTCTTCTGATTCTAAGCCAGACAGATGGACTTGACAGAAATGGTTGCTGAACCAGAATCTAGTAGCCAATTTCCTTTTCTCAGCAAAGAGCAGATCCAGAGGTGAGGCAGTTGATTGCAGTCCAAGTTGGAAGTAGTCTGGAACTGGTTCTTAAGGGCTGAGGTATGAATACAATTTAAACAGATAAATGGGTAAGAGATTCCAAGTTGATCCGTTTTTCTTTTAAGCGTGAATACGAGACAGTCAGGTGAGTAGAAGATGTCTGAGAGGCAGGGGTGAAAAGGAGAGTTAAAAATGGACATTGTAGGTGCGACAGCTTAGCAAAAGCGAAAGAGAGGGGTACAATAACAGCAGCAAGTCACCATAGTGACCCGCCAAAACCTGGAGACAGGAGCCACCGGGTAGGGATGCAGAGCAGAGACGGGCGGCTTGATGTGTGGCATGGGGGTAGCCAGGCTGTGACACCCAGGAAAGCCAGAAGCCATTTGCGCAAAAAAGGGGCAGAAGCAGGGAGAGGGGCAGAGAGGGAATGAGGAAGAAATGAGCCAGAAATGAAAGGAGAAGAGGGCAGAAAAGCCAGAAAAGGCGGGAAGGGCTGGGGCCCCCAAAGAGGGCAGGAGGGGCATGGCTGTGGCTGCACCAGAACGCAAGGAGGAAAGGAAGAGGCCGGCAGCCAAGAAAACATGAGGAATCAGAAGCTAAGAAGAAGTGAGAGCGGCCGTCGGCAGTGCCGGGACGGCCAGAGATGGAAGGGAGGAAAGAAAGGAAGAAATGAGCAAAGAAAGCTCGCGAAAGACTGAGCAGAAGTGACACGTTGCCGTGCGCCTGACGGGCAAGGTGGAGGCTAATTGTGGGAGGGTGCCCCAGGAGACAGCAGGGGAGAACGGTGGAGCCGGGGAGAAAGGCAGGGCTGGTACCCGTGGCAGCCCAGTCGGGCGTGTGGCCGAGGGATGTGCACAAGAGAGTGCGAGTGACCACAGTGATGGGGCGTGAGTAGACCGGGGAGAGCGGCTGTTGAAGCGGCTGAGAGCTGGAGAGGCTGGCTCAACGGATGCACTGTGAATCAGGGCAGTGAGATCTAGAGTCCAGGAGACAATGATGGGAGACCGTGCATGGCAGACTGTGAGAGACTTTGGCATGGAGGTGTGTCGTGGTTGGAGCAGGCAAAGGCCCAATAGGCCAGCAAGAGCCGCCGAAGAACAGGTAGAGGGCCAGAGGAGACCAGCCGACAGAGGCGCCGCTGAAGTGGCATGTGCGGCCGAAAGGCTGTCAGAGAGAGGGCCGGGGAGAGCGATGGAGCGAGCAGCCACCAGTCCTGGACTAAAGATGGCGGAGAGATGGCACGGGACCCAGACAGAATCGGGAAGGTGCCAATTGGAGGGCTGTGCCAGCCGTGTCCGTGGCGGAGGGCAGCACGTGGCCCAGTGTGAGAGAACGTGGCGAGTAGCTGAGCGGCGATTGGAGCGGGTGGAGGCCCTGATAGACTGATGAGAGCCACCGCTGAAGCAGCTGTGGGCCGGGTGAGACTGGTCCGACGGAGAGACATCACCCGAATGACATGCGAGGCTGGCAGAGGACGGAAGATAAAGGAGCGCAGCTTAAGTGGCGACGTGTGAGCTATATGCAACAACGACCAAGAGGGTGGAGGTGATTCGCACATCGAGTCAAGCCCAGCCCAGCTACATACTACGGGCCACAATGACTGTGTGATTCACATGCGCAGCTGAAAGCCAGCAGCATGGCTGGCCAACAGCGGTGGTGAGTAATAAATACAGTGTGTCAAGCCCCTCTACGTACTGCGACCAATCACAATAATCCGCACGTGCTGTGACTGAAGCCATGCTATGAGTTATGAGCTATGCAATTAGGAGCTCACAGGGAGAGGGAGAGCGATCGCCGGAATGTGCTGTTAGCAGAGCAATGCTGCCGCAAGCCGATGAGAGATGAGGACGAAGCAGCGGTGACACTGGGAACATTGAGGTGGCAACACCGGTAAGAGAGGAGAATCAGTGGCAAGACATGCAGCAGAAGGAACAGGAGGCTGAAAGTGAGAAAATGACTACCGGCAGACAGGGAGCAATGGCAGCGAAGCCCGAAGGTCCAGTAAAAAAGTGGGTGGCCGAGAGCGAAACAAAGGAGCCGGCAGGTGCACCGGCAACAGGACTGTTCCCAGAAGCCACCAGCGCGGAAGGGGGGTAGAGAGGAAGGGAAGAAGTGATTATCCACCAGGGACAGAAAGAAGAGGCAGAAAGGCCAGGAGGGCGTGATGCGGGCCGAGGCCCCGATAAGGACAGGTGAGGACCGGCTGTGGCTGCGCCGATACTTGGGGACGAGAGAGAGAAGCCGCGGTGTAACCAGTACCAGAAGAAAGGAAACAAGGCCGAGAAGAAGCAGAAGCGGTCAGACAGCGCCGGGACAGCAAGAGACGAACGGGAGGAAAGGAGGAGGAAACAGGCCGAGAGAGCTCCAGGACGGGCGGAGCAGGTGCGGGAGAGACAACCCAGAGTGTTGCAGAAGGAGCAGACGGCAGGGCTGTGACCGGCCAGGACGAAGCCGCCAGGAGGAGGAGCAGGAAGTGCCGAAGACCTGACACCGCCGGTGGGAACTGTTCGTGCGGGCGGAGGGAATCCCTGCCTGCCCCGAGTATACCGGAGACGAGCTACAATCTAGTTAGTGATGGAGGCGGCTGCAGGCTGGGAAGCTTGCACCGACCGCGGTGCGCCGCTCCAGCGGCGCGGAGGCTGCAGGACAGCGGGTCCAAGGAGCGAGAAGAGCGGCGAGAAGAGTGGCGAGAAGAGCGGCGAGAAGAGCGGCAAAGCCGGTGTTACGGGGTAACTGGTTTTCGTGTCAACTGGTGATTTTTGCAGATGTTGCCTTCAGGAGTACTCAGTCTGTTTTCCGAGCGCGCAGATTCAACAAACTGCACAGTCTGATGCTTCACTTTTCTGCTCAATAAAGTTAAACAAAACTAAACGCTGTGTTGTTGATTTGTGACTATAAAAAGAGTTTTATGGGTATGAAGCCGTGGCAGGCAATACACGAAATGTACGTAAATAAAAATATATGGATAAAAGACCATCTCAGTCTAGCGAAGATGCAGCAAGGTTTGAACCTGTGGCCAACAGAAGAGCTCTATGGATCACCTGATAGACATTACCCACTATGCAACTGAACTTGACAGGACAATTGTCAAACACTGTCAGATTTCATGTCTCCTCTGGTTTTCCTCTGTAAACATCACAAGTTAACATACCTGCCTGTGTTATCTGGTTATCGTGTTAACTGGTGACATTCACTGCACTGTTTGCTACTAAGTAGATCGCAACAACGGGTTGGTTTTCAGCGTAGACTGAGCCTTTCTTACCGTCATTTTGTCCTAAACAAGTCGAATGCTTTGTTTAGTGAATCACAACTTGTAAATGCGGTGTGATATGTCCAAAATCCACAGGTCGTTAACAATGCAACGTTTCACTTTGCTGTTAATCAGAACTGAGTGAGCGAGCAACCAAACA
>JALJCO010008277.1:0-173793 GCA_023101725.1 Atherinomorus stipes | reverse complement strand
ACCCGGTACAAAGTGTTATTATATGTTTAATTAAACATGGGTTAAAAAGCAGTAAAAAAGAGTTTAAAACGTTTCTTTTAAATTCATTTCCATGTGATGTTTACAAAGATAAAAATGTCAATGTGTTAGATAAGTAAAAAACAAACAAACTTGGAATTCCATGGTTAAAAGTTTGTGTTGATTTTTAATGGTTGTGGCTATGTATTTTATTTGGCATGGAAAGCCTGTGTAACAGGAAGTGCTGTGAGTCATTGATACATTTCTGGTTGTTGATTGGTTCTAAGAACGAGAGGAAAAAAAAAGGCAGGAAGTGCAGGCGGAAGACAAAGGAGAAGGGAATGAAGGATTTTCATGAGGGGACAACGTCTGAACGTGCGAGTTCAGACGTGTGTGTGGTCGTGTTATAGACTTTCTCCTCGACAGTCGTGGGTAACACTGCACTACATGTTATGAACAGCTAATGTCACTTCAACTCGGAGTTCTTACTGTTCATATGTGATTTCGTCTCGTCGTACTGCAGCTGTTTGTTTGCCGACATTAGCACAGTGTATGGACGGTTAGCAGCTGGAAGCTAACTCGGCTACCATCTGACAGCATCCAAAGCTTCCGACGTGGAAACGGGGAATTCAGCAGCGGCAAGCGTGACCAGACGTAAGGACCCAACCGGGAGCTCGAAGTCGGCCCGGAGTAAGTTACAGGTTTTCATCTCCTCCAAGTCTTCTTCTACATTCCTGAACCGAGGGACAAGTGGACCCGAAGATACCCGCATTCATCATCTCCAGCCTTTTCTCTGGATCCGGGACGCGATCAGTATCAGTTTTCAAAGAGTAATCTGCATCATTGATTAAGGTACCACATTTATTTTCTTGCTCTGCTTCAGCCATAACGTTTTGGGCTGCACCGCTCCCGAGCTGCGCTTCAGGCCTGCATCTTTATTATTTTGTTTATGCCGGCTGTGACTGAGTGTGTGTCGAAGAGTGGGCCCACTTAATATTGGTTTGTCTCTGTTTCATTTGATGTCACTGTAAAAGGTTAAGTGCCAAACTTTTATTCTGTTCTTTTGAAAATATAAGTTAAATTTCTATAAAGTCTTTTGTGTTTAGTGATTACTAGTTTCACATTGGGTGTTATACAGAAGTAGAGTAACTACCTACTAACTGCTCAGGGTTTCATTTTAACACAGTGGTACCAGTTTACAATAAATTAGAAGACCAGACTAAATTGACCTGGCAGTGTTAGAGAGTGTGCTGGATTATTCTGAAACAAGCCTACCTATGTTTAAAGAGTGCTAAAGTGGGTTATCATCTTATAGTACACATCCAGTTAATATATTTTAAGAGCTCAGGGCCCATATCAAAATAAGGTTATAAGTGGGCTACATAAATGGAGGCACCGCTCAGATAATTGGATGTGTCTTAACTTTTAAGCCGTATCTGATCAAATTAGTTGTTTGTTTGTTTTATAAGAGATGAAAACATGCAGAACCCTACAGTGTTTGTGAACAAGTTAAAGAAGTGGGCGCGTGGAGAAGCATTGAATGAGAGTCATGCATTACTAACAATAGTCCCAGAAAACACACAGAGGTTGCCATGATAGAAGAGCCATTACAGACTGTAAAATGCATTGGCCGTGTGCGAGTCAGAGGCAGAATGTTGGATGAAACAGGAAATCAGGTGTTAGTACTTTGCGAGTGCAGAGAAGACCTAACCAATGCTGATGTGCCAGAGGAAGTGTTTTCTTCAGAAGGGTTGACAGCATGGCCTATCTTCACTGCAGCTGAACCTCCCAATTCTGAAGGAGACTTCAACACTAAACTTAATGCTCTTTTGCAAGCAGAAGGGAAGACTATGGATGACGTGCAGACCCTATTCTCAGGACAGTAATCGGCCCCCTCGCCCACCGAGTCCATCCTCCGTGCTGTTGGTGATCTGCTGGATAAAACAGCCAAACCTCCTACAGAGAGTGGAGGATATCGCCGTCTGCGGATTTTTCAGGAATCATGCCCACTCCAGCAGGTGAGGAGCAATTTGAACACTGGTTAGAACAAGCGTACCTGATGGTTGAAGAGATTGACTGTTCCGCTAAAGAAAAAGGAGGAGGATAATGGAAAGTTTAAAGGGGCCAGCATTGGAGGTGATAAAAAGCCGTGCGCCTGTTGATCTCGACGTACCACCAGCAGAATGCTTAGAGGCTCTGGAAAGTGCCTTTGGAATGGCAGAGTCTGGAGATGACTTGTACTTTGCATTCAGACTGCAGCAGCAGCAACCTGGAGAGAAGCTGTCGGATTTCTTACGCAGGCTAGAGCGCAGCTTGTCAAAAGTAATACAGAGAGTGGTGGCCTCCCAGCCCTTAGCACGCATGGACAAAGCACGACCGAACAGCTACTCAAAGGCGCAGTCAATGCTGACCCGATGTTAATCCATTTGAGGGTTAAGAGAACGGAGAGCCAACCCCCAACATTTCTTGAGCTCCTCGTGAAATTCGCATGGAAGAGGAATATGGGGGCATCAAGAAAAAAACTGAACCCCTCAGTACACACTGTAAGCACTAAGCTGCAGGTGGACAACAAACAAACAGAGATACAAAACTTAAGAGCTGAGCTTAAAGAGGTAAAGGCGATGTTTGCTGCCCTTGCCACTCAGCCCCCTCAGAACACTGAAAAAAGACCTGAAAAATGTCAAGCTAAGACAGAACCAGACACAGAAACTAGCCTAGACTCTGAAGTTGTTGCACTAAAGAAACAGGTGAAGCAACTTCAGCAAAAGGTAAACTCACGACTGTCTCGCCAAACTGATGCCTCACAAACAGTAATGACCATTAATGTCCCACACAGACAGCCTGACTCAGATGAACGTTTCTGCTACCGCTGTGGAGAAAATGGACATATGGCAGGAAAATGCAAAAATCCTGAGAACCAGAGTAAAGTCATCCAGAGGCTTATTCAGGCGCTCAAGAAAGCCAAAACTAATAACCTTCAGCCAGATGGTAGTGAGCCATCCCATGAAACAGCCTGTTCAGTCAGGAAGAGTGAAGTAGTCAAACTCGAGCCTATGGGCATACCAGAGGGCTTAGTGGGGCCACCATCTTTAGAGCCATTGAGAGTAAATGGGCACCTGTGCGATGCATTGTTGGACAGTGGTTCTAGAGTTAGCATTATCTTCGAGTCTTGGTACAGAAGACATCTTTCTGACATCCCTATTCACTCTGTAAGTAAACTACACATTTGGGGTTTAAGTGACTCTAGTTACCCATACTTGGGCTACGTCATTGTAGACATGGAGTTTCCAAAAAAGGTGGCCGGGGCTCCAGCCACTATGTCAGTCTTGGCTCTGATTTGTCCAGACCCATCTGGTCCAGATCAAACTCCTGTTATCATAGGAACCAACGCAAAAGCCAGTCTTCCCAAGCGGTTGGCCCAGCTTTGTGATGATGTAGCAGGCGTGTCCCTTGTCCACACCATAGGGATACAAAGTGCTTGTCCTGCTAAAGATAAAGAAATACAAGCTACGGGGTTACAGAAAGAAGAGGATGACCAGGTCGGATGTGTGAAATGGGAGGGTCCTGATCCTTTGAGAATTCTGGCTGGAACCCACTGTAAAGCAGCCTGCAAAGTTGAAATACAACAGCCTCTCCCAAATGAAATATTCGTTGTTGAAGCCTCTCCTACTAAACCCCTGCCTGCTGGTGTGTTGTTACAATCCTTGGTGATACCTAGTAATGCTGTGGATGTGAACCAGCTGACGCTACTGTTCCAAAATGAATCACTAAAAGATGTGATGATACCAGTTGGTTCAGTAGTAGGTCGGTTGTGTGTCGCTGATGTTGTTACACCTGTGTCAAGCCAGCAGCCAGCCGATGGAGAGTTTGACGTTAATTTGATCGATTTTGGAGAGTCGCCAGTACCGGAAGAGTCGAAAGCAAGGCTTCGTCAGAAATTGTCTGACAGGGGAGCTGTCTTTTCCCTTCACGAGTGGGACGTGGGGCTGGCAAAGGATGTGGAGCACACTATTCGTTTGTCAGATCCCAGACCCTTTCGTGAACGGTCCAGACGCATTGCGCCAGCA
The DNA here is from genome assembly GCA_023101725.1 of Atherinomorus stipes. NCBI lineage: Eukaryota > Metazoa > Chordata > Actinopteri > Atheriniformes > Atherinidae > Atherinomorus > Atherinomorus stipes. The sequence continues at coordinate 169,729 of JALJCO010008277.1, read as the reverse complement.
GATATTGATGATGTCCGTCGCCATATCCAGAAACTGTTAGCAGCTGGCATCATCAAAGAATCAAAAAGTCCATATGCGTCTCCAATTGTAATAGTCAGGAAAAAGAATGGAGATGTGAGAATGTGCATAGATTACCGCACACTCAACAGCCGTACTGTGCCTGACCAGTATACCACGCCACGCATTGAAGAGGCTCTAGACTGTCTCACAGGGAGCAAATGGTTCTCTGTGTTGGATTTAAGAAGTGGCTACTACCAGATTCCAATGAAAGAAGAGGACAAAGAAAAAACAGCTTTCATTTGCCCTCTTGGATTCTACCAATTTGAGAGGATGCCACAAGGTATCACCGGAGCTCCTGCAACATTCCAGCGCTTAATGGAGAAAGCGGTGGGTGATATGAATCTGCTCCAAGTACTGGTCTATCTTGATGACCTGATAGTTTTTGGAAGGACCCTGGAGGAACATGAGGAGAGACTCCTAAAAGTGCTGGACAGACTCCAAGAAGTGGGGCTCAAGATTTCACTGGATAAATGCCAGTTTTGTCAGACAAAGGTCAAATATGTGGGTCACATAGTGTCTGCTGAGGGAGTAGCAGCCGATCCGGCAAAGATTGAGGCTGTCGCTACTTGGCCCCAACCCACTAACTTGAAAACACTAAGATCATTTTTAGGGTTTTGTGGGTACTATCGACGCTTTATCCACAACTACTCCTCCATTGTACGCCCCTTGACTGACCTAACAAAAGGTTATGCTCCCACCCAACAAGGGAGGAAGCCGAAGAAAGGACAGAACACTGTCTATCTGGATGAGCGAGAGCCGTTTGGAGACAGATGGGACCTTTCCTGCACTGAGGCATTTGAAAAAATCAAACACTGCCTCACCAATGCTCCAGTTTTGGCTTTCGCTGACCCCAACAAGCCATATGTAGTGCATGTGGATGCCAGTCTGAGTGGACTAGGTGCCGTCTTGTACCAAGAGCACCATGAGGGACTGAGACCAGTAGCATTTGCCAGTAGGAAACTGAGCCCTTCTGAAAGAAACTACCCCATTCACCAACTAGAGTTCCTGTCTCTTAAATGGGCGATAGTTGAAAAGTTTCACGACTATCTGTATGGCGCTCGTTTCACTGTACGCACTGATAACAATCCTCTAACGTATGTCCTCACCTCAGCTAAGCTCAACGCCACAGGGCATCGTTGGCTGTCAGATTTGTCAGTGTATGACTTTGACATTATTTACAGGCCTGGCAAAAGTAACATCGATGCAGATCTGTTGTCTCGTATGGCACCCAGAGAAGCTGAGACTGAGTGGCAGAGTATTTCTGGGGCGGGGGTGAAGTCTATATGTCAGCGGATTGGTAACTCCAGTTCCTTTGCAGACTCTCCCAGATATGCAGAGCAGCTTGGGGCTCCTCCTGACTGTATTCCAGATGTGTATGCTTTTCCCTCCCGTCTCCAGCTTAATACTCTAGGGCAAATGTCCAGAGATGAGCTAGTGACAGCACAAAAACAGGATTCCCTGATAGGGCCAGCCATTAAAGCAGTACAAAGTGGGAAATGGCCTGATGATGTGAAAGCTAATGCAGAGATGATGAATCTGAAAAGAGAAATGGGAAAGTTGGTTATGAGAGATGGCCTCTTGCATCGAGTGAGTACAAATCGTGCAGGGGAGAAAACTCACCAGCTTGTGTTACCTTCTGAGTTCAGGGCAGTAGTACTACAGTCCATGCATGATGACTTAGGGCATTTAGGAGCAGAAAGAACAACTGATATGCTCAGAAGTAGGTTTTTCTGGCCCAAATTAGCTGTGGATGTTGATCAGTACATAAAAAACTGTGGCGAGTGCATAGTAAGAAAAACCCCATCTCCAAAAGTTGCCCCCCTTGCACCAGATAGCAAGCACTGGGCCAATGGACTTAGTTTGTATTGACTTTCTTTCCATGGAACCCGATTCAAAAGGCATAAGTAATGTGTTAGTTATTACTGATCATTTCACGAGATATGCCCAAGCTTTTCCCACTAAAAACCAAAAAGCACTTACAGTCGCCAAAGTCTTAGTGGAGAGGTATTTTGTCCATTATGGCTTGCCAGCACGCATCCATTCCGATCAGGGGAGAGACTTTGAGTCTCGACTCATCAAAGAACTGCTGAGACTGCTGAGTATACGAAAATCGCGTACCACCCCATATCACCCTCAAGGTGACCCCCAACCAGAACGGTTTAACCGAACTTTATTATCGATGTTGGGCACCCTAAATCAGGAAAAGAAAAGACAATGGAGTCAGCATGTGGTACATCTTGTGCATGCCTACAACAGCACCAGATGTGATGCTACCGGATATTCTCCATATTTCTTAATGTTTGGGAGGGAGGCCCGACTCCCAGTGGATATCTGCTTCGGGACAAACCCTGATGAAAATGGAGAACAGCAGCACTCTGCTTATGTTGCCAAGTTAAAGGAGGACTTGCAGAAAGCTTACCAAATGGCGACAGAGGCCTCAAACAGGACGCATCTGCGGAATAAAAAAGCGTATGATAAAAGACTGGGTTTTCAGAACCTGGAACCAGGTGACAGGGTGCTACTAAAGAATCTTGGATTAAAAGGCAAGCACAAACTCGAGAATCGTTGGGGCGATGTTCCCTATGTGATTATGCAGAAAATGCCCAACCTGCCAGTGTACAAACTCAAACCCCAGAGTGGCACAGGCAAGTTGAAAACGTTACACAGAGACAATCTTTTGCCAATAGGAGACTTGGTGCGCATTCCATTGTCGGAAAATACAAGACCTGTGCAAACCAGGCCAGGAGTGGAAGCCAAGAGTGGAAACAGGCCTCGGAGGATCAGTACAGAGTGCGCAAATCAGTCGGACTCTGATATGTCAACTGCGTCCTCGGAATGCGAGTGTGAATGGACACAAAGACCATATAGGACCTATCTGGAGGGGATCATCCAGAGACAAAAGGACAGACATACTTTGGAGATCCCAGAGAACACTGAAGTTTATGTTCCCAGGAATGACTCTCCCTCAGAGGAAGAGAACCCTCTTGAGGAGGACATTGACCCTGATACTGCTCCAGGGACTGATTCGCAGCCTGAGTCTGTATTAAGTGACGATGATGACAGACCACAACCAAGCAGTTGTACCAAAAAAGTGATTCCATCACATACTAGACCGAAACGGACAATAAAACCAGTTGTAAGACTTACATATGATGAGCTGGGTAAAGCTAGTGAGGAGCCTCTTACCATAGTTCACAGAGGTGTTGTTATAAAGATTGAGAGAACCTAGAGGTACAGTTGAAACTACACCCTTCATACCTAAGTTTATGTTGAGTTCATTGAGTCTGATGAGGACACCAGACATTAGGAGGGGGAGGGTGTAACCCGGTACAAAGTGTTATTATATGTTTAATTAAACATGGGTTAAAAAGCAGTAAAAAAGAGTTTAAAACGTTTCTTTTAAATTCATTTCCATGTGATGTTTACAAAGATAAAAATGTCAATGTGTTAGATAAGTAAAAAACAAACAAACTTGGAATTCCATGGTTAAAAGTTTGTGTTGATTTTTAATGGTTGTGGCTATGTATTTTATTTGGCATGGAAAGCCTGTGTAACAGGAAGTGCTGTGAGTCATTGATACATTTCTGGTTGTTGATTGGTTCTAAGAACGAGAGGAAAAAAAAAGGCAGGAAGTGCAGGCGGAAGACAAAGGAGAAGGGAATGAAGGATTTTCATGAGGGACAACGTCTGAACGTGCGAGTTCAGACGTGTGTGTGGTCGTGTTATAGACTTTCTCCTCGACAGTCGTGGGTAACACTGCACTACATGTTATGAACAGCTAATGTCACTTCAACTCGGAGTTCTTACTGTTCATATGTGATTCGTCTCGTCGTACTGCAGCTGTTTGTTTGCCGACACTAGCACAGTGTATGGACGGTTAGCAGCTGGAAGCTAACTCGGCTACCATCTGACAGCATCCAAAGCTTCCGACGTGGAAACGGGGAATTCAGCAGCGGCAAGCGTGACCAGACGTAAGGACCCAACCGGGAGCTCGAAGTCGGCCCGGAGTAAGTTACAGGTTTTCATCTCCTCCAAGTCTTCTTCTACATTCCTGAACCGAGGGACAAGTGGACCCGAAGATACCCGCATTCATCATCTCCAGCCTTTTCTCTGGATCCGGGACGCGATCAGTATCAGTTTTCAAAGAGTAATCTGCATCATTGATTAAGGTACCACATTTATTTTCTTGCTCTGCTTCAGCCATAACGTTTTGGGCTGCACCGCTCCCGAGCTGCGCTTCAGGCCTGCATCTTTATTATTTTGTTTATGCCGGCTGTGACTGAGTGTGTGTCGAAGAGTGGGCCCACTTAATATTGGTTTGTCTCTGTTTCATTTGATGTCACTGTAAAAGGTTAAGTGCCAAACTTTTATTCTGTTCTTTTGAAAATATAAGTTAAATTTCTATAAAGTCTTTTGTGTTTAGTGATTACTAGTTTCACATTGGGTGTTATACAGAAGTAGAGTAACTACCTACTAACTGCTCAGGGTTTCATTTTAACACAGTGGTACCAGTTTACAATAAATTAGAAGACCAGACTAAATTGACCTGGCAGTGTTAGAGAGTGTGCTGGATTATTCTGAAACAAGCCTACCTATGTTTAAAGAGTGCTAAAGTGGGTTATCATCTTATAGTACACATCCAGTTAATATATTTTAAGAGCTCAGGGCCCATATCAAAATAAGGTTATAAGTGGGCTACATCTGGCCACCCCTAAAAATATTTCTGCAGGTGCCCCTGTGTTGTAATACTCGAGATCAGTGTTGGTCTTGAGACCTTTTTTTTTAGGTTCTTAGTCTCATCTTGGTATCGACTGCATTTTGTCTCGGTCTTGTCTCGGCCTCGGGATTTTTGAACGTGATCGGTCGAGACCATTGTTGATCGGCTTTTTGTCCATAACTTAGCTGCTGATAATAGTGGAAAAGGAACCTCTTAAAAACAGCTAATAACAACTTAAAAACATTGGTTGTGTTACGTCTCCCTCCAGCTGCAGCTGCAGTGTGACTGACTGATGCACCTCCTGCGCACACCTGTGCCCAGAGAGGCGCGAGCCGAAAGGAGGAGAGCAGCTGTGTGAACTTGTTAGCATGGCTGCAGCTACCATTGAGGACACCGAGGTCTAGACCAGGACCTCGGTATTTACAACAAAATTAACCAAAAAACCATGAAGCACAAGCATTTACCTGAGAAGACGATTTGTGTGCAGATTGATACTGAAATAGTGATTGTCCCTTTACCAGCCACCTATAGAACTGATTCTCAAGCTAAATCTTATTTTCATATTTATCATTATCATAAACATGAACACAGTGAAAACTAACTAACTAACTAGCCCAAATAGGTTGGAACTACTTATTCTTACGCCTGTCAAGGCGCAACAGTGCGCCGCAACAGCTGGCTGCTGGCACTGATCAGTGATCAATCAGTCCACATGACAACCAATTTACTGTGGGCTACTTTGGGAGAAAAGCTGTTTCCTGGCATCATTTGTTTTCATGCTGTCATTCGTCATACATGAGCACCACAAATTGTTCCAGCAGTAACATGAAATTACTTCACTGACCTCACTTGGCATGCACATGAGCTATCGAAAAAAAAAAAGCACTGACTGCAGTTCATATACAATAAAAATCTAAGTCCACACACATTATTTTTCACATTTTATTGTAAGTATTCTGGCGTGATTCAGAAACTTGGTGAATCAATGAGGACGCAATCAGTCTTGAGACTGGTTACAAACTGTTACTCAGTCCTGAAGTAATACATAACATAAAAAGACAATCATACAATAATGGCTGATTATGAAAATTATAAACATATAACATGGTTCATATAATGTTTTCATAATATCTGATAAATCCTCTTAAAATGGCAACATTACAAACATTTACACATTGTTAAAATGTACTAAAGCTCATACTGACATACTGAAATACTGTCCCTCAGAACACAGCAGCACCACTCACACCAACCATCCATTCACTGATAGGTGAAATAGCTTTGTTTATTCATTTTACCTGAAATGAGGTTGCAGTCATTTGAAAATGGTGAGGGGGTGTTGGATTTTTTTTTTTTTTTGGGGGGGGGGTATAGATACAGTTTCTGAATCCGTGAAACAATTAACAGAATACAAATTATTTCTACATCATTAGTATAATATTCATCTAATTCTTTCTTTCTTTCTTGCAAATGTTAAAACTAAAAGTGGTCAAGATATTCATCCATATAAAATCCAAAACAAAAATGTGTGTTTTTTGTGAAATACTATATACACATACACATGTACAAAAGTGGCTGCACCTAATAATGACTTGACACAGCATGTATACATGACTACAGTCTCATGTTACTTCAGAACCAGATCTAAGGCACAATGGTGGGATGCCTTATGCAGGCTCAGTCTTAGGGCATTACACTGTTGTAAATGCCTCTAAAGACAAAGATCAGTCCAGGTGTTGCCCATCTGGGCTGACTTCAGAGTTCTTCATTCAAGTCGAGCCGGTTCTCATGGCCTCTGCTGTTTTCACATCTTCGGGCTCAACTTCACCTTCTTTTCTTGGAAGTCACTTACACCATTTCATGAAGATGCTATAAAACTGGAACTGTCACTGTGAGGAAAGATCCAAAAATACAATACATAAGTTATAATTTGAACGTACCACAATTACAAGCAACGGTAATGTCTTTTTATTAATCATAAAAATGATACAGGAGGAAGTGCTCAGATGTTTGTATGGTGTTTTCATGCATTGTTGTTTGTTGTTATAGAAAAGAGTCAATACTGTATTAACATGCCTACTAACACAAAAATGAAAAAAAAAAAAAAAAGAATGATGGCACACAGGCCTTTTGATGGTGCTGTATTGTTGGATTTCCATACATGCACTGCCTATTGCAGATCCATCTGCTTCTTTTGGATTAAGATTTTGACTTTGACAATACATATAAAAGCACTGACTTAATTGTTCTTAAATCATTCTTTGGTGGAACAACTTGCAAGCCGAGCCAAAGCTAAATCTTTAGTTGCTTGCTGCAAGCAAACTGTTGAAAGGGTTGGCCCTGGATAAACATGAATCATTTTCATGAAACAAGGTGCCCATTTATAACCTGATTTACATCATCTGGGTGCGTTCAACAAGTACACGCGGGGGCGTTCCCTTTCCTCACGCACTCCATCTGAGTAAGGCGACAGTTATAGGTGATTTCGTCTGGTTAGAGAATAGTAGGAGCCAATCACTAATCGCGGGTGGGACTTTTGAAGGATGGGCGGCGTTTTGGCCGTTGCTGTTGCCTTTTATCCGGAGGTTTTCTTTGCACATTCGACAAAAGTCGTTCACAGACTGTACACCGCTCGTACTAGCTGTCGCCGCCGCCGCCATGTTGTTTGACTGAAGCTTTTTGAGCTTGATAACATGTTTTGATAACTCGATCCTCTATGCGTGGTGGCTCTGGTGTCGCTCTGAGTTGCGTCACGGGTTGCGTCATTCGGTTCAACGTGAGTGGCTGAAGTAGCGTGTCAGTCAAGATGACGGACAGATCTTCTATCCAATCACATGCAAGAGTTTTAGAAAAAAAAGACTAATTTGAAATGACATCGGGTTAACTCCCTCCCCAGATGGTATTGCAAATACCAGGTGGCGGGAGTCAGGTTAGCCCATTTATGCTTCTTTTTTTGGTTGTCTCCTTTACATTTATAGAGAATGTTAATGTACCATCCCAGACTGCATGTTGAAAAAGGAGCACCATATTGTGAGGGATACCTTTTGTAAGTGAAAGAAGGAAAATGACCATGTGGAAAGAACTAGACTGCACAGCACTGATCAATACGCTGCACAAACAGATTCCTGCATAATGCAAACTATATTTTTGGACTGACTGGAGGCACTTTGCATGAATTTCTTAATTACATTTCATAGTAGGCTTATGATTTTACATGTTTTTTTAAATGAGTTTAGACGATAGTCTCAAAATATGTGCATCACATTTGAGTTTGAAGGTTCATATGATGGGGATCTGCATACAAACATCAGCCTCTGCTAGTGAGATCCACTATGGTACATAAACAAAACCAATTAGCTGAAACACCTGACTTTATTTCCTCATTCATTTATAAAGTTAGTACCAGAGGTTCATGTACTTTTTCATTTTAATAATGTGATAGTTAAATTTTCCTCAGCAAATACAATGAATACACAAAAATAATTTGCTGAAAGAATATAGAATTATCGAGAAAATGATATTGCTTTATTTCAGCATGAACTAATTTCTTTGTAAGTTTTGTTAAGAAAGTAAAATAGATCTAACTGATAAAAACAAAAGACATATTAGAAAAATAAAACCAAACCTGGTTCATTCAACAGCTAATGGAAAACTAGTTCAATCCACCAGATTAAAGTAAAACTCTTAAATAAGATGACCATACCCAAACCATTCTAAATTATTCTCATTGAATATGTGGTGGAAAAAAACATGTCACTGATTCTTATAAGTATATGAAAAGATTTTGTCTCATTTGCTTAAATGGGTTATCTCACTTTTTTATTTGGACTTCTGGATATCTTTGAAGATGTTTATAACATATTAATGCAGAGAAATAAAACTTTGTAATGGGTTCACAGCCCACTCAGGCCCATTTTAAAGATTTATGTTTGGAATGAAGCTTTAAACAGCTATTATTTCACTTAGAGGGCCAGATTTTTAAACTGGATTTCTTGAAAATATCAAAAACAGACACCACAGCCCACACGTACGCTACTACCAACCTAATGGGAAAGTGTGTCTCAACTTTTGACTGAAACTGTACATAACTGGGTGATCTTAACATTTACAAGGTTTTTCTACTAGGTAGATACTGACAGTCAGCTGGACGTTCACAGATGAAACCGATGCGGTCAGTGCAGTAGAAGTCATTCCAAAAGGCATTATGGATAAGACCAGCGCAATCCTCGCCGTCCTCATGGCCATGAGTCCAGTTGTCTGGCTGGCCAGGCTTCCACTTCCTGGTGACAACCACAAAGGTACTTAGCTACACTCAGAGGAGATATTTGTGTTAAAACGGAAATGGCAAAAAAAAAAAAAAAAAAAGTCAAGTCAGACATCAATTCATAAAACTAGTCTAACTTACTTGAAAATTGGAATAGTTCCATCCACCCACTTCCAAACATTTTCCTCCTCCTTGTCAGTGAGTCCCAGCCAAAAATAACCTTTTCCGGCTGCTGCATTTCTCACAAATTGCTACAGATACAAAAGAAACATATATGTAACCAGATATTTAACAAATAAATAATTGGTTTAATCATTTGTAGTCTAAGATTATATCTACCTGTTCCTCATTGTCATTAATAATGAGCAAATGAGAGGAATTGCTGGTACAAAACTTGTTTGCCTCATCAAAGTTGAGTCTCTGAGAAGCAGTGGAAAAATAATAGCAACTGTCTCCAAATTTTCTGAACTCCGGTGGACAATCTGGAAGATTTAAAGACTTTTTAGAAATACCTTCATTGAGCTCATTTGAAGTTTTCTGCAGTCGTGTACTCATTGAACTCACCTGGTGTTTGAGAGGTGGTGACAGGTGGGGGCTGGACCTGTCGAGACGCAGAGCCTTCTGGCTTCTTTGTGGGCACTGAAGCTGATGTTGGTAGGGAAGAGTTAGGGACCAGTGGGGGCTGAGGTTGCTTTACAACTACAGGAGGCACTGGTGCAGGTAGCCCTGGAAGGCCTGGTGGACCAGGAGGACCAATGGGGCCAACAGGCCCACGAGGCCCCTCTAAACCTGCAGGTCCTGCTGTTCCTCTGGGCCCCTGAGGTCCTTGTGGTCCTGGCAATCCTGGCTGTCCATCCCTACCAGGAAGTCCAGGAACTCCAGGATCACCTTTTTCTCCAGGGTTTCCAGGTCTACCTCCAGACCCTCTTGATCCCTTTGCTCCTGGAAACCCCCGAGCCCCAGCTGGACCTTTTGGACCCGTCATGCCAGGTGGTCCAGCAGCACCTTTCTCTCCTTTAGATCCCACTAATCCAGGCATCCCTCTGTCTCCTTTATCACCCTTTTGTCCAGACTTTCCCATTGGGCCCTGAGGACCTTTGTCACCCCTTGGGCCTTTTGGACCTGGTGGACCTGAACCATAAAAGGAGCAGAAGAGTAAACTACTTGTGACAAAATGTTATTTTCACTGTCAGGGATATTACATGCAAGTAATTTAAATCAAATCAACAGATCATAGTCTGATCTCAAGTTGTATTTGTTCTTACCCTGCAGGATGGTGAAGTTGGTGATGAGCTGTGAGTGTTTGCTGTCCACCACCTTCATCTCTTCCATCACCATAGACAGGTTGCTCACCTCTCTATCCAACCTGGCAACCAGCTCATCCTGCTGGGTGCGCAGCTCTTTGCTGTCTGACTTGGCCTCCTCTACACTACTATTCAGTCCTGCTAACAGGTCTGAATGCTTCATCACTGTCTCTGCACAGGACCTCAAACCATTCAGGTCAGTGCTGATGACACCTAGAATCTGTGCAGCAAAGCTTACATTTCCAGTCACACGGTCCATGTCATTCTCATGTTGGTCTAATCTTGCTTCCATTTCATCAAATCTTGATGAGGTGACATTATCATGGTCTCTCTGGTGGTCCATCAGCTCACGCAGACTCTGGTCATGGCTCTCAGTAAGGGTTGAGGTGTTCTGGATTTGACTAGCTAGAGTGCTGAGTTGAGCTCCCAAGTCATCTATAGCATCTCCGTTGGACCTGGTGAGTGCTGAGTTGTTGGCTGCCAAGACCTGGAGATTCTGGACCTTTTCTTTCAGCCACTCTGTGTCAGACTGTGTCTGTCTGGCTGTCTGTTGCAGAATCTGGTAGTCATTCTTCAGTTTCCGAACCGCCTGTCCTGTGTCTTCAACTGTCTTCTGCAGAGTACTGAGCAGATAGCGCTGCTGGGATTGAGTAATATTAAGTGCACTAATACTAACCTGAGTCTTGCTCTGCACCTCAACCTGGCCCTGTATGTCAGACTGGAGCCGTGCAGTATTGGTCTGGAGGTCGTCAATCATTCCACTGTAGGAGGCCAATGTCTGGTTGACACCCCGCAGTGCGGCTGCATTGCCTTCTAGAAAACTCTGCAGGGAAACATGGCCATTTTGCATGTCATCTCCTGTGATCATAAGTTCTTCCAACATGTCACTGTTGCTGGTCGCCTTGACACCAATATCTTTCAGTTGATTTTGCAACGCCTCCAAATCCGACTTGAAAGTCTTAATTTCACTAGTGGCATTGACTGACTTTTCTCCTGCCTGGTTTCCTGAAGAAACATGCAAAAAATGTGCATGTCAATGTCAAAGCAACAGAACAACCTGCTTCTAGACAAGACTGTGTTAAAACTATCCATTCTACATTCCTGAGTTAAAAAGTGTTACCTAGTTTCTTCAAATCTGTCTCCACATCATTGATTTTGCCTCCATAATTCTGCATGCCCTCTGTGACATTGTCCATCCTCTGGACCACTAAGGAAAAGAGGAAAGAGAAGGTGGAAATAGATACCACAAGATAGCATAAAGATTTTTTTTTATCATAATGATTTAGAAATCCACAAACACTCTGATACAGAAAAGATGGGAGGTGATTATGTTTTGATAAGAGTTACTGGTCATATTTGTAGAGGATAAACCTCTGTCAGGAGGAATTTACTCAGACCAGCAGATGGTGCCACCGTGTTAATTTTGCAACATAACTGAAAAGTCAAACAGTAGCCCTATATGATGCTGATCAGTTTCCTTTAAGTATTATAACGAGGCCACTGAGCATTGGTTGGATGATAACAATCTAAATGTTCATATCACACTTTTATAAGTTCCACTTTATGACTGTACACAATCTGGATAACAGTACAAATATCCCACAGACACGCTCCAACTCTGGTTCCACTTTCTCTCCTTAGATCTGCAACGAGAGCCGAACTCCTCTCTTCCATGGTTTGTTTTTCTGTCAGTAGGTGGGCGTCACTTGATTGGAAAACATCCTAAGCTTTCGGTGTTATCATTCCAGGAATGACAAAAACATACAGCAACAACATGTGCTCGGGACAAACAAAAGCACAAGTGCCCAGTTTCAAAGAGCTGTTGGCCAGCTGCTGAGAGCTGGATTATGTAACTTGAGACCATGCTCTTTCTTTAGTCCTCTGAGGTTTTAATTTATCTTATAAATCATAATCATATTTAAGTGAAGGGTGTTTCGTGTATAATTGATAACAATCACAAAAATGTTGCATAAAACAGAAAAATCTTCCACATCTTTTCTCCCTGATCTTGAATTTAACTTTATACATAAATCCATCTTACAAATAAGACTGTACTAGAAAGGTGTTATGAGTTATTCAAGACTATCAATCTACCTAAGGTTTACTGGCTGCCTATTGTGACTGCTTATGAGCAGTTGTTAGGTAGTTAGTAAACCTGAGCCCTGAGCGAATGACACTGTGTCAGAGCTGGAGCTGCTGCAGGCACTTAGTGACACAGCAGGTAACACAAACAGAGCTCTAACGGGATAGGTCGTCTGAGGGCCAACGGTATGTGCAGTGTAATAGATGGAGGAGACAAAAACAAAATGAACCAGTTTCCTGCAAGCTCAAATTGTTTGGACACTTGCAGTTGTATGTGAGTCAACCTGTGGTTCATGAGACAACAAATTGTAACCAAGCCATAAAACCTCCTTGAGGTTGTTAAGCCAGGGTTGTTGCTTTATGGTCATCTGGTAAACATTAGAGCCAAACCATCAAAATCACATGGGCTCAATGCTGATACAGACCCAAAGCTGGAAACCAAAATAATCCTGACAGATGTAATTTTGATTTAGATTTACATTTTTAAAAAAGTCCTTCCCTGTTGGCAGAGTGAGCTTTTTGGTTGCCTGTGGAGCCAGTAATACTTCTCAAAACGTTGCTCAATGATGTTTTGACAGGCTCTTATGATTGATTTGGGCCACAAATGTGTAATATTGGGCAATATGCACAATGCATTCTTTTTCAACAGCACCTGAAATAACTGGGATTTCTCAATGTGATTATTTAGCATTACTGCCAAAGTTCAAGCCACAAAAACGGGTTGCAGTAAGGACAATATCTGCAAAAGATATTAGCTAGGTGAAGAATAAACAATAGATTCTGCAGAGAGTCTCTTCAAGTGGTAAATCGTAGGCTGAACTTTCTGACCATGTTGTTGTCAGAGATAATTCGAACTTTATTAAACATCAGACATAAAGACAAGAGCAGAAGGAGACTGGACTGCACAAGATGGTGCCAAAGGAAAATGAGTGATTGATAATTTGGCTTGAAATAAAATATATACACTTGCAATATGATATATAGTTCAAATGTGCATTTATCAAACTCCGAAACAGAATAATAGTAATTTAGAATGTATCATTTCATCAGTTACACGGATGTTTAGTCTGAATCCAGCTACCAGTCAGCCAACAAGCTGCAGTCGCCTACTTCTGTCATTAATACAGCAGATGTCATGCTTCTAATGCCAGTATGACCAAATCCTGTAAGATAATCACAACTCTGTTACAATCTTCACATCAGACACATGCAGCTCTCCCTGGTCTGTTCATCAAGAACAGGGGTGTCCAGAGTTGGTCCTTGAGGGCCACTGTCCTGAGGGTCTTCACTGTTTCTCTGTTCCAACACACTTTACAGTACTGGTATTAAATGGATCAAACAGCCTATGCAGTTCTCATTAATTGAAGGACGCATAGAAAACCTGCAGGACTGTGGCCCTTGAGGACTTGCAGCTTACTTACAACTTTATTGAAAGGTTTATGAAATAAACATTTCAAAGCTACCATTTGGCTTAGCTTCCACCATCAAAGAGTTCATCATATAAACTCTCAAATTCCCTCCCTATGGACTCCACCTCTCAGCAGTTGATGTAGCAACATAACCTCCAAAGACAGTGTTACGCCTGCCATGCCATACATGGCAGGTGTATGGCCACTAAGATCTGGTAGACCATGATTGATTGATTATGATTGTAAACAGCCTACTTTTTTTCTTCATAAACATATTTTTGTTCCTGACAGATGGATCTTCTTTAAGTTTTTAAAGAAACATCTAGTTTTCAGGATTAACAACGATGGCAAAAATGCATAGGGATGGAACTAAATATTGCACTACCTATTACTACCTAACAATTTTTTGTTTAGTTAGAAACCCTTACAGGATGACCATATAGAATAATGGTGTCATGTCAGGACTCATTCATTTAATCAAGGATTAAAACAAAACATATTGGACGTTACAAATGTTAAGTTATAAGTTACATTATGAGGTCAAGTAAAACAATCATTGCTACTATGTCAGCTAAATACGTAGATGATTGCAGCGTAGCCTGATATCAACACTGATATCAACATAGATTTGGGTTACAAAGGAAAGATTCACTAACATGGCAGTTACAGTATGTTATTTTTCTCCTCTTTCCATTTTACTTTTTGCTTGACTCTTGGATGTAGAAGTGGCTTCTTTTACAACAAGATGGCCAACGTGGGCAGTGAACAGCAAGCGTCCAGTCAGGCTTCTAACAGGAATACAGAAAAATAAAGTACTGTGCAGGAAGCAACTTTTAACGTCTGTTTTGACTTACCTTTGTATCCAAGGACAGCCACTGCTATGGTAAGCAAGGCACAGAGCACATAGAGGAGAGCAATAGCCGCCCTTAATGCCCAGTCATTTTTACACTTGGTGCACTCTGTACCCTCCTGAATCCCTGCAAAATACAACAGGACTGTGTCACAAATCAGTCTATGGTTTGCAGTTAGTCTAGTTGTATTAACAAAGCAAGAAGCTAGGGAAGCAGTAGTGACTCATTCCTGGAAGACGTTTTGTTTTACTAGTCATAAGGAAACTGAAAGTTAAGAAAACCAAAGTTTTCACTCAAAAATAAAATCACATGGAACTTTTTGTTTTCCATTTCATTACTAATTTTCCTCCAGCATGTCTACTGTGGGACATGCTGTCCCCTTTGTCAGCCAAGAATCAACTGAAAACATTGGGCTTCCTGAGCAGCTATGTATGGACCGGCTATGAGACTGAAAACACTATAACATGTGTTATTCATATAACCAAACAGCATCTTTTCTCACTGCTGTCTAACCAACAACATGGGGGTGAAGAAAGTTTTGGTCCTTTGTGTCACAGATGTTCATCAAAGTTTCTTCAAATTCAACAGCATCAAGTGATGCAATGATAAACATAAGGCAGGATGTTTACTTGAGTTCATTAAAACTAACCAAGCGGATTCTGGCAAGCAGAGCAAGAGGGCAGCTGGCGTATATTCACTACAGGCGCTGAAGGTCTTTATGGAGCAATTTACTAATCAGATTAAACTGTCAGAATATATAAAAACTTACAATTTATGAAGCAAAGCTTATGAACAAATGTCGTTAGTCTGAACAAAAGGAAAGGCCTAAAGTACACTACTACAGATGTAATTTCAAACTGAACAAAAATAATACATTTTGTTTTAAAAAAGTTGGGATGCTATGCTATGCTAACATGTAAATAAAAACGCACTGATTTGCAAATCTCACAAACATATTTTATTCCCAATTGAACATAAAAACATATTGGATGTTGAAACTGTAAAAATGACCAATTTCATTAAAAATATTGTCCCTTTTAGATTTTGATGACAGCAACACATCTAAAAAAAAAAAAGCCTAAATGGTGACACCTGACTCACATCAAAACCAACAGCATATAAAGTTCTGCACAATGACTCATTGATTTGAGTCAGTTGTTGGGGCAATGATTTATTGAAAACCTGCAGGATTGTGGCCCCCGTAAGGACCAAAGCTGAACAATCCTGATCTACAATGTATGATATCATCAATGATTCAGAGAATCAGTGGGAACCTCACAAATGGATGAAGTCAAAGGTCAAGACTGAATGCTTGTGATAAAAATACGAAATTTGTGTGTGAAATATATCAGGTGTTTGCAGTAGATTGTTTGGGTAACTATAACAGTTTCTCCTCAGGTTTGGGGAACTTCACTTTATTCCAAACATTCATGAAAGCCTGAGCTTGTGTTGTACTGTTACTCAAAACATTCATGTTACAAAAACATAACCCATGTTGTAATAATCATTTTCCTGGAAAAGTTCTTATTGGTTTATAAATTTGACAGTATATAATAATAAATGTGTAGAGTGATTAGTGCCTTGTGAAAAGCAATCTGTTGCTCAAAACACGCCACCTGGCATTATGAGTAGTTGAACTGGTTCCACTGGGGAAAACACTGCACAGCTGGAATGACATCTTCACATGACTTTCTCTGTCAAACAGCCCCAGAGGTCTGGCTCTGTCCCTTTAAGTCATGTCACCCGTGATGGGACCAAATGAAGCCAAATGAGGCTCCATCCTTCTCACTGTAGGGGTGGGCCAGGACCACCAGAGGGGCACCAGGGTTTTGGCCCCACAGCTTTGGACCCACACATCTGTGAAAACATCACATCTGGACACCTTAAAGGGGCCCATTCGCGGACAAGGCCATGGATATGCAGGCCACTGTTGTCCTTATGTGTACCAAGAGCCTCATGTTGGGAATGAGTGAGGGGAGCTACGGACAGAGAATCCCCCCACCGATTCTGACCACATGCCACTCAAAGTACAACATAGCAATGTGTAAACAGGCAGCCAGACTGCTGCAGGTTCTGGGTCAGGAGTGAGGCTGCGGAGTTTTTTTTTTGGTCTCCTTTATGCTTTAAACTGCTCTCTGGCAGTATTATGTGTTTGCTCTTCATGTTTGCAGGGTATGTATACTTTCTATTAGAGCTTTTTTCCCCTTTCTTTTAGGTTCTTTGTTAAAAACAAAAACATAAAACATTTCTTTAGCCTGCAAATCTTAAAGCTACAGTACCTACATACCTTTACGGATCAAGCCTGCTGGACATCATACCTACTACATTATATTACAGTCCTAATTATGATCTGAAATAAACTAAAAAGAAAATTCTTGACCTGTTGTCTCAGCAAAAGATAAAAAGTAGTTGCACCACATGTAACAACTCCACTGCAAAATGATGCAGCTCTAGACAGGATGTGAACTATGCAAACAAAGAGAAAGCTTAAATAGTATTTTTATGAACTTCTCCATAATGAGGGGGCAGATCTGGAAAATGCTCAGTCACCACTGGGATTTGAGCCTAGTGTGGGTGTTGGAAGTGTTTGTGAACAACAGGAAAAATTTTGCAACTGTGAAATATTATGTAAAGCCAGCAGGGGAAAAAAGTGTCAGGATTACAGAATATACCATTGCTGTTAAACACGTGTTATATAACCTGACAGGGAAAGGTTATATACAAATCTTAACTGCCGTGTCTCTCACTCAGTTGCACTTCCTTTTGAACGAATATGGAAACTCAGTCTGGGCAATACGACTGCAGACTTCTTCTAGAACTCTGTCATTTTTTCCTGCTCTTTCTCGCTGACATGCTTTCTATATTCCTGTAAACGGTTTCATTCAAACAACAGTTTTGTCTTGGTGCACAGAGTGATAATGATGAGTAAATACTAAGGCCCTGATTTACGAAAGGCTTGCGCGTGCTAAAATGAGCGCTATCTTCATTACACGCAATAATCCGCCAGAGCTGATTTACAAAGCAGGACAAAAGGAGGTTTGCGCCTGAAAATAGGCGAAATAGCCCTGCTATTCATTTTGCGTGTCAGCTGTAGATGAATATGCAATCTGGGTATTTCTGCCAGAAGGTGCAAAATATTGGGAGGAGACTATGCAAAGAACTCAGCTTAACACATGCAATGTGATTGATCAACTGTGCAACGGAAAGCGGGTGCAAAAAACTGTGTGTACTGTAATTTAGCACGTCTGAAAAGCAGGTATTAACTGGCAGCTTTATGCACGGATGGCTGAAAGAGTGCTGCCTATAGGACTGCAGACATGCAGCATTGGGCCAAAATCATTTCTTATGAGGTGTGCAGGCGACACGTCAAGTTTTCATTATTTAATTAAATAACAATCAATATCACTGTTTAACCTGCGCGCTCATCCTCTCCACACTGCGACGGCTGCTGCTGCTGCTCTGAGGTTGCTGCCCTGCGTGAAGTCCCCCCCCCCCCTCTTCTGAACTTTTCATGGAAAAGCAATAGCGCACGCTGAATCCTCACTTAAATCCTGCTGTTTGCGCCTGTTACAGATTGTGTGTGTAATCTTTGTAGATCACCCGCAAACACAGAAGAGACAGCACATGCTATTTATCAGCGCGGCAAAGAAATTCACACGCTTTATTTGAATTCTTTGTAAATCAGGGCCTAAAAGCTCCTCTCCAGGACCCCGAATACACTTTACAGGGGAGGCTGG
This sequence comes from Atherinomorus stipes, assembly GCA_023101725.1. Classification (NCBI taxonomy): domain Eukaryota; kingdom Metazoa; phylum Chordata; class Actinopteri; order Atheriniformes; family Atherinidae; genus Atherinomorus; species Atherinomorus stipes. The sequence goes on along the minus strand of JALJCO010008277.1, from coordinate 151,305 downwards.
AGTGTGATCCCCCCTGAAGTTGGAGCCCACCCTCCGATCGCCCTTTTTGAAGAGGGGGACCACCACCCCAGACTACTATTCCAGAGGCACTGTCCCAGATGTCCATGCTGCAGAGGCGTGTCAGCCGAGACAACCCTACAGCATCCAGAGCCTCAAGGAACTCCGTGCAGATCTCATCCACCCCCGGGTCCTTGCCACCAAGGAGCTTTTTTAACTACCTCAGCAACCTCAGCCCTGGTAAAAGATGAGCCCACCCCTGAGTCCACCAACTCTGCTTCTTTTGCAGTTTTCTTTTACAGTTTTCCTCAGTTGCTTTGGTACAATTCTCACAACAGACTTCACATTTGCACAACAGGTAGCACATTTCTCAAAACAATTAGTGCAAACTGCAGAACCTAGTGGATAACCTGCAAAAGTGCGTCACATGCTTAAAATAGATAGTTCATCCATCAAAAGCAGGTTTTCATGTCAATGAAACTGTCAAAGCCTTTAAAATAAAAAGTACTGTCACCATAGAAAATGAACAAAGTACTCAAATGGCTTAGTCACGTTTTCATTGTGATAGTCTGATCTGTGAGTGTTCCTGAATACAAAAACTCAGATCTTGGAGACCTGAAAATGCCCAACAGTACTACACACTGGATGTACAGTCATTTGAAAACTACAGTAAAGTAACATGTTACTGTTTTTAAAAGGTAATTGAATACATTACAGAATACATCTGATTCACATTTACTTCCTACGGTATGCTTTTGTCATCTAATGTGAAGTAATTCATTCACAGCATTATGACAAACCAAACATACACTTCAGGCTAATGGCCGCCTCGTTCTTCAGCCTACTCAGCTTCAAGCCTCTCCTTCAGAGCTAAGAAGCAGGTAAAAGCCAAACTAATATTAGCCCTGGTTTTCCAACTTGCATTATCTAAAGCTCTTACCTTTCTTTCGGTGGATCCACCGTTTTTCTTTCTTTCTTTTTTTTTTTTTTCCTTCGAGAGTTTGAGTGACTTGCGTCTGCTCCAATCATGAGCTTATTCCCACACGGCGTCATGCCCTTAGCTCTGTCATTGGCCACCAATATAAACATAAATCTCCACCCAGAAATGTCCTGAACACACCAAAACAAAGCTAAAGAGCGAATTACAGGCAGGGGGAGACGAAGTTGCATCCAAACGCACCACTGCATGCCAGTAGAGGCCCAAAGGTGCGGTTTAAGACGGATTTCACTTGCACAAGTCTAACGTTTATTTTCAGAGGGGAAACTATGGACTCTACCTTTACACAAACTTCAAGTATAAACCCTTTTGGGTAGAGCTGTGAACTGCTGTAAACATATACTGCTGTAACAGTATGTGATAGTTGACGTCCTGTCACTATGCCTCCAACTAATCATCTGCCCAGGCTGCTTGACCAAAGGTATTCATTCCCCTTTGACTGTTAGTATGCGGGACTCTCACCTGGAAAACTGGGGATCAAACCCCGCCCAGGCCTCCATTTGTCCTGCCACATTTTACTGAACTGGATGTGACTGAACATACTTTATCCACTTTCTCTGGGTTGTCTTGCAAACCTGCAGAGTTAAATGACAGTAATGCGCAGTACACATGAAATAGTACTGCATGTATTTCTGTACATTACAAGGTTTTGGATAACTGCACAATACTTTACAAACTTGTTTTCCCAATGAAATGTTTGGATTTGTGAATTCACAGTGGATCTCTGAACATTTGGCTGTACCCTGCGACCAGCCTCAGTCACTGTGAGGCCGTGATTGGCAACATGGTCAACAAGTGTAGCCCTAATTTATCTGGACTCTGCCTATATGTACATGGCCTCATCTTCCTCTTCTCCTTCCTCCCCACATGTCCTCATCCCATCTTCCTTGATGCTGGGCTTACCCCAGTATTGTGGAAAAAGTACACACTATGTCTTGCTTGGTTCATATATGCTTGCCAGTTGAGGGTTGATGGGACTCAGGGTGACTGGAAAAATGTCTAATCAGTGGTTACAACTAATGCCTCACCCATCTTCTAATCAATGAAAATGATCAGCTGTGGCCAAATGTTCAATTTAGGACACATCCCAGGAAAAGAAATATAAATATACTGTTTGTATAACATCTGCTTGACAGATTTTGATAACTAGATTTTCTCTTTTGCTTGTCATGACACAAGCAATGAAATGAAGATTATTATTTTTGTAGGGACCGGCTATTCTGCTGTTGTTAGTATATCTAGTTTTGACCGTGGGACCAAAGAAAATGATAAAGTCATGAAATGTACATACAGAAAACTGTATGTAAGCAAATGCTACATTTCCAAAAGCATTTGCAATTTGATGAATGCAATGAGAAATGATACTTTAGTGTGCACACATGACTAATTGTTGTGGAATTTGAACTTATAGTTATGGAACTATAAAGTCTGTTGTGAGAATTGCACCAAAGCAACTGAGAAAAACTGTATCTGGAATCTGCCGATATGTCCATGGCCTCATCTTCCTCTTCTCCTTCCTCCCCACATATCCTCATCCCATCTTCCTTGATGCTGCCTTCCATTGCTTCACATTGACTGTGGGACCAAAGCAAATGATAAAGTCATGAAATAACAGAGAACTGTATGTAAGCAAATGCTACATGTCCAAAAGCATTTGCAATTTGATCAATGCACTGAGAAATGACACTTTGATGTGCACATAAGACTAATTGTTGTGGAGTTTGAACTCAGTTATGCAAATGTGAAGTCTGTTGTAAGAATTGAAAATAAAACTACGTTTTTTTTTATGCGCAAGCTGGGGGCCAAAGAGTTCTGGCAAACATTTATGGCTTATTTTAACATAAGCTGTTGATGTATGTAAGAAAAAATTTGCTCAAAATTTGCACTAGGACTATCCTTAGTCTTGAAAATGCTGACCCAAAAACACTAAGTCAAATTGTCTGTCACATTTTTTATGTAAAGTCTTTTTGAAATGATAATAAGAAATCCAGGGATGAATGGGATGTTCTGTTTTGATTGAAGTAAAATAAAATTGAGCGCTAAAATCCCCCAAATCACCAAGTATTTCATTTCTCCTCTGCACCCACTGCTTTCTGAGTTTCTGATTACAGACTCCTGCATGATGTTCCTTGTTATTCAGCAAATGGCTCATGTTTCATGGTACTGCTGTGAATTCTTTCCACACATAAACTCTTACAGTTCATGAAGATGCTGACACATGCATGTCATGGGCTGACTGAAAATACAAGGCCTTGTGGAGAACAAGGGAGGACTGAGGCTGTTTTAGAGTTGAAAAGCTGGATTTTGGCCAGGCCGTCCATAAGAACAGACAGAATTTGGACCATATAATCCCAAAGGGACTATTAATGTCCAACAAAGCATTAAAATATGAGATATGATGCAGAGTTTTACTGTTTTTGCTGTCAAAAGAAAAGAAAACAATTCAGTTTTCCTAAAATATTTGTCCCACCATAATTATTTTTCTCTTCTTTTGAACGGTTTGCCTCAAAAAATGGAATTATGTCTCTTTCATCATCAAGATAAAAGTATTTCAGTAACTGGATAATCAGGAAACTCTGAAAGTTTCAATTATTGATAAGATGAACTCAACAATTTCTTCCTTTTAATCAGGTTAACCTTACAGTTCAGAATCTTAAAAAAAAAAGATGTTTTAAGATGATGTGGCAGGATCATCTCCAACATTTAATTCAGAATCTTGGGTACCTCTAGATTCTTCCACAATAAATTAAGTGAAAACAAGAAGATCTGGTAAAAATTCTGCAGGCATGTTTAAGACTGGGCAAACAGGAGAAAGAGAACAACTTATAAGCAATGGGGATACTTTTAAGAAATATGCTGGATGCAGGAATAGGAAGATGAGCAGCACAACAAAGAAAAAAGACATCTGTTTGGTAAATTGATTTTTGTTTTGTATCTTATTAGTGATGTGCTGTGCGCAAAAGATGCGGCTCTGAGAGCCGATGCTTTGGAGTGAATCAGAGGAGCCGTCTTGCAGTGAGTGAGCGTAGGCTCCCAGTTTTTCCCTTTTTCTGCAATGTTCCTTTCTCAATTTCTTGTCCTCTCTTCCTCTGATAGTGTCTGTTTGCATTTCTTTGCTACATCAGCCTTGGTGCATGCTCAAAATGGCCAATGTGTTGATATCTACTTATTTGCATGAGAGGGAATGTAAAAAGCAAAAGTTAACATCATGCTGCAACCAAGAAGAAAAAGTTGTGGTGTGGTTTTCTAGTCTTTGTCCTCTCCAGTAATGTACATAATAAATGTCATCATGCCCTCAAACGTGTCAGGAACGCTGAGTTTTAAGGTCATAAAGATACAAAGTACTTTAATAGGTACAGATTTAGTAAGTATGGTTGAATACCAAATGAAACAGAAAAACTTGTGTTTTTGACAAGATACCCCATTATTGGTAAATGCAAACTTTGCGTGTTTACAAGGAGAGATAAAAGTAGCCAGACCCATTTATGCTCAACGCAGGAGACAGATACGCAGACAGACGGACACGCAGACGGACGGACAGTTTTGTCCGTCGTCTGCGTCTGTTACGTATGTAATTTAGTGCGTTTTCGAGGGGCTTGTTGGTCCATCACTCGATGCAGAGGACGGAGCAATACCACAGGAAACCGTGGGGTCAGTGTAGAGCTGTTAAGCTGATATGCAGCCAGCAAACGGGAAAAACCACAGAAGAAGAACAGAAACCGAAAAAAAAAACCAACACAAAAACCAGCAGGGTCAATAGCCCAATAAAAGCACCTCAGAAAGGAGAAGCAAAACAAAGAGAAAGGTCTGTCTGCGGCTTTCAAGACAGAGGTGTGTCGTAAATTGGGCGTGTCGCAGAGTGACGTCACTTTACGACACATCCACTATACCTAGCAAGGTAAAATCTACCCCTACCCCTGACCATTCCCCTAACTCTAACCACAGCCCACCCACTATGTGACACGCCCATTATACAATGCACCTCTAGGTTGCAAGCCACACAGATACACTTGCAAACGAACAGAGAAGAGCATCTGTAGACATGGTTGGAGCTTTTGAGGAGAGGTTGTGAGAGTGTGTCCGAAAATACACTCATATCTACGACATTACATCGCCAGGGCACAAGGACAGGCAGCACGGCCACCTAGTGGACAAAGTGATTTATGAACCATGGGAACGCAGAAGACGCACGGAAGTATGAGGGCAGCCACGCATGGCGATGAATGAAACGGATGTCACCGTTTACGTATGTAAAGGAGCATAAAGGGTCCTTAATAGTAACTTTCAGTTGCCTGGTGAGCAAAAATATCGGAAGAAAGTTTTTCTATGTTCTTTGGCTGCTTTTACACTGACTATATCAGCTGGCATCCTTTTTGTTTTTGTTGTTTTTGCTAGCTTCTCATTTAATCCATTTCTCACAACACATGTACTGTCTTACCATGCCATAAACATGGATTGTTTGTTGCAGTGCAAATACTTGGCAGTGGATAACATGCATGTTTTATCTGTGTACTCTACCTGGAGAATTTAACCAGGCCTGAGGCAAGACCTTTTCAGTCAGCTTGAGGCTGTGATAACACCCTGGTTGCTGAAAAAAAGACTTGCGACCAAAAGTTTGAGACTGCTGAATATGTAGTTTTCCCTTAATTATAAAACACATTCTGCATGCTTTTACCTTTAGGTTTAGCTGATATTTAAGATAACCATACAGTTTTATCCTACAGATAAGCCGGAGAAACATTGAATAACATGCTACAGACTTCTTCTGTTTTTCATGTTAACTACATACATAGCTTTGCACACAGGCATAGTGAGGTCAGGAAAACTTACATTTTAACAAGTCATTAGTCAAAGTCCAGAGAATGGATACCTCTTTGGTCAGAGTGACATAGTCAAAGCGAGGATCAATGTCCAACCTCTTCTCCCTCTTGCTGACTTTCACATGTTTTTTTTTACTCGAAATGACCTCATTCCAAGGTGCCACCACGAACATGAGCAGGAGACAGAAGGTCTCCAGAGATCCACTAAGGCCAATAAAGTTAGTTTATGGCTTCCATGTTTTTCTAAATGCACGCACGTAAAAATGTCTTTCTAAAAGGACTTTATTTTTTCTATTGAAAATTCTGTGCCCAGTTACGAATATATTGCTCCAGAGGTGCATCAACAAAGCACTTAGTGCATGCAAATAAGAAACACCTGAATCATAATTATTTTTTGTCACAAATGTCTTTCTTCTCAGTAAAAGGTATGTTTGCATTTATTGCACTCTCATAAATTATCCGGTTGGACTGAACTATAGATCACAGGATAGGAGTGAACTTATGGCATATTCAAGTTAAGTCAACCTGAGGAAACAAAAAAAAAAAAAGGGGGTTTAGGATCACTCTTAGAGCACTCAGTTGTCAAATAAAACATAATCAGACTTTCAAATGTATAAATGAGTTACAATGACTGAATTTAAGAAAAGTGGAAATGTTTTGCATTAGTTCATCTTAGTGCTTAATTCATGTCCATAAACATACAATACCAGTCAAAAGTTTGGACTTACCATATTATTAAATGTGAATGGGTAGGTGTGTCTCAACTTTTGACTTGTACTGTACTGTACATGTGTGTGCTTGCTTTTCATAAATTGCTGTTAAATGATGGAGATACAGGTGGTGTTTGAGTTGCACTTTATACAGCTTTCGCTGTAAATATAAAATCTAAATTAGAATTTAAAAAAACCTTCTACCCCAGCTGGCCAGCACACTACACAGCATGCTGTACTTCATCATGTCTTCTGATCTTATCATGCTCTATGGGAACAGAAGAGTTTTGACTGGATTTTACTGGAAACTGCTGACTAGAAAAACAACATTTGATATCCAATCCTGCAGCATAAAGTATCTCTAACACAGTGGCTCAGCTTTTGTTAATGAGGCGCACTTGCGTGCTTAAGTCTGTCTCATAGCATCGCGATATATGACCCATTTGTCACAGCCTGTCGTCTTCTAACAAAGCGCAGATGCGATGACAAAATGACATCTAATCAGCTCCATGTTCGCTGCTTCACTAGATCTGACTTTTTTAGCCGGGCTTCTAACTGTTTTTTCAACTAACTAGGCTCTGATTGTATCTTTTAACACCAGCACATCATGCTCCTTGGGGAACAATAAATGCAACACAAAAATTCACCTAAAACTCAAGTATAGACCATAATTCAAGCATGACTCTTCCACGCCATTGCTTATTTTTTCTGAGTGATTCTTGCAAATGCAAGTTTTAGCCTGTTTGATGGACCTGCAATTGAAATAATTGGCAGGTTAAGTTTAAAAGTTTGTGGTTGATGTAAGAAGACAGTTGCATCACAAAGCTGATGTGGCTTTAACAGATTAAAGAAAAGATTTTGCATAAAAAGAACAAACTCACATAAGCCTGAATATAAAGCATGTAAAAGGACGTCCTATATTTACAAATATAAGGATGAGAAGACAGGCTGAAGATGAGGAATATAAAAATTGTAATTTATCTTTAATTACTCAATTTTGTATTTTGGACTTTAATTCAGCTTTGTCAGCTTTAGGCTGTGTGTGTGTGGTGTGTGTGTATCCTGTTCAGACATGCAGCCATCCATAAGTTATTATTCTCCAAACAGCTCAATAAACAAGCCACTGACTGTAAACCACTGATCTCCATACTCATGAAAAGGAAGTGAGAGCGGGCTCTTTTAAAATCACTCAAAATAGCCCCACTGAAGGCAAAGTCAAGACTCAGCAGCTCATTCTTATGATGCTTGGCATGAAGGGATGATGTATCAAATGTTTGCATGCATCCTTTGATTTGGCTCCACTGTAACAATCCCCAGATGTGCCTGAGAACTGGGGCCCATTTTAAAGAACTATAAACCTGTTAGCGAGGAGTGAAAAAAAGCCCAGGCATGCTAGGCTGGCTCAGCAATTCAAGGAACCTAATGTCTTAGTAATTTGTCGCAGTGGTAACTTCCCCTGTTGGACAGTGCTTACTTGTTAACATTCCTGCTGGTGATTGTTAACTGAAACAGCCAGAGGGAGACGCCACAATCCCAGCGTACCTTATACTGTAAGCCCAGTTAAAGGCTCGAGATGGACACAGGAATGAGTCAAAGGCAGCACCCCTCAGTTAATTACTGTAAACCCAAGGTCCAAAAGGCATGACAAAAAGGGGCAAAATATGTTTATTTGTTTTATTCCTTTCTTACTTTCTTTTTTTGTTGGTTTTGTTAGTCAACAACCAAGTACAGTAGTTCAACTTTTGTCAAGTGGTTTCCACAAAATTCCCAAGAGCATGTTACCCACCCTTTAAGTGAAGGAACGGTTTTAAACAAGTTACTGGCTATTTGTTGTGTGGACTTAGCCCTCATCGCTTACAGTTCAATGTCAAGGCTGAACAAACGTTTGCTGACAGTAATTTGAACTACAAGTGATCTCCTAGATTTACTGTACTCTGTTATCCATTGATTTGACCAGAACAATGGCAACAGATGGAAGATACACCTTCTATCCTCTGTATTGATCTCTAGCACTTGAACCATTTTTGTTTTCCCACGTTTCCCCATGTCACAAATACATCATCCTTTAATGTCTGCTGCAATGTTTAAAGCAAAAGAGAGGTAGCAGTGTCGAGCTTCGTGTAAAACTAATGTGTCTATGCCTGTATCCATGAACACATTGTTGAATAAACTACATTTTTGTGCATTTACTGTACTTGTACGTGTTCTGGTTGTTGAAGCAATTTTTAAACCAAATTGTTTCAGTACAACAGTGATCATAGAAGTTACAGAACCACAAATAGATGTAATCATGGTTTTTACATGTGTTCATGGATACCACAGAGTAGTTTAACCACTTAAAAGGCAAATATTTGCCTTCGCTTTGGAAATGTGAGACAAAAATGCATGCAGTATTATAACCTATCAGACTTCATCTAGGTGGAGCAGACACAGACGGCCTGTCTGTGTGACTACTGGTATTTGGCTTGTGACCATATTCAGCTTTCACATAAGACAAAATAGAAGACTGTGAAGTCAAAGGATTCCTGTGGTGGCCATCCAGTCACTGAATATGACATAGTATTAACACTCTGCACAAAGCCTCTTCACACAAAAAGACTCCAGGCTGTACAGGCTTTCTTTGTGTTGCCATGGAAATTTCCACTGCCAGCCAGGAATGAGATGGTGCATGCAGGCAAGTCTGATGGCAGGTACATGGAATGGGGGGGATAAGTGTTGATTTTTTTCCCCTCACTTTTTTTTTTTTCTTTGACTGAGTCAGAATCCAAATGAAGTACAGCTGTTTTACAGACACCACACTGGACGGCCCCCAGCTTTCTCTCTGCTCCCCCCTCCCCAGATCCTCCGCCTCTGTCTTTCCTCACTTTGACAAAAACAATGATAAAATTGATCCACGACTTAGCATACCTTTCTTTAAATACGGACAGTGTAAATCTATAAAGATGTACTGATACTGACATTTGCACAAATTACTTGCTGAGAATTGTTTTTAACAGAAAAGAAAAAGAAAAAACAAGAAAAAAAACAAACATCTAAAAGATAAAAATGGCACATCTAGATTAAAACTAAGCTAAACTGAGCTCAAAAGAGATTTAAAAAGACAAAAAAACGGTTCCAAACTCTGAGCCAAGGAATTTTTCTTTCTGTGGAATATGTCAAATGGTAATTTCTCAATCCCGCTACATGACTGACATTCTTTACTGTACGATGGGTATGCTTGATTTTTACCACCTTTACACCAAACACAAAGTTCTTTTATCTGTAAGTTATAGCAGTATGCTTAAGTCGTAATTCTTTATCTATTTACTAAACTGCCCTGTTTACAATATGATGTCCCAGAAGCATCTTGTTCACAGTGCATAGTCTATACTTCAGTGTTTACAATATTTCATATGAATCATTAAAGGCCTCCTTCCACTGAAAACACGTTTAACTTGCTCCTTCTGAAATACGGAGGGTTTCCCCTTGTTTACACATGCTGACTTGCTAGCGTTGTGTTCCCCCCAGTCGGCTGTGCTTCCTCATCACAGAAACAATACGAAGAAAAGAGCGAATCGGGAACAGCCTTGCCCTTCTACGTAACATTGCAAATAGCGTATCCCACGTGGGGTTTCTATCTGTCCATTGGAAGGCAGGTAACACTCCACTACACACTAGAAGTGAAGACAGCACGACTGTAGCTTCGGAGTTGAGAAGCTAATTAGCTAACTGTTTGTTAGCATGGCGGAACAAACTTGTTTGTCGGCTCTATTTCCTGTCTGTAACGAAATAAGAGCGGAGGGCGGAGCTTCCTTCATACACTGATGGGAGGCAGCCAATCAGACGGAAATTCATGAGAAGGACCCGGAAAAGCCTGCCGTTGGACCACAAGCCTCTCTTCTAGTATACAAATACAGCTGGATACAAAGCAACCAGAAGGTTTTTTTAAACAGAAACGATGCAGAATGCATTCAATAATAATGGAGAACACAGAAATATTAATGAAATGACCATGGAAGTACAACTTTAAACTGAGGCGACATCCTCCTGTAGACCACATTTCACACACCAATGAAATTTGAGTTTCTAAAAACCATAATAACCTATGCCATCTTTCTTTCGACTTACAACTGAGCAAAGTGATAGTGTTTGTGGTTTGTTTATGTTATAAGTGCATTTTTGGTGGAGGAAAAGAGAATGAAAACTAAACTCATTGCTCATGAAAAATGATTTTGAATTGGAGTTATGCATGTCCAACATTAATGCAAAAGCTGAAGTCATCTGTGCACAAACCTGCCAGTTTGCACCTGCTTTTCAGATGTACTAAAAATACACTCAAAATAGCTGCAACGCAAACAGTTTCAGGGTTGATAAATCGCTTTGCGAATGCTAAATTAATATACTTACATTCTCTCCTCCAAACACACGCACAATTGCGTGTAAATGCCCTATATTGCATATTTATTGCAGCAGACTTATTATGTGGGTAGGATGTGCTATTTAACACCTTTGAAAGACGCAAGCCTTTTTGCACAGTGAGTAAATCGGTTTGTAGATTTTTTTTGTGTGTGTGCAATGAGATTCCTCATGTTTGATACATGAAAATGTCTGATAGAGCTGACCCAATGAGTACAAACAGAAACCACAGAAGTTCACAGAAAAAAATAAGGAACTGAAAGACGGCATTATCTGTAATGTTGCAAAGCTGCAGAATATTAACCAAACAATGACGTCCTGCTATAATCTTTGATGTGGCAGTGTGTTGGGCTTTTCACTTTTATATTCTAAAGCTGGTTTGAGCAGGTAAGACTGGATTTGAGGTCATCTAGTACTTGAAAATTGTGTTTCTTAAAAGTATCCCCTCTGCAAATTCCAATTTCTTGGAGACAGGAGTTCTTTTTTTTTTTTTTTTACCTGTTCACGAGCCAGCATCACCTCTCAGTTCACCCACCCAGAACACTTCCCAAATTTTGACCAATTAAAACTCCCAAAACTCTCTTGGAGAAAGATGCTTCCCCAAAGAGAAAGCCTACCCCTATTCAGAAAAGTTTCTGGGTTTTTATGGATGCAAAGATAATCTGGAGGTACAAAGGACAAAATTAAATGGATGGACATAAACATTGCAAGAACGTCTTAAGATTTGCTCTATAAGAATAAGCAGCACCACAACACATTCTATGATAATATAAAAAAAAAAAAAAAATCAGCAAGTTAAGAGGTATCATGCAACAGAGTTTAAGTACATTTTATTTCATTTATTTTTTATTTATTTTATTTATTTATTTTTTCATTTATTTGCAAATCATCATAAAATACAGCATAAGGTTCTCAGTCTCCATCAAAGAGCCAGATCTGCAAAATGGGACTCACCAGAAGCTATACAGCTTATAATTGGTGACCCAAGTATAAGATACATCAAAATGTACAAATAACAGCTCAAACAACAACAATATACAAACTAATGAACAACAAAAATCCCCCCCCCCCCCCCCCCCATGCCTCCCCTAAAAATCTCCCTCCAAGACAAATACGTGCTCAATATTATACCTTCCACACTGTGTGAAATAGTTTCTGTGCATATCAGATTATTCAGTGCATAAATTTAATTTTCAGGGCTGAAAACATAATTACTCAACAACAACAAAATATTCAAAATACTTCTCCCCATCACTAGTCACATCGGGGGGCCATTTAAACATAGTGTAGCAGTAATTGCTGTTTAAAGAGCTTTTTAAATGTATTTAAAGAATTTAGTTTTTTAATAGAACTGTCAATCTTGTTCCAAATCTCTGGACCTCTACATGCTACACTGAGGCTGGTGCATTCTAATTTCCGTTTTTTTCCCTCTTAAATATTGTTTCCTTCTCGTGTAGTGCTCATGGGAAGGAGAGGTCACTGGAATAAGTTGACAGAGTCTAGAATTTAGCTTATGGACTACATTATACATCATACAAGCATTTTGGAAATGATTACACTCCTTGAGTTTCAGAAGCTTTAGCCTGTAGAAAAGAGGATCGGAAGGAGCTCCATAATCTGCCCACAGCTTGTACAGAAGTGAATCAAAGTACGAAATTGAAAAAGATACAATCAGACTGATAGTGGAAGCATTAACAAGCATGAACTCCTGAAGAAGGTGAGCTGTGTGGATGTGGAAATCTCAAAACATTAACAGGAAATTTGTTGTGACATACTGTTAGGTTTGGGGGGAAAAATAACTCTGTATCTGTCTAAATTTATCGTCTAGATGGGAAACTGCTGTTGAGAAACTAATTAAATACAATAAAAAAAAAATCCTTTAGTGTTGGGACTTAAATCAACCAACTGGATGTTTTCCTTTCTTTGGAAACATTTAACAAGAATTTAAAAACTTTCAGCCAGCAAATGTAGCTCCAAGCGCACTAGTTGGCGGGTCACCATCTGCCTCCTTATGTAAGCCCCTTGTGGGTTCTCTGTCAGCAAATAATTCATAATGTGATCAAGACACAATGAATCAATGGTAATGGCACAGCCTTGTGACTTTCGCTTTTTAAAAAGTCAAAAACAAATTGCTGCTTGAGCAGTTAACAGATAAAAAGCTATAAAGACATTAAATAGAAGAACAAATGTCACTTGCAACACAAAAGTTTATAATACACATCACTTCCAATGTTTAGATCCTGCTTTTTATAGTATGTATTTTTACAGAATCCACAGTTTTGTTGGATCTACCACCATAATAATAGCATTTCTGATTCCACCTGTTACCTGAATGTCAGGAAAAAAGATACAGAAAAAAATGCAACATTGGTGTAGAGCTAACTAAGTCCCAAGTGGAAAAAAAAACAGTAAAGAAAAACTAAGTAATCAACTTACTGTGATGTCTATTCATACTATGGCAGTTAAAAGCATGCTGATTATGGTTTGAAGCTCTATGTTTGTTTATTACTATATCATTATGGGATAAAATACCTGACAGGACACCAAATCACGGGAATGTCCTGTAAACATGGAGATCAAAGAACACTGGCATAAAGACAAGAAAAAAAAAAAAAAACCCTGTACACAAAGACCCTAAAAATGAAAAGCAACAGGACAAAAATATATATGAAACCTGATCATCAGATAAGAGGGGCATGCAGAATGAGATCCATTCCTATTTCTTAATAAATAAGCAACAGATTAGCTGCACATAGCTGATGTTGGCTAGCAGAGAACTGACAGCTAATTAAATGAACAAAGTGACAGAAACAACCATGATGCAGTAATAAACATATCATGAAACAGTGGATTTATATATCTCAAGATGAACAAATATGTCTTAAATCCAAATATTCCATCTGTAGTGGACTCTAAAAGTAAATCACATAGGATGTGCATTAATATTCCCAAAGTATCAAAATAAGAACTGAAATGCAACAGAGGGAGAAAAAATGAACCAAAATCTATATTAATTCCAATCAGAGAGTAACAATACAATTTGATGTCTTGCAGCTATTTGCCCTAATTATAAAAATGTTTTTACATCATCCACTAAAACATGGCAAAAAAACAAAAAAACAAACAAACAAAAGACATGCGTGATGTGGAAAACACCTACTGTAAATCTGATCTCGTCCTTTCTCTTTTTCAATGAAAAATGTGCATAATTCTGTTTAGGCCTATCAAATCTGTGTTATATCAGTGTGATCAATATCAAACAATATTTTAATTGTGACCACATTATTCTGGGAAGAAGATCATTTCAGTATTTATAACAGATCCTCACAGATAGCTCTCTGTGTCCTGGAAGACATTTCAAAATCAAAACCCCACTAATCTCAACCTCACCGCAACTACATGAGCATAAATAAACAAAGGCATATTTTGTCACGTATGTTGAAAATATTTCATTACACTCTCACGTAAGCCCAAAACCACTGTGGAGGTGCCCAGTTGAATATTGCAGTTGACTCCGCAGACCATCTGTGCGGCGGGGTTTTTGTGTGGGCACGCCTGCTGGCTGGGTGGCCGGTCGTGGAAGCACTTACAGTACTGAATCAGCAGCACTCATCGCCTGGCCTGATGTGGATCAGAGTTTGTGCTGTACTCCATCCCACCCCCACAAAGCACTTTCAAGCTTCATCGCCCAGCAGAGCCAATAAAACCACACAGTGTGGATCTAGCCAGCCAACCAGCCAAATCTGACTTTACTTGTGGGGAAAGGCGCTGACCGCAGAGGAGATGGTATCTGACTGACACTTTTTACTGTGGTCCATATAACTACTAGAAGAGCATTCATGTGACAAATTAACAAATGCATTACAGTATACAAATTGTCAAAAGCAAAAAAGGGGATATTTATGATAGTTGGACTTATAATTTAGCAAAACAATGAGAGCCTTAAAGGAACAAGTTATAATTTTGAAATGTGCGGTAGAGCTTTAGGTCCCTCCAAACACAAACACCAAGAAAAATGCATATTTTAAAGGTGTATTTTCAACAATTTAGGTTCCAAAAGTGAAATTTAATTCGCCACCTATTTTAAAAAGCTGGCTAAAATAAAACAAAGCCACCTCTACATGATGTGATCTTATGAATCTGTGGGCGAAATAACAGTGAAATGTTGTTTGGAACTGAAAACTGCAGTTAATCCTGAAAACATAAAAGCAGCCGTAGGTTTGCCCTGGCAGACAGAGTGGCTCTGATATTTTCCTTTGCAGCAGTTGTACAGATGTTAATACACAAACACATGTCTGACTTGATCTTTTAAAACACTTGAGAACTGAGCAAATGGTGGAACTCTACATGGCAGATATTTTGCAGTATCTCAAAAAAATATAAGCATTAAAGCATAAACAAGAATAACAGCACAGTGTGCTGGTTCCGGGCCAATGTAAGCACAGCCAGGTCCGGGAGTCGGATAGTGAGCAGAACTATGACTCAAAGCAAAACAAAGGAAAGCACACATTTTTCATCTGAGCTCTGCCGTTTTTCAGAGAGGAAGCAGCAAGGTTGATGTTGGCCCTCTGCGGGCCCAAAAGGCTCCCATTAAGTTAAACACTGATGCTCAGACACAAGCAGAACTTCTTCACTCAGTCTGTCTCAGACTGCTGACTGAAAATGAAGTGAGACACTTCCAATATTGTGAGTGTTGATCTTGAGATTGAGCCAGAACCTGGTGTGAATGTAGAGTTTGAAAAACATCCATTATGTGTGAGAAGACACCCTATCAGATGACAGTTGGTTACAGGCGTGTCTTTAAAACTGGCCAGTATATCCCACGGGAGGCAGCACAAAGTGGTGTGAAGAAGTTTGATGAGGTGGTTAAAGTGATTCCAGCAAAACCAACGAGATCTATATATAAACTCGCTCACAAACAGAAGCTACTCTGCTACTTCACAGAGATATTTTATGTCTGAGATTCTTTCTCTTTGCATTAAACTCCACCATTCATGTCAGCAATGTCTGACTTACAACAGCCTGCTGTATTACTAACATGGAAGCTAAAGCAGGTGGGACATATTTCACTGTGCGGTCTTACAGACAAATGAAGCAGGAGTGGAAGTTCAGACAGGAAAGCAGTCATGTGTCCCTCATAGCAAGCAACCAATCCTGATTGGTCACGTTTGATACAAATAAATCAACAGCTTGGTTCTCATGTCACCTGCATGCACAAATTCTGGCTCCAACGATAAAACCTTGCTCCTCTTACCTATTTAGATATATGTTTTCTTGTTTTTTTTTTCCTAATGTACATTCATATTTGTTGAAATGTTTTAGGCCCTGCTGGAGAGTTCATTTGGGGACAGAAATTCCCTCCTAGTTTCTAGCAAACAGTAATGCCCAGATTTACTAAGATCTTAAATAGAGTGCTAATTTGTTTGTGGCGCGAATAGATTGCATGCGCCGCGTCTTCACTAACTGTTAGCGAGGGATCTACTAAGATTGCTTATGCAATCGGTAACAGGCGAAAACAGCAGTCTTTTAATGAGCATTTAGCATGTGTTATTGCTTTGCTATGGAAAGTTGGAGATGTGATAAATACAAAATGAAATTAGACCTGACAGAGAATATGCAAAGCTGAGTTGTTTGCTTATGGGCCTTTTCCATTGCAGCTGCACAGGGCACGGTACGACATGCTAGACGACCACGATGGTTTGTGATTCCACACAGAAGTAGTAGTCTACTACCTGGAAGTGGGTGGCGTAGACGCGGTTGAGTGATCAGTAAAGTAAAAACAACAATGGAGGCATTGGATGATACAGTATGGAGGTGTTACTGCTGTTGTTGTTTTCTCTGTGGCTTGTAGTCACCAAAAACAGGCACATATTTTTAGAAGAGGTGAGGCAAAACACGTATGACGACAATTTCCTTTGACCAATCAGTGGAGAGCCGTCAAGTATGTCACGTTTTGTGTAGGTTCAGCATGGTTAGAGCTAGCTCTAAAACAGGTGCGGAAAATTGTAACGGCTTGTAACGAGTTTTCCCAGAGGAACCACAAATAAAGCGTGCCGTGCCATGTGGAAGGGTTACGAAAATGTGCAGTGGAAAAGGCCCAAAAGTCTCTTAAATTTTTGCGTGTTCTGGCAAAAATGCCCAGATTGCATATTCATCAACGCAAAATGCAGGAAAATACAATACAAGGAAAATGCAATCTGGGCGTTTCTGCCAGAACATGCAAAATTTTAAGAGGAGATGATGAACACAACTTAGCTTTGCACAGGCTAATGTGATATAGCACATTAGCCTGATGTGTGTCCGATCTTAAGTACTGGTTTATGCTTCTGATCAGAGTCTTTTTTTTTTAATTATCATAGGACCAGTTCGTAGTCATCCACTCCATATCTCTAGTTTAATGTCAGCCTTGACAGCCATTTTCAAAGTTAAGTGATAAGTGCTTGGCTACTAATGTGAAGGAAGATCATGCTGTGTTGCATACTGAGATGTGAGAACCATCTTCTAAAGAATGTTCTCTCATGTCCTTCGTTTACAACGACAAACGGACATGTGATGTCAGCTTACCTTTTCTGTTTTCTCAATTTAGATGCATAACTGAAGCCATTTCTCACAATAAAGCTCAAAACTCGCAAATATTTATTTTCTTAGCCTTGATGAAACAGATGCAGCTCTCACTGAGTGAAGGAGAACAATATTTCACCAGCGTTCAGAGTCATTATGGCACAAAACACTGTTCCATGTCATTACAAGACAATTATTGTTTGATGATAAAGATTTCATTTCAGATTTTTCTGATTTACATGTCCATATTTTACTTTAGAAGTGTTGCACTAAATACAAACCAAACAGAGCAAGAAAATCAGGATTGTTTTTTAATGTTTTGTTTGGTAAGAAATGAAAATTCACACAGCACTTTGTATATTTACTGTATTACCTTGGCTGTAACAACTGGGCCAACAGCATGGAAACAGCTAATAGTGTTTAAACCAATGTCCTTGTGAACTTGAAGTTAGCAATTACTACTCGACTACATAAAACCGAGATTTTCAACGATAGCCAGATTTTCTTAAAAAAAAAAAAAAGGGCGTGTGCCAGTATAAATCAACATAACGGCCAACATTGGCTGCATACAAAACATGTATCTGGAAGCGTTTTTTTGACATGAACAAAAATTTGCAGGGATTCTGGGATGCAGTACAAATAAGAATGTAATAAAATATTTAAAAAAACAAAAACAGTAGTGTTTCCATTCAAATTTTCTCTAAACTCTCCTGATGTTTTACTACTTTGCCTAATTTTTGCCAGCAAACAATTATTTTCTTCTTCCATGTTTATCTACTGTTGTAAAAACAGACTAATGATTTGTAAGATGTGCTGCACATCATTTTTATGTCTGCATGTGAGACAAACTCTGAACTCTGTGACGCTCTCACAACATCCCATCCCCTACATTCACACATTTACTGTATAGTGTATCATAATTAACATATTTTGCTTTGTTATTTTATTTTATTCATCACTTTTGCACAATCAGAGCCTGTGAGCCTGAGAGCTCTGATTTCACTGCTGTTGTCTGTTGCAGGTGTCATGTGACAGATAAAGAATCTTGAATATTGACTATTATATCTGAATTAAGTCTGGACTTGATCAAGGGGCTCTTGAATGCAGAGGTCTGTGCAGCTGACCTGCGGCTGACCTGTAAGCATGTTGTCCGCTGAAAAGAAATTCTTGCTGCATGTTTAACTCTGACCTCCTGCAACATAAAGCAATCTCTACCTGGTATGGGCTTCTTTACCTGCCTTTCATTGGTCGTTCCAGGGCTGGCTTACCAGCCTGTGACCAGCCACAGACCAATCTTACAGTAAATACTTTGCAAGTCTTTGAAAAGATGGAAAACAAGTCATTGCGACAGTGCTCTGTACTACTTTAAATGCCATTGTCTCCCCTTGTCGTTAACTTTTTCCACTTCTCTGCAGTCCTTTTATGTCTTCTCCATTTCTCCTCCTCTGACTCCCTCTGCTCTTTATTGAAAACATGAGCATGTAATCTTTCATTAGGATAACACAGCACAAACTGCATGCGTGCCCTGGAGGGGGTTGTAAGTAACAGGCAGGCATTCTGAAAACATTCTTTTCTGGTAATAAAGTCCCCGTAAATTAAAACCACTCGCTGTTTTGCTCCCAAAAATAAGTCAGGCAAGGAATGCAGCTCCTCAGCTCAAAATAAAACAGTTGACAAATGTCTCTCTCCTAAATGAGACAAAAATAAAATAAAATGTCTAAAAGCAAAAACAAACCTTGGGACACCAAAACAAGCTGAAATAAGGAAAGCTGCAGTAGAAAGAAGAAAAATACATATTTTTGGAAAATCTTTTTTCCCCTCCTCCTTCCGTCTCATGCCTTGGAAGTTTGCTGACACAGCAGAGCGCAGACCTGAAGGCCCCTTACATACTCCACCTCTCTTTCCCTGTGATTATATAGGTTCGCACTGAATAAACTTCCAGTATGGACACAGGAAGCAGATCAGCAACTTCTCAGGTTTGGATACTCAGTGGAATAATGGACCCCTTGTCGACAGCAGATGTCAAAATGAGTCATTCCTTGCTTCACTAAAACAAGAAGCATGGGCAGGACAGTGAGTTAAAAAGTAGATTGACATCTTAGAAACTGCCCGAGGCTTAGTAAGAGATGAAAAGAAGCAAAATCACATATTCCACACATTCTTTTAATGAGAATAATGTTTTTCCATTCAGTTTAGCTATTTAGGAATATGTAAAATTTTCCACTGATCATTGAATATCTCTAACATGTTGAACACAGAAAGTAGTTTCTGCAAATGTTTTGAGGAATGTCAAAGTCTAGATTTGAAAGAATGGGTTATACGATGCTTAGAATATGCATTTTTAGTGGATTGTTTCTGTAACTCTGATCCTGTACAGCTGTGTAGTAACCAGAAGCACGGACGTAAATAATGTGCCGTATAAATCTTCTATTAATGACACAAACTCGTATATAACAACAATAAAAAAAATTTGGTTTAGGAAGTAAGTAAACCCAAACTGTCTTCCTGTAAACAGAACTGGACAGGCATGCACAGTCATGTCAAGCCAGTAAAAAGTATGCACAAACTTGACGGTGATGACACAATCGCACATCTTGACAAATGGCTACACTGCCTGAACGACACACACCAGTGCACTAAAACACCTCTTAAACCAGATGACCTCAAATGATGCAACATGATATTTGCAGTGGGACACGAGCTGCTAATATATCACACTGACGTTGAAGTGATAGAAAAATAAAGCTACATGTAATTTGAACAAATCGTAGATGTTTCAGTGGCATAGAGCATTAAAAAGGTGTCATAGGTAGGTGTCACAGGTATCATATCATATCTGGCGTTACATGTATCTAAGATAATCTATAAGATGTCACTTTGTTAGTCACGCCTTTTAAAACTGCTTGTTAAAGCCAACATGTAACCAGCCGGCCCCTGACAGAAACTGGGTGCATTTAAAGTTCAAACAAGCAGCACCAGAGTAAGGAATATAGATGATTTAAGCGGCTTTGAAGGTGGCATAGTTGTTGGTGCCGGACAGACTGCGTATTTCAGAAACTGCCAAGCTGTTTGAACTATAAACGGTTAATTTTCTTTCTTTCCTTCTTTTTTAAAGTATCGATTTTCTGGGTGAGACTGACTTATTTATGGCTGAACTGTCCATGCTCTCCAACTACAGCTAGTGCAAGAGCATCAAAATGTTAAATCTGACGCTGTGGATCCATCTCACCTTACATCACCAGTTCAAACTAATAGTTAAGTGCTGTTTTTATTCTTTCTTTTTTTGTCATACTTTAATCAGTTAAACACCTTAACCCAACATTTCAAGTCCACCCCTAAATGACCGCAGTATACCCATCTTCTGATGACATCTTCCCACAGCCCCATGTCAGAAAATTTATAGATATCATAGCTATTATGTTTTATTCTGTTAGAATGAGCCATTTACTGTATATCTACTTGTTGTGGGTCCGCATACATGACAGCTGCCATATTTGTACCACCATTTTTACTACAGTCTCTCTAGATGAACAAACATCTGTGCAAAGTGAAAACCACTGGGCTTTAAAACTGTAGTACTGGTTTTGTTTGATAGGTGCTAGAGCACCATTTGGTGTAAGCAATGCCTCAAAAGACACATCACTGCACCTGAGGCCACTCAAAGAAGAAAACATGTTTATGACTGGTAGAAGTTTGGTTACCAGTGGTCACCATCATTTCACAACGGTGCTTGTTGTTTGAAGTCATTTCTATGCCTGTGTTTACCATTAGATGACAGTAATTCTTACACATTGTCCTTTTAATGTGCCTGTTGTGGTTGAATTTTAAATCTGCAGATAAAAAGTTGTCTCTCAGAAGTTTGTAAATTTCAACTGATCTTTTACAAAATATATTTAAGCAGTATTAACACTTAAAAACAGGGGCAAAGCTCCAGAAAAAACTTTTTCTAAGTATCTGGAAATATAAAAAGGCTACATGCGTTTCTGTACTGAGAAACTGGCAGTCATTATCTTCAATCACAGTCGGTTAGCTGCAGTTGAAGGCAAACCATTAAAAGCAATGTGATCATGCCTTTTACAGTTAAACCTACTAAATTATTCTGATAATATGCTCTTGAAAAATAAATGGTCAGTCTGCCAACACCTGTTTGGAGATTTACAAGGATGTTTTATCTGAATCTTGCTTAGTGGAAAGGGACATGGTTTATGTCAGGACATCTGCATTAATCCGACATTCTTGAATGTGTACCACACAGTTTACTAACATCTGGTCAGTGTATAATTTCTTCATGAATCTATCTTAAAATTACAGCTGGGAAATCCCATAAAAGCCAAGGAAAAAGGAAATGAGTAAACCGATTGGAAAACACAATTTTTGGTTTAAGAGCGATTTTCTTGCTGAGTGAAACAAAAGCATGCCGATACAACGATAAGGTTGCAAAGTCACCAAATGGTCAGGAACACCCAGGATGCTGCCTTTTACATTTCTACTCTGCCCACTGTTGTTATAGGCAAAAAAAAATGAGAGTGAAAGCAGCAGCCAAAAATAAGGTTTTCTGGGAAATGAGATGCAGCCTCCGCTTAACCTCAAGCACTGTTGTAGTTGGGTTACAGCCAAGCAAAATACTATATTCCTGATACGGAAAGACTTGGACTGAGATCACTGATGTGCTATTAGAAACAAGAAGCAGTGAAGGTGGTCACAACTGGAAATCAAGAAGTCACTTGATACTTACCGAACCTCTTATAACCGAAGGACTGGACCTCCTCCTCATCAGCAAAGTCGTCTGAAAGCAAAACACAGAAATGAATCAAGTCGGTTGTGAACTTGATATTTTAACAACATATCAGGTGCATAGCACTGGGAAAATAAAGCCTCATTATTACAAGAGTGCTTGAGTACGTTGGTCATTAAAATGCTGAAGTCAAAATAAACTTACTCGCCTTTTTTCTTTAAGATTGATGTTGAATACTGTGAAATGTTTCTGAAAGCCTACAGTGAGCACACGAGTCATCCTAATAACATGGTCCCAAAATAATACAAAAGTTAACTACACCTTGTATTGAGTCCTGAACACCTGATTCAAACTGTCTATCTTGGATCAGCTCAGCTCTTTACAGTAAATTGTCTCTTTTTCCTTCCCACTGTAGGATTTCATCCATCTGCCACAGCCTGACAGGCCCTCTTGGTCATCTCCTTTCAATGCTGTCACACATCTGAGGTCAAGCTACTAAGAATGAAGAAACCCTACATGTCTCAAAGATCTCAGGACAAAGAAAAATTCCTTTCAGGTTCAAAAGAAGTGAAGGAATGAGAGGAGACAGAAGAAATGACCATCTAACAAAGGAGTATGAAATTAATCTTCAGCTTCAAACAGAAGAACAGAGAAATGTGGTCCAGGTGATGGCCTTGAAACCAATCACGATGACCTTTGAGCAGACTGCATAACGAAGAACAAGATGAGTTAGGAGGTGACAAGAACAATTCAAACTGTTGTAAAAAATCTGAAACCCCATCTTACGAGAGGAATTTGGCTTTCCCAACACCCCCAACAAACGGTTTCCTGTTTATGTTGTCAAGCAGCATAACCACTTCCAATCACACTGTTTGGGATAACATAAGTTCACTTGGCTGCTCAAGAGTTATTCTAGGGAGAGGAGTTCCCCATTCGACCCCAAGAAATAGATCAGAGGTAAATAAGTCAGTGATAACTGTGTGTGACTGAGTGTATTTAAACGGCAGGTATGACTGCGATTATACTTGGATTCTTAGCACAAGTTTAGTGATTTCCTTTGGTTTTGGTCAAAATTTAGAGATGAGTGCTTCATATCAAAAAGTCACAAAATCCCTGCATACATACAACGTTTAATAACGACTATCTTCAGCTCAGAGTCATTGCAATTAAGTTTTCTTCAACACAAAATAAGGTAGTTTTACATTAAAGGCTGCAAAAGAATTTGTGACATTTTTTGTTTTTAACAGGTTTGTTAGGATTAGATTCCTCCTGCAGTTGGTGAATTAAAGATGGAGGCTGTAACATGCATTTCACCCAAACATAACAATTTCCTCAACCTTACCAATAACTTTTTTTTCTGCCAAAAGTCAACCAAATAACATCTACAAAAAAAAAAGAAGAAGTTGTACCCGAGCAAACCCACTTGCCGAGTACCAAATACTCTTATAATCAACTCTAAATTAACATGTGCCAAACCACCAAGTGCAGGTTAATGTTAATTTTGGTAAGTTTAAGTTAAAACTATCTGTTGAGCTTGGCAGAGTAATTTCATTTGGTTATTTGTACTGACATTTCCCATAAATGCCATTTCATGACTTAAAGTACATGCATGGGCTGCGTGCGTACTTTAGTCGGGCTGCGTGCGTACTTTAGTGTGCACTACCTGGACAAAGAGCAGGTAAATGAGTGAAATTTAAAAAGTATGTGGCATGTAGAAGGAAAAACAAGAGTGTGGCGCTGGTAAGACAGTGTTACAGAGCCTGGTGACACGTAAAGACAAGAGGTAGAGGCGACAAAGAAGAGGCAGAAAAAAGGTTGAATCATGGAAGAAGAAATCTGTTTATCAGTACATACTGTAGCCATATTACATGAAAATATATCAAATTCAGTGCTTTGATGGCACACTGACATTCATTATGAACATTCCTGAAGACTTTGTCACCCTGCAGCATCATATTGCTGAGAAAACCTAAGTCATCAGATGACAGCTGCAGGTGTCACCACACCGCTTTGAATGTGCCCTATGGCTTTTCTCAATGAGGTATCTCTAAGTGACGAAATAATTAGGCCTCCGCCTTGCATACTGTCTTATTTTAAGAAGTTTGCCATTGACTCTTGTGTTATATCTTGCTTTGTTCTTTTCATTCTTTCTTTTTCTTGCTTCCTCTAATAATGTCTTGGATTTCTTTGCTGAATCAGCCACAGTGTGCATTCAAAATGGCCAGTGTGTTGATATCCAGTTCCTAACATGTGATGCCGTTCTGCAATAAAGTTATGCACAAGGGCATCAACGCTTCGATGAATATATATAACAGACACCACTGTGCCATCAGAATGAGTTGAAATCACAGAGTTTCAAATCAGAAAGTTATGAAATGTTACCTGAAAAACAAACAAACAAAAACATGATTAAATGCATTTAGCTGCACTTAAAACCTTATTTTACCATAAAAGAAAATTTGGCTGGCAACTTCGGGAATCTAGAAAGCACAAAGACTGGTAATCAAAGAAAGTTCATTTAGTCTTGTGTATAACCTGAGTGTTTTTCTACAAATCCTGTAACTCTGCAGACAACTTTCAGCAGTCAGGTCCCAATTAAAGGGGTCTTTCTACCTGTGTTTGAAGTAAAAGTTTGGAGGGATGGAGGTGAAATATGTTAGAAGATCTTCATTCAGGGAAACCAGGTATGAAACAAATGTTTCTCACTGGAGACATGACAGTTCCAGCCTGAAGTGAATAATGTTTTGCTTGAATTAAAAAAATTCACAATTTTAAATATAGTAAGAAAAGTTCATGATTTGCAATACAATGTATCGTTTCAAATACATATTTATATAAAAATTCATATATACAGAAAACAGTTGGATTTTCGGTTGATTAATGTTAAATGGTATGAATCAAGTTTTGAAAGGCTTTACATTGCTTACATTCATTACATTCATGGATGCATTCATGCTTACATTCATTGCCAAAGGCTGTAAAAGCAATGGACTAACCTTTTGGGAAATACTGACAGATTGTGTTGCCAAAAGTTAAAAAAGAACAAAAAATAATTTAAAGTTCAAAAGTAAATATAAAGTCTGGAAGGAAATCTAGCTGGATAATTCATTTCACATTATTGCCATAAAAAATCACAGAGGATTGTTCCCACAGTGCTCCCCAACATAAACAAACTGAAGCATTATTAGTGAAGACCTGTATTCTCTTGGACTGAAATAAAGAGTGCTTTCCACTTGGATTCGCATTCCCTCTCACAGCAATAACATGAGCTCCAGGAGGTGGCCAGCATGCCAGCAACATGCAGGGTTTTAGCCTGTTATATGAGTAGATATGCTCTTAATTATGCTCACAGTTCAGCCTTTAAAATCGACCACAAGGTGGCGGGAGTCGGTTATTTACTTCTGCTGACCTGTGGAGTGTGGCCAGTGGCCATTGTTTGAGGCTAAGTATGACGCGCACAGTCTTAATATAGAAAAGTCCAAAACATCAGTGAACCACATGAGTCTCAGATGCGGGCAAGCTTGATGTAAACTTTTGGTGAAATCCATGAGCAGCCAGCCACTGACCACCATGATTCATACACTTTCCTCTGTTGTGTTTTCTTCCAATGTGCTGAAAAGTAACAGCTCGTTGCTTTTTGGGTGACAGCGAGTAAATGCGGAGGACACAAGTGCGTGCGCAAAGTTCAGCCACAATAAAGCTTTTATGACAGTTAAGTCTGACTCAGTAGTTCCGCCAGCGTTTTCAGCCAAGACAATTTTTTATACAGACACAAGTCTAACCAACATGTGAATTTAAAAAGAATGAAAATGACGACAAAAAAACAAAACAACAACACACTATCTGGGTCCTCTGCCCGTTTTTGGAATATTACTTTTGAAAAAATGTAGGTTGTTATCTGATGTGCAACGGTAGGCAGATGCAAAACAATCCCAAGCAGAGCGCCGTAATTGAAACCAGATGTGAGAGTTGTAGCCCACACATTCCTCATGTCCCAGACCGAGAGAGCAGGGTAGAAAAGTGACAAAGAAAGAGCCAGATGGATGCTGTTAGAGTAGAAAAAGCCCAGATTGTCATCAATGACACGTGGCGTTTGCGCGACTGACATTTTGTGTTTGTTTTTGTGACCGTGATGTTTCCATTAGAGCCTACCTTTCATTGTGCGTTGCAGGAATTCTCAGATGTGAAGCCGTTGTTTGAAGTCACATCCACAGCATCGCTTTGCCAGAAAGCCCCAGTTGAGCTCCAAGGCACCTTGAATCTGTGGGTATCCCAGTATCCTCAGGTTGCAGAGGGGCTGGTGAAAAAAATTAGAGGTCCATCCGTGAACTTTAAACCGGGGAGCACTTTCTTCAGAGCACAGGTAACTTTTGTGCAGCAGATTTAAAAAGAGAGAAAAAAAACTACAAAAAGTTGGAGGCGCAAAGTTACTAAGGTAATTTTCTTCTTCGTCTGATACTTTGAAGAGATGCTGTGAGTGTATCTTTGTCCAGCTCAGTACTGTAGTGGTACCCACAGCAGCAACAGGAGAAGCTCAAAGACAGAAAGAATCCAAACGTGAGAGGAAGTTGTGCACCCCTAGAGCTGCTGGAAGGAACCACGTGTTCCTCACATCTGTGCGCACCGTCCTCTCTCTGGTTGCTCTGTGTGCGCGCTGGCTTCTGTTATTTCTTCCCTTCTGTCGTCATGAGTGTGCACATTTGTTAAATAAAAAGGAAAATGTATCAAATACCATCACTGGACCTGGTTCAGCACGAACGCACAAATCAACGCGGGTGAAAGGGAACAGTTTGCACAGATGCGTCTTGCGCACAAACATGCTTCTAACGGCAGATTCTGCGGGTTCATATGGGAAACTTTGCTTCAGGTTGTGTAACTTCATATAGCATAATGGAAATATACGAAATCTGTCTACGGCTATGATGAATGTGGTTTAATCTGTTGTGGATTTTATTTTAAACTGAAAAGATTAGTAGAGTCTGCTGGGTCTGAAAAGAAATGGAAAGAACAAAGTGTGTTCTCTTCCCAATGTTACCGTTTTTGTAGCTCCTGCATACAAAGAAATTAATTTCAGCTTTAGATGTACTAAATATGGGCCTAATGAAACTGACTTATGTACAAAAGACTTTTACCAACATTTACATTACTTTCCTAAACTTGACAGACCGCTTGGAAAAAAGTCCTATCATTTTTATGTTGTTGTTTATTTTGACCACCTGGGGGCAGTATCAGAGTTTGTTTGGCTCAGGCAGCATTACTCTTGACTATTTAGACATCATTAATATTTAATCACTTTTTTTCTTTTTGATCCGTTTTGAATCTTCAACAGAGGAAATTAATAATGCACCAAAAGAAAGAAAGAAAGAAAGAAAGAAAGAAAGAAAGAAAGAAAGAAAGAAAGAAAGAAAGAAAGAAAGAAAGAAAGAAAGAAAAAAGCCTATTTATGGATAAAAACAAACAATTAACTGGAGCAGAGAATTAGGAGCTGGACCATTGGCAACTAGTCTTCTTTCTATTTTAAATACATGCTTTTCTTTTTTTTTTTTTTTTTTTTTTGTCTACAGCAGCTTTGTCTAATGATGCTATATAATAAAATGGTTTGAAGATCTGGCAAGCTTAAGGGACAATGCCAGAGCACCACTGTCATTGCATTTTGAATGATATGTCAGATTTTCCATAATGAAACTATGTAGGACTCCTGGGAGCAAATGTTCAAAGCTCAAACATTTTTAAATAAAGTATAAAAATTTTTAAAAATCGTGTTAGGTTGAATTAACGACAGCTGTAAATGTTTTGTTACATTTTGACTCCTGATTTGATGTCTTAAATTGTTTAAATGTTTACTGATTTTATTTATTTTTTTATTTGTGTTCCCCTCCCCCACTTGCACTACAGGTGCCTATAGGCACTTGCCAGGCCGGCATTGTAAATAAGAATCTTGTTCTTAATGTCTTTGCCTGGTTAAATAAAGGTTAAATAAATAAATATCTCTTTTTTCTGATAATACGTCATGTTTGTAAAGAAAATGCATCTCACATTCAAATAAATTCAGCATCAGTCCACTGGGGATATTGCATTTAGACAAAAATGTATTTTACTGGACTGTGTGCACTTGTGTCACCCTTGATGTGCCATGATGTTCTGTTTTTCATGCTGGAATGATTTTTTATCAGGACCATGTAATACTAGTAATAATGAATTCAGGTTATGACATTATCATAACTGCAGCCAGAGATTATTTGATTTGTTTTCATGTCACCTCTCAGTGGACCACAGTGGTCTTGCCCTTTAAGGCATTTCTGTACTGCTGTTAAGGCTGAGATATCTTAAATTTAATTTCATTTATGCAAACACCACAGAGATTAAAAACAGGATAAAATCAGGCATGATCATCTCAAGCCTCAAAAGATCAATAACATTTGTTTAAAATTTCAAACTAATGAAGTCTGATTATTCCATATCCTGAGCAAAAGTAAGGACATTCTTTGCTTTTATGCATCATACAACAAAAGTCATTTTGTTCTTATCTGCTTTAAAATTAGGTAAACTCAGATGAAAAACAGTTCATGACATTTCAAACTGTGCCAATTCTTGAAAAAACTGCTAAAAACCTTAACTGTGTGACAAACTAAGCAAACTAATTAGCTTCCACAGAAATGACAATACTGTAAGTCACTGATTAAATGCAATTAGTCAACTGATAATAAATAATTATGAGCACCTGAAGGGAGGCTGAAGTTTTGGCAGCTTGTTGATCTGAAGCATTCGGGTGTGTCAAGGAGGAAAGACATCAGCAATGCTTTTGGGGAAGCAGTGAGACTACATGACATTTAGCCACTCAGCTGGGTAAGGGGGTGAGATCTGTTTCTAACGAGCTTCTCAATCAGTTCAAAAGCTGCCGTCAGAGTTGGGTGAAATTCTCATTTACTTTTAAAGTTTCATGATGTTTGATGACATCCGATGGTGCCGTATCTCTGGTTACAAACAATGGTGCAAATAACAAAGAAGTCAGGGGCTGCCAGTTGCAGCCCATGAGAGCCACAACCATTCAACTTTTAGATGAATCCCTTCTCCAGACACCTGAATCACCTCATGTGCATGTCATTCTCCTCTGCAGAGGCCTGGTAACGAGCCAGTTATTTAATTCAAGGGTGTTGGAGAAAGAACGCATCTAAAAGTTGCAACAGGACTGGACTTGGGCACCCCTCAAATAAGTGAAAAACTGTGGATGCAACTTATAACACCCGATGTGCCTCTTTACCGCTGCCATGGTGATCTGCAGGGCTTCAAAGCTGATGAAGCATGTCAGCACAAACACCTCATACCAGCAGTAAAACATGGCAGTGGATGGATGGTGATTATTTTGATTTGTTTTGCAGCCATAGGACCAGAATACCTTGCATCACTGAAATAGCCCCTTGAATTATGGGGTGTCGTTGTTTTGTTCACACACTTCTGCATTCTAGTGTGGTTTTTGTCAAAAAAAAGAAAATGATTAAGTGTAATATGTTAGCTGTTACACAATTTAAGACCTTGCATGTAATTTTTCTAGAACCAAAAAGGCCTAATTTTCCTTTTCACATCGCTTTATTTATGCCTTTCTTTTTTTGTACTGTTCAGTATATCAACACCCAATTTAAAGTTCTTAAATGTGTATTATGACCATAGGGGCACTGCTATAAAACACAGTTTTCTTGTCAGAGCCACAGACTTTATTCTAGGTATCAAGTTGCCATGGAGACTGCATCCTGCTGGCCAGACACTCCCTGTTGACTGAGCTATAAATTTACACCACCTCATTACTTTAAAACAAGAATTAACACAGTTCTTAGACCAGTGTTTAATGGTTTTATCCATTTTACCTCTGTTTTCTGTGAAGCTGTTTATCTCTTGCACCTGTTCATCTACTCCTGGCTAGAACTTCCTACTTTGATCAGGACCACAGAATTTAACACAAGACCACATCCTGTGTTGCTTATATGGATCTATTGCAATACAGTGAATGAAACCTGGAAAATTTGAAGCTCTAGCAGAAAAATGTTCTTATAACAAAACCAAAGAAAAGATAATCTGAGTTTATTATCTAAATTTCAGCGAGTGTGAGTGCTGATTTATATTCAGCCATGTGAATAACTGTGTGAATGCAGCCTTACACAACCAGCAACGCTTTTTATTGTCAACTGTTTTATGTTAAAGTTGGCCATGGGAGAACATGGGAGAAGTGTTTTCTCCCTGCAGTGTTATAGGAACCAGGTGCTGAAGGTGTCAGAGAGGCTGAAGTGCAGGCTGGTTTTGATTATTATCCAGTAAAGACCCTTATTTTCTGGGTCG
Organism: Atherinomorus stipes; assembly: GCA_023101725.1. NCBI lineage: Eukaryota > Metazoa > Chordata > Actinopteri > Atheriniformes > Atherinidae > Atherinomorus > Atherinomorus stipes. The sequence continues at coordinate 120,759 of JALJCO010008277.1, read as the reverse complement.
CAGAATGCAAAGGGGGCAGTTTAGAGATGAGGACAGAGAAACCCTCTCACACCCTCTCGAGTTTCTTACACCTCAGCAAGAATGAAAGAACTTAATAGCTCCCCTTTACTACAAAAAATAATAATTCAGATTATTATTACTATATGCCAACTAATAAATGATCATGAATATGGAAACAGGTATTGCCAAAGTTATTTTTTTAAGTAATGTTTAGTATATATTGTTGTCCGTGTTCGTTGCATATTTGCAGTGACTAAACATGGTAAAAGGATGCAGCTTTACAGCAGTTAGAACTATTAGATTAAGACCAGTCTGGCTTAAATCCAGCATAACGACCTTGCTGACAGTGTCACTTCATCATAGGAAAGTATTCATGTAGACTGTGACAACACCATTTTGACAAGACCAATCATCAATCTCCAGAAACGATGAAGTACAGCTCATCATAGTGAAACAGTTTCAAGCATGTTAGGACTGTTGGGACTGAGCCCAGTGGTGATTTAACCACTGATGGCTCATTAGAGCAGTGATGACAGCACAGCTCAACTTATCTCTGCTAATTTAACAGCTTTTAGTATTTCCAGACTTCAGATGCCCAAAATAGCCAACAGTTTCACCAAATGTTGTTATATATAAAGACCATCTGACAAAAGCTGATCCCTCAGATCTTTGTTCTATAAATCTATCTGATCATTCTTTCCGCCCCTTTTTTGTCTGATCTTAATCAACTCAAAAACATTATTTTGCCTCTGGGCTTGTTGTATCTGACAAAATTAGATTTAAAAAATGTATGAAATCTGACTTGACCTAATAGTATGTTTGATATGTACTAGCGATCTATTATACAAAGCAAAGCTCTCTGCCAACGTGCCAAATGCTGGATTAATGGGCATCAACATCAGGCAAAGACAATAATAGGATAAGGCTCAAGCAGGAGGAGCACAAATAGACCTGACCAGGTCAAGATAACCCGGCGACTTCTGTCCACACAGAGCACTTTGTTTACGTCTGTCAGAGGAGCAGCTCTTTCACTGTTGTGCTGGTGAGTTGTGTTGTTTATGCCTGTCCTTTCTTTATTCTTTATTTGTCAATCTTTCATTTTGTTGTATCATTTATTTGTAGTTTACACTCAGTACAAGTGTTAACACCTCGGATTGAACTTGATTCTCTAAAGTGATGTTTTTCTAAATGATCATCTGCTGACTTATGTATCAGATTAATCACTTTAACCCTCTTAAGACTCATTTACAACATTTAATGATGCAATCTTAAAAAAAACATTTTTTTCAACATTATTTCTCTGTGCTTGATTCACCTGAAAAGCAAAGACTAGATATGTAACCAAGTGTGTATTATAAAACAGCCTTAATAAGCAACTTAAGCCCATGATGAAATAAGTTGATGGGTACATCCCCATTTACTAAATCCCTGCTGGATGCCACCTTGTATAACCCATTACATGGCTGAACTTGACCAGGGGTTCCTGTAAAGGGAGGCAGATGAGTTCAGCTAAAGAACCAAACTGGGTTTTCAGACTTTTCTGCCTCTTTTTTGTGTTCATCTTTATGACTTGATGGCGCCTGGCCTCCTGGCACAGCAGAAAGCCCAGACTTAAACACAGCTTCCCAGCAGAGATGAACCCCATGATGTCATTTATTCAGAGCTCACATACTGCTTTTGGCCTCTTAATGGTATGGCTTACAGTAAAAACAAAACTCAGCTGAGTTAATAAAAGGATTCACAAGGAGGAGGATTGAGAAAAGTCCTTGAGTTATGCAATACTGGCTGTCTAAACTAATCTGGAGAGCCATAAGATCCAGCTTTTGTGAGCACACTATAATGCACTGACCACGGTTTACAGCAGGGACTCAGTTCCCTGTTATCTGATTTCCAAGGGGGGTGGGGAACAGGAGTTTGGTGGAGAGATGTGTAGCACCACCAGGTGGCAATCTTTCCTATTGCCAGGCCTGGTTCTTCTGATGTTAAATCACACTCAAATCCCATTAGCTTTGTGGATCAGACTTCATGACACGTGTTCTCTTAGTTTCTTAACTTGAACTTCTTTCTGTTCACCTGCATGCACACATGCACATAGAACTGATTTGGTACGTCGTTATTTACCATTGCGAGTCTGCATCACTCACTTATAACACATGGGTTAAATCTGTCATGTCTTTCAGTCAGTTTCTTCCATCAAACATTGTGACTGGGCCCAAGAATGAAGCTCCAGCTCAGTTTGCTGCTTTTGGTGGGAACACTGGGTGTTCTTAGCTCTGCTTCCGCTGACCAAACTAAAGTCATCTCTGAAGACACTTTAAAACGTGAGTTGGTGGTGCAGAATTTTTTTCCAATATGAATATATTAGTAGGGTTTTTTGTAACTTTGAATTTATATTTTCCAACATTTTTGTTTTTTGCTTCTTGCTCTATTAAACTATAAAATGTAAAGAACATGCCTCTCCTGTATTTTGAAGAGCTGTCTGCGGTTGGAGAGAAACTTGTGGATGAAGAAGTAAGGAGGGCCTTGTATGGAGTGAAACAGATAAGGGAGGTGATGTGGAGGAATGAGCAGAAGCATGAGCACCTCATGAAATCCCTGAGACACAGCGATGATAAAAAGAGAGTAAGGATGTGACAACTCATTATAATATTGGCAATGATGATGAAGGCGAGGCTAAGGATATTCATGTCATTTAAAAAACTATACTGTGCTCCAATTTCTCCCACCAGGGGGCAGCCCAGCTGGCCAAGGACGTGTCGGAGAAGCTGGAGGAGGCAGAGGAGCAGTGCAAAGACTCCCTGCAGTCTGAGTGGGAGGAGTGCAGACCCTGTCTGGAGGATGCATGCAAATCCTTCTATACCTCCACCTGCCGCAGGGGCTTTGCTACTTTCCGCACTAAGGTATGGAAGCTTGCATGAACTCTCCTGCATGCATTTGCAATGAAGTGAGTGGCACAGGTCGTCATAAAAACACTTCCTGCATAGAAAAGAGTGTGCAACAACCCTTTCTTTTTTAACCCCATATTTTCCTGTTCACCACCAGTTGTCTGGTCGAACAACACGAAGATTATTTATTTTGCTTTCCTGGTTGTTTCAATTGAATGTTATTAGAGGTGTGAAGACATATAACCTTTGCATTTAACCAGGTAGAACAATATTAGAAAAGGTTATTTAGATTTAGAAAACCACTCATTGATGGAGTAATAATCAACTGGCCCCTGGGCGCAGACAGATATGGGGGCCCCATTCATCTCATAAAGCTCAGGCACTGAGATGTATGTTTTGTTTGACAATGTATCTAACAAATATTTGGTGTGACTATGTGGACATTTTTTGATCACTTCATTTTTTCTCTTGTGTTCTTGTTTCTTTTTTTTTTTAATTTGTCATCTTTAATTTTGTGTCTCCTTTGTATTTTCAATGTAGCTTTATTCTACCTCTTATTTACTGATTTTTACCTTTTTTTTTTAGTTATTTAATTCTTTTGGTGTCAAATATTGGTTGTTGAGTGTTTTTATTTTTCATGTTTTTGTTACCATGTTGTCTCTTTTTGCCTGTTTGACATCATTTCATGATCTTATTTGGTTGTTTTGTGCTCTCTTGTCAGATATCATCAACACTGTTTTAAGGATAACTCTTTGTTAATAACAAATAACAGCAAAAAAGTCCTTCTGCACTTCTTTGTCGCAGGTTGGAAACTTTTTCCAAAGAATCTCCCGGCGCTTTGGACCCCGTGAGCGCCCCATTGAAGCCGGGGACATCCTTGTGAATCAGGGCCTCAACGACTCTGATACAGATGTTGTCCAGCTTGAGGAGTCCTTCAACCGCGTGATGAGCAAAGTGGGCTCACTGGTGAACCGCAGCATCATCCTGGTCTCTAACATGAGCAGCAGGCTGGACAAGGTCCTTCAGAGAGCCTTCCTGAACAATACAGATGTCCAGCCAGAAGATACCACCGCTGATCCCTTCTACCCTGGCCGGGACTCGGGTTTCCTGCAGGGCGTGGGCCTGGAAGATGTGCTGGAATCCTTCTTTGACTTTGGCAGGAGTGTGGTGGAAGAGTTTGGAGCTGTAGTGACTCAAGTGTTTGATGACCTTCACCAGGCTGAAGAGGAGGAGAGGAAGAAAGGTAATGCATGGCTCAGCAGCTTCTTGGTACCAAAACTTGCAGATTATTTAGTGTCAGTGGCAGATCATAGAGAAATACTGGAATTGTGCAAATGTAATATTAAAAACAACTTCAAACAAATATTCCTATTATGGCCTTACAGATTTAATTTCTTCCTTAAAAAGAAAGAAAAAAAATATATATACTGTATGTATGTATATACACACACACATGTAATAACAACCATCTAAACATCTGCGAAACTTTTTTCCTTTTTATGCAGAGAAGGAAAGCCTCCCTCGTTTCTTAAAGAACAGGAAATTATGTAGAGACCTTCGCAAACAGACCTCAGAGTGCTGGCAGCTTCAGAACAAGTGCGAGGCCTGCCAGGGATCTCTGCTCACAGGTGAAGCACCACCACATCACATTTCTTGTGTTCACGTCAGTTCCCACCTTCACACTCTGCAGCTCATCTTCCCTCTTGTTTCCAGAGTGTCCCAGTGTTCGGGAGCTGCACGTGGAGCTAGATGAAGTTTCCCAGCTGCTGGATGTGTCCAAAGAGCAGTACGACGAGATCTTGTCTATCGTTCAACGCCACACTGATGAAACAGTCAACTGGCTCAGCAACAAGGCAGCTGAATTCAGCTGGGTGGCGAAGGCTGCGAGCAACAGCAGCACTCTTCCAAATATCTTTCGTATCACCGTGGTGAGTTTGGATAAGATGGAGGGTACCCCATCATGCATGTTAAATGAGAAATAGATAGGCATAGGCAAAGTGGTAAGTAATAAAGCTCTGGAAATTTTCACATACAGTTGTCCTCAAAATTATTCATACCCTCCAGCTGAAGAAGGAAAAAAAAAATCAGCTGTCAGTGAAAAAAGTTTAAGTTGATAAAAGTAATAATGAATAAAAATTTCATGAAAATCATGACATTGATTTTGAATTGTGATTAAAAACAGAAATGTTGAAAACAAACATAAAACAAAAATAAAACAAGTATACAAGCATGATGGGGATCTGAAGCTAAAATTTTGTTGTGCAACACTTTAAGGTGATCACTGTGATCAGGTGTTTTCTGTACTGTCTGAAAAGACTTCTGTACCTGTTGACAGGTGTTTTGGTCCACTGTTCATGTCAAAGGTGCTGTAATGTGTGGGGGACCGTTTAATTTGCTTTTTTTTTTATATTATTATTTTTTTCAACCACAATTCAAAAAGCAATATATTGTTTCCATAAATGATAATTTTGTTCATTTTTACTTATTGATATTTTATTTAGTTACTTTTTCTCTGAATTACAGTTGTGAATTTTTCGTTTTCTTTAATTGGAGGGTATGAAAAGTAGATAAGCACCTCACTAACAGTTGATGGTATGATATGACATCTTCTGTTCTCCAGGTGGCGCCAGAGAGCCATGATGAACAGAACATGTCTGTTACTGAGACCAAGGTGGAGGTAAATGTCCTGAACTCTCCTCCACTCATCTTCTCTGTTCCTGGGGAGCTGGAGCTGCAAGACCCAGGCTTCATCCAGTATGTGGCCCAGGAAGCTCTGGACAAGTACAAGGACATGGTCAGGTGAGTTTAACTCATGAGAATTTCACTGACGTCTGACGGCTTTGGACACCTGCGCAATCTTTCACTAAGAAAAAACAACAGTATGTTTTTCCAACAAAATCCTAATTATTCTGTCCTTCTTTGCAGGATTGAGGATGAGTGAAACTACAGTGTCTTCTTGATGTGCAGCACTTTATTTCTAAACAGTAGATTGTGTTTGAATAGCAGGCATCATGTTGTTGGAATACAAATACACTGCAGTTGTAATGATTGTCCTGTATTGTATGCACAAAGAAGCAAAGCTCAGACTTGTCAAACAATGTAAATAAATGAAAAACCTGGGCTTATTGTTGGCCACGTAAAAAAAAATAAACCAATGTTTGAATCCTCCAGAAGATCATGGTTTCTTGTCATGAACATGGCAGAAAAAATAAAAAGAAAACAGGAAACCTTTTTTATTTTATTTCATTTATTCTGTACAAAATCATGTTAGTTCAATTCTCATTAATTTCACCCTTTTAGTTCACACTAAAATCTTTTCAAGAACAATCGCAGATTATCTGAATGATACTCAGGAAAAGAAACAAAATTATAATTCACATCTTTTTGTCCTCATTGTCTCCCTATTAGTCACATTTTGACAATAATCAGAGTGGATGGGAAAGGAGAAGTACCTGCAAGACTTTATTGGACTTTAATGTCTTTATTTGAATCTAGAAAATCACAACTTGTTGCCTGAACCACAGTCTGTGTGCACATTTTAGTCTTTTCTAACAGTTAACACACTCAGGAAGTGATCCATCATCTCCATCGCGGGGAATAACAAGGAAACCATGAGGGAAGCTCCGAATACTGTTTGAAATGTTTCATTGAAAATCACTGGACATCTTTTTGTGGTTGTTTAGTTATTGGTTGGTTGGATTTAGTTGACAAGGATAAGAAGAATGCTCCGGCTTAATGCAGATTTAATAAACTCTCCCCAGGGAAAAGAGTTTTGCATAAAACAAAAGCTGCTAATTTTTTGATTTATCAACTCAATCTTTCTTAAAACTTCACAACTGTAATGTCCATTTCTACACATTTATAAAAATTATAAGGAAATCTGTTGTAAATTATCAAAATACCTCTTTATGATCTAATGTCCTGAATTAAATGAAAAAAAGATTAAAGAAAAATAAATTTGTCATTCGAGTGAACACGTTAAAAATAATCATACAAAACACGTCTCTCATTCTCATTCTAAACGCACCTGCTTAAAATACATTTCTTTTTATACATACTGTATGTACATCTGCTTTGATCTATCAGTACATTCTTACAACCATACAGCAGACCTTTTCCATTTATGTCACCACACGCTTCTCCGTCAAAGCTTTACAGTCACAGCACATTCTCAACAATTCAACCACAGTTATTGGTCACTTAAAAATAAAAAAGCCTCTTTGCCAACCTTCAAATATTAAAAGACTCGTGTAAATTAAAATAAAAATTGGGAAATTGGAGGAGGGAGGAAAGGGGTGTCATTATTTAAAAAAGTAAATTAAGAACAAAAAAAAATCTGCATCTCTATGAACTTTTATTCAAATCTCCACCCTCTTTTAATCACAGTGTTGTGGCCAGCCCACATGAATTATTCTGATTGGCAGAGTTCCCAGAGTTTAACACACCAGCACCTGGTGGCATGTGTGGACACTTGGTCCCCCGGTAAACAAGGGACGAACATTTCCAGGTATGCCAGTGTTTCTATTGTCTCAAGTTTTGTTTTCCACTGATGTACCTTGCTGTGCCAGAGTTCATTAAGCACCTACAGACTAGAGATTGTCTCCAGGCTGATATTGTGGCTCCGTGGCTGTGAAGTAGTCTTCTAGGAAGGACTGGATGTATTCAAAGGTGGGTCTTTCATCTGGCTCCTTCTTCCAGCACTGCCTCATCATCTCGTGGAGGGACTCGGGGCAACCGTGTGGACAGGGCATGCGGTAACCCCGTTCTACCTGCTCAAGAACCTCACGGTTTACCATACCTTCATAAAAAGAAACAGAGGAATGTAACATGAATAAACAGCATCTCAGCATTAGATTCACAAGTTATTCAGCCATAAAGTCATTCATTTAATGCTGGAGTGGGGCTGGTAATCATCTCCAATAAGCTGACTACAACACACAGAAGACAAAGCAGGGATTAAACCACCCACTTCATCTGTTGTAAATGAACCTCTGTATGACCTTAACTTCATAACCAAAGCTGGGCAAAAAAACAGATAGAAAAGAAAAAGATTAATCAGTATGAATAAATTAAAATGTAATGAACCCAAGATTGATTCATAAAACTTGGATATAGTCTTTTTTGTCCATACATTTGTGCTCAACTGTTTATAAACCCTCCCAGTAAAGAAAATATTAAATTCAAAATAGTTATTTAAATAACAAGAAACTGAAAAAAGTAATATTAAATAAAAAATGATAAAATTATAATTTAGTAAAATGACATATTGATTATGAATTTTGGTGGAAAAAAAATAATTAAAAAAACAAAACTGTCCCAGACAAATTAGAGCACCTTGCTCATCAACAGTGGGCCTAAATACCTGCCAACAGGTGCAGTGATTTCCTCAAAGGGTCGCACAACAAAATTTTAGTACAGGACCCCCATCATGCTTTTTGCTTGTTTTATTTTTTTGTATGGTTTTCATATTGCTGTTGAACCAAAATTAAAAAGCAATGTAATTTTCATAAATTCTTATTTCTTATCAATAATTTTGCCAATTTGAACTTATTTCACTTTTCTCGTCTGTAATGGGAGTGAAATGCAAACATTTGAGCACAACTGCTCCTTTTCTGGTGACAAAAATGACCCAACCCTTACATGACATAATGCTTGACCAGATCTTAGCATATCTACACAATGAAAATTTGCCTTTGTCACTTCCATCTAAAATCAGCTTCTCTCTCTGAGATATTGTCAAATTATAATTTTTTAAAAATCACTATTGGATTACATTTACCTGTAAATGTTCCAGCAAGTTATAACTTCTCACATTAGCAGCTAACACTAAGACCGGGGGCTCTGCCATGTTCAACAAACACCAAATGTTTTCAAAATAACAGGTGACAAGTGACATCACCACCATGCACGTACAAACTTCAGAATAAATCCCATAAAGGAATGGTAAATGAAGACAAGGATTATATGAATATCATATTTCATAGGTGCATGCAGTCAAATGAGATTATTTTACCGTAATCTGATTGCTCCAATATCTGATTTTGATGGTCATGTAAATAGACTCAGTTTTTAATTAAAATAAGTTACCTGAGACTGCCTTTAATGCTCAAGACAAATTTATGTGACATAAATATCTGTAAATGAACTGATATTGAATTGAATTGAATAGAAATCAAATCTAAACAGGCTGCTGTGTATCAATCTGAATCGCAACGATTCAGGAAATTATTGGTGACACCCAGCTCTGTTCAAATCAGTATAAAGTTCCCATTTTTTTCTTCTTTCATTTTGTGATTTTCTTTAAAACAGAAGTACTTCATGCTGAAAAGGACTAAGATCACACACCAAAAATCCCTCCAACAGCAGGACAAAGTGAATCAGCACACTGAAAAAAGGGGAAAATCCTGCTCATAAAAGCCTGTACTCCAAACTCCTAAACTGTTTGAGAATCTGCAAGATGATCCAGAAAACAAACAGACCCACCCAGGTCACATAGGATCTGAAAGTAATGTCCCAGCGTAAAACACCACAGGCCATCCCACACAGTATTCAGCAGGTGGCTTTATTTTGAAGGTGTCTCAGTGTATTTATGGTACCAAAAAAGGAACTTTGGGACAACTCAACAGGGGATGATGCTTTGGGGCTAAAGAGCAAATTAAGTGAATCTTTAAAGTGGCAACAACAGATGTTTAATTTATTTAAATGTTGTAAATTTATTTCTAAAATGAGCCAATATTCCAGTGCTGAATAAATTATTAATAGCTGACTGAGTTTGTTCTAACCAACAAACACGACGAAGAGTTTAATGTCTGATGACAAATGAGCTGCATTAGATTGCAGGTCTAGACTAGCTTTTGTTTCACTGAGAAGAAAATAATAAAAAGCTGGAAAAGGTGCATTGAAAAGGGAATAGGAATGGAAAGTTGACCTAATCTGTGTTAAACTCCGGACACTATATCACTGGTGTCCACTGAGCGTTGGAGTACATTTATATGACAAGATGCCAAAGGGCTACAAAAGTTGCAAAGCTAAGAAAACTAGCGTTTTGATTAGGAACTAACCCAGCATGCTGACTCAAACTGTGGAAAAATTTGACACTGTTTGGCTGACAGTGGGAGGAAATGCCCACGCAAACCACTGTGTAGAAAAAAAGACAATCTCACAAAATCTAAGCAACATCGCTGGGTACTGGGTCATTATTTCCTGCAGGACTTGCAGTTTGTTTCGTTACAGCAGCAAAACATACAAAACACCAACACTGTAGAAGTGTTGTTGAAAAAAAAGGATGCTCCAGTGTTCAAAAAGAGCAGACAGGTTAATAAACTCCAGATTGTCATTATCGGCATCAGTTTTAGACGGAAAGCCGGTCGATACTGCCTCTTTCTTCCATAACAGAGCACCAGAGTCATGGATTCTTTCCCAAGACAGGAAGACAGTGATCCTGAACCCTGTGACACGGCACAGACACGGATCCATGGGGAGCTCAACTGCAGCTAAAAGAGGTTATGACACAGAGTCAACGGCATGCCCCCCCCCACACACACACGCACACACACACACACCCTTGTACCTCTATCTTAGTGAGGACATCCATTGAAATATTGCATTCCCTAGCCCCTTACCCTAACCCTAATCACCACAACTGATTGCCTAAACCTAAACCTAACCCTAAACCTAATTGTAACCTAAACTCTAAAACTAAATCTTGACCTTCAAAAATGGGGTTTTCTTTGACTTTTTCAGTGAGGACCGTCCAAAATGTCCTCACTTTGCTGGTTCAAAGCACAAAGTGGTCCTCACAATGTAGCAAGTACAAGTACACACACACACATCCCTCTATGTGAGAGTGGGGATCAGATTATCTCACACTCTGAGAAAGAGGCAGGGCCCAGAGCAGCTGCTGAGACCAGGACATGGTGGCATGGCAGCGTGTCGGATGCTGAGGCATGATTTATGCCAAGCATCTGAAAGCCAGAGCTCTAATTAAACGTCTGACATGCATCAGCTATCTATATATACTCTGGTCTAAATAGAAAAAAATAAGATTTGTTCCCATGCAGATGCTTGGTATAACTCCTTCTAGAGCCCCCCCCCCCCCCCCTCTGAGTAAAATGAAGTCTTTATCAGCAAAGATCTAGTGAGGCACACATCAATGTCAGGGGAGGGAAATGCGGGGGTTCAGCCCCCAGGATCTGCCCTTCAGGATGAATTAATGAGGTTAAATGATTTGCACTGAAACCAAGAACCACCAGAGCCAGATGGGCCAGTACAAAGAGATGGTGGTTAAGGCAGCCATATGGCAGCCTGCCTTTAATGCCAGAGAAACACATTTAAAGAGACACACTGCAGTCCTGCTCTCCCTCCACAGGGGGCAGATATGAGGGGGAAGACCATGCCAAGGAATGGGATAGCACAAATGTCAGGGTGCTTTCCTCTGGACACAAACACTGACTCACATCCATCTCTACTCTGATCCACGTGCACTGACAGAGTATCAATAAAAAGCAAGTTGAGAATCATCCTGAGGCGACTAAATAATTTATTCTGGTTTCCTCAGAGGAAGTTCTTTAATTTTCTTTGGTCGCAACATATTCAAGACCAAGCAGAACTTTTTAAGACCCTATTTCATTACATGCATTTCTATTTTTGCACTCACCTGGGTATGGCACTCGGCCCTTAGTCACCAGTTCAGTCAGTAGTATACCAAACGACCAAACATCAGATTTGATAGTGAAACGACCATATAATGCAGCTTCAGGGGCTGTCCACTTGATGGGAAATTTAGCGCCTGGGGGGAAAAAGATTAAGAGTCAAGCAGAAGAAAAGGGTCTTGAATTTATGTAATCAAATGGGACTTCATCTACTCTATTTTAGACGTTACAGTGTCAGGAGGAAGGAGATAGTCTTCTATGACAGGAGATAAGTGTTAAAGAATAAGACGCAGAAATGTCTAATAATACACAAAGTTGTGGATGTAAAATGTCCAAAAATCAATTATCCAGCTCATTATTTCAGCCCTAAATATCATAACCTAAAAAATTTTCATTGTTCATAAACCTACTGCTTATTTATTTATTTATATATTTATTTTATTTAGATCAATAACAAGGGGGGAAGCTTAAACAAAGGAGCTACTTAATTGTCTAATTGCTTTAGTTCTACAGGCAGCATTGACTGGTTCCTCAAGGAGTAACACTTAATAAAATGTCCAAAAACATGACAGCAGCTCATCTAGGAAGAGGTTTGACATATCAAATGAGAAAATATAAAAAAAATGCTTCATTGTGTGTTTCTGTTTTGTGAAATGTATTTTCTATTTTGTTTGTTTTATTCTTCAGCATCTGTAAAACATTTGCTTACTTTTAAAAATACAATCCTCACTGCATCATTTTGACACGGTTTTTTGTTAAATATGGAGTTGAATTTCATTAAATTATCCATTTTATGAAGCATTGTGGCATTTTCTGCTCTGTTGTTTCCCTCCATGTCGCTGTGATTCTGTTTTGCACCATCAGGGTTAATTTGCAAAAGCATTGATATCCAGTCTGAGGGCTGGTGTCGGCGCTAAAGGTTCAAAATAAAAGCCAGGTATAAATAACCTGTGCAGATCCTCGCAAAGGCAGAGCAAGAAATGTGTGTGTCTGCGCACCAGCTGCATCCAGGTTCTAAGACACACACCTTGTCTGGCGGTGTACTCGTTGTCCTCAATAAGCCGGGCCAGGCCAAAGTCTGCGATCTTACAAACCAGGTTATCAGCCACCAGGATGTTGGCAGCTCTCAGGTCCCTGTGGATGTAATTCATCCTCTCAATGAAGGCCATACCTTCTGCGATCTGGGATGATGCACACAGAAAAAACAGGAGAAGTCAAAAAAAATCCGAGAATGGCTTGAGGATGAAACCAAATTAACAAACCTTAAAAGCTAAATTAAACATTTCTAGCTTTGGAGAAAACACACTGATCTGAGATCTGACCCAGATCTAAATGTAGACTTAGATGTCCAAAGCAAAAGACAATGTGAGGCTGACAATGTGAGCAATTAGATAAATCTTAAACACAGCTATCAAACACCCTCTCACACTGTCTGTCAACTCCCTCCGAGGCGCCTCTGCTTTCAGCCTCTGTCAGACTGATTCTCAAACACTTTTCCACTCTGCTGAGTGGAAAGAGGATTGAGCCTGAGAGCATGGAGAGCTGAATTAAGAGCAGATCACAGTAGGTGACTGAACTCGCGAGCTTAAGTGGCCTCTGGTGAGAAGTGTTTAAGTGCTACAGGCAGTTAAGTGGTTGAGGAGGAGGGGAGGCACACACAGTTGTGCAGAGGAGGAGCAGAGAGGGGATGGGAGATATCAAATAAATATGCCAGCCAGATGGAGAATAAACAGAAACGCTCGTTCGCAGGGCCTTAGTATTTGATGTGTACACGCCCACGAACGGGGCTGTAAACATGGAAGCTCCTTTGTTGTACTGGTGATGCACAATCAGCCTTCCCTCAGTCAGGCTTACAACAGCAGCTGGCAGGTAAGAGACTAAGCGAGCTGCTGCACCTGTGTTAGCAGTTAGACGTCGCGTTTTGATCCTACCTGTGAAGCCATGTCCACCAGCTGAGGCAGCTTCAGACATTTCCCATCTCCTTCTTTCAGAAAATCCAGTAAACTACCTGTCAGAGATAAAAAGGAACTGCTGTCAAGCAGAATGAATACATCCGTCTATGGGTTGTGTAAACAAAAAATACAGCAGCAGTTGCAACAGTTTACCATCACAATCATCTGAGCTCATGGAAGATTTTATTTTCTAAAAGTTTCCTGTTGATGCTTTATGGTCACTAAGCCTGTTTTCTTTGACTTCTTTCTGGAGCTGCAAGGTTTGTAATTTACTTCATATCGCATAATTTGCATTAGCAACACATCTTACAGAAATATGAACAAAAAATAAAAAATCTATGATATCTAGTTTCTTAGTCATTTAAATGACTACAAGTCAGTAACGTGTGCAGGTAACATCAGCATCATAATATGGGGTTGAGCTTGTAAACAAAGAATGGTAAATCTGCATAGCCATGATATCATTAGTGCGGCTGAATAATATATGCAGATTTTGGAGAAACATATGCTGCCATCAAAGAGAGCCCTTGTTTTATTCATTTATTTGTTGTTTTCCCTTCCATCCACACAATGCTGCATACTACAACAGCATGGCAGTGTCATCTGTAACAAGGTGCTAAACAGGCCTGTCTGCAGTACAGACCAGTTATCCACCGAAAACATTTGGCAGTCAGAAATTCTACATTAAGCAAGACTGAAAAAAGAAAATTACTGTGAAAAACAACAGCAGATGGTGTCCCCAGTTTTTCAATGCTCACAGAGAGAGGGGCTTTGTAAGAGTACACATGCAAACATGCTCCAACTTTTTAAAGACATGACACTGACATCAGGATCAAAATGAGTGGACTAAGTAAACAGGATGTTGTCTTTGTATCTGTGAGTCTGCTTATAAGGGGATATTTGCAGAACAAACAGTTTACATGTTATTCTATGTTGGCCAGAACTTCACAAATCTGTATAACAGTTTGTTGTTTTTCCTATAAGAGTACACCCAGCTTTAATTCAATTACACAGGTGTTATTTGCAAAGAATGATTCACAATGGCATCAGATTCCTCAAGCAACGCTTGGCTGAAGAATAACTAATAAGAAATGTGAAAACAAGACACAAGGAATCATACTGACCCGTCATATTGTGCTATTAAAAAAAAAAAAAATGTATTTTTTTTCAAAGTGTGATTTTCTTCAGCAAAGAACAAATACAATTAACCATCAGGTCCTTTTCTCATGGAAAATTCATTCAAAATGTAAAACGCCTTTCTTTAACAAAAAAAAAGTATAGTGAACAGAGAAAAAAAAAGAAAAAAGCCACTGAACTGTTCCTTCATAAAAAGTCTTCAGCTCTGAAACAAATTTGCTTTGCACATCTATCAGACTGTCCCATGCAATGAGTGTGTGTCTTTGCTGGTCACATACAGTACTAGTCAAAAGTTTGGCGACAGTTTCCCATTAAACCCAGTGGAAAAGTGAGTCCAAACTCTTAACTGGAAGTGTGCTGTATGCCCACAGAGTTTCTTTGCTTGGCACTTTGAGCAGTTCTTACCTTTGCCCATGAACTCTGTAACAATATAAATGGGCTCTTCGGACACCACTGCATAAAGAGGCACCAGTTTGTCGTGTCTTAGCTTCTTCATGATTTGAGCCTCCTGCAGGAAAGCCTCTGGAGACATGGTGCCTGGCTTCAGAGTCTTGATTGCTACTTTTGTAGTACCATTCCACGTACCTAAAAAAAAAAAAAGCATCAAACAAAGAAAAATGATCAGCCTTGCTCAAAATATTTTTAAAAATAATTCAAGAGATTACCGTGGTGCAAAAATGTAATATATAAAAAGGAACATTTAAAGGCTTTGTGATCCCTCTAAAGTGACTTAAGTCAGAGTAAAATCCGCCATCCTGCTGCTGATCTCTGGCAGTGTTCCCATGTGTAATGTGCAGCTCAAAAGAGAAAGAATGTGATGGCTTAAATAATCAGCCACTTCCTGGTTGAGAGCCACTTACTCACACCCTGCTTACATACAATGAGCTGAGATCTGCTGCTCCTGTCAGAAGGCTGACCTTCATGAATGAATCATGCTGAACAAACTCTCTATGCACAAACACAAGCCAAAGGACAAAGTAGGACGATGAGAGCATGTCATAAAAAGTACAGCATGGCACATTGGCTTGGCAGCATGAGTCAAAATAACCCAACAGAAAATCTAAAAGTCCCTCAGCACGTGAGCAGAGGAGACTTCCAGTGAAATGTTGCAACAGAACGAGGAGCCATTGAGAACGAGGCAAAGCAGGGAGAGGCAGAGAGGGATTCCTGGGATTGTACAGCGGAGGCTTGCATGCTGAGGCTTGCTGCAGGCCAGGCTTAATGAAAGGCTGAGCCATGAAAGATGGGAGTCGTGTTCGCTTCAAGGCCCCCATCTCACATGCAGGCCGGAGAAATGAAGCGTAGGAGGTGACCTGTGATTACTGACCTCTGTGTGTGAGAGAAAGAACCAAGAGCAATCAGTGATCTGCATTTACATCAGTATGTGGGCCAGTATGGCAGGAAGACAAACGCTGCTCTCAGGTCAGTCTCATTGGGCTTCATCTCAAAAATACACAACGACAAAAGCTTACAAACTGTATATTGACTGCTTCAACATTATTTTACATCAAATTAACATCAGTTATAAATAATTTAAAGAGGAAGTTTGCTGCGAACGCCCAAATGGCTAAGTAAGTAAATACCAAAAAAAGTTAATTGTATTCTTTACTTTTTTATAAGTCTTGGTGTCAAACAACAGCTTAAAGTGTATTCATAAACGTGTGTGGTTGACACATTGCAAACACCATGCATATGAAATGGCTTTTGGAGGCCATTAACTAATCCCAATGTTTTCTGCAGCTAAGATCAAGAAGATGCTCAGTGTTCAGCAGTTACAATACTGGTTCACCGGATAAATGTCCCATTTTTACAACACCACCAACAGAATTGTTTTCAGGCGTCACCAACAGATTTTCAGCTAACAGTGTCGTCTATGTGGACGATTTCAAGCAGCAGCAGCAGTAGGAAAAATCTTGTTGTATTTAGCAAAATGCCTTTAAAATAAAAAAAAGAAGCTATTTACAGAAACTAGCTACTCGTCCTTATTAAGGCCCAGTTTGCTCTGATTGGTCAGAGTCTCACATCTTAGCATGCACGGTCCACCAATCCTGAAGTGGGAAAAAGGCTTTCATTTGACATTAATTGGTAAACATCATGCAGTGCAATATAAACAACGAATCTATCATTGTCCAAGAACAAAAGTACTAACAGAGTGCTGCAGCAACATCATCACGTAAAAAACTAAAAGGAAAATTAGGTTTTCCAGTCGTATGAGACCATGTCTGCAAGGGTTCACCGGGTTCCTCTGCAGTTGACTGCATCCAGCACAAGCTAATCATTCGTCTGAACAAACTCAGGCAGCCCATTATGCAAAAAGGAAACATACCAAACAAAGAAGATGCAATGTAGAATAACAACACGGACATGTTTCGGTTGTAGATTTTACAGTATGTTCACCCCTACAATACCTCCATAAGGTACTATGCTTGCAAAGTCTTATAAAGTTAAAATAGGGTCCATTTTTTTCAGCTAACTCAACTCAAGGACAAAGCATTTGGGGAAATATACACTCTTTTTCTAACCAAGAATTGGATGAAGCAGCTGTTTATCTGAAGCTTAGGATCAAGAAAGGAAGTAAAACTGCTAGCCTCACAATTTTTGTAAATATTTGCCCCTCAAATTTGATGAATTTATCTAACAGCATGTTGTGCACAACAAGTGGTTGTTCATCTGGAAGATGATGCTCCTATTAACAAGAAACTATGACTTCACATTGTGACAGTCAGGCTATCAATTTCTGATTGCTCCCAGTTTTTATGCTGAATCAGGGTTTTATTCCTTCAGATCCTGAATTAAAAGTGCCCAACGAAGAAGATTAGGCTGCTGGCCCCCAAAGCCTATCTAACCTGACTGGCCGGCTTTAATTTGATGGGTCCCTTCAGTTAAACCACATCCACTCTACTTCAATGGATTCAAGAAATTACAAAATGATAAAATACAATTAAATTACCTCCAATTTTAATTTGGTGTAATGGTGACATATACGTGAATATTTCTAACATAACTCAACTGCAGTGGGTCAGGGTATTAGTTTCTAATGTCAACAGAAAAAAATGTAAAAAGTCCAAAAGCCAGCCGACAAACTGTGCTTGAGCACAGCACAAGTGGTCTCTTACCCATCCAGACTTCCCCGAAGCAGCCCTGCCCCAGTTTGACTTCCAGTCGAAGAGAATCTCGCGGGATTTCCCAGGCATCTTTAGCTAGTCCCTGAGTCTGCGGCTTCATGGTGGGACACACGGTGGTAAGCCTGTAGCACAAACCGTCCGCATGTTCTGGAAAAACACAACACAGAGAGACAAAAAACCGAAAGTTAGAATGAATAAACAACATGGAAGGAAACACAACCAAGCATGCAGTTTTACACACACACATGCACACTCACATGTGTGCATACAGTTGTCCTCAAAAATATTCATACCCTACAATTAAATAAAAATGCTAAATTCACAATAGTAATTCATATAACAAGCTAAAAAAAAGTAATAATAAAAATTTACTATATTATTACTCGGTGAACTAAAACATTGCTTTTGAATTGTAGTTGAAAAGAATGATAATAAAAAACAAACAAAACTATCCCAGACAAATTAAAGCACCTTGCTCAAGAACAGTGGACCAAAATACCTGCACAAGTCTGACTGAACATAACAGAAAACACTTGATTGCAGTGATTGTCTCAAAGTGTTGCTCAACAAAATTTCAGTTCAGGGCCCGATCATGCTGCTTTACTTGTTTAAGGGCGCATTCACAAAGCTTGCTTATTTCTATCAGAGTCCGTTTGCTCGGAAAGTCCGCTTCGTTTGGGGCAGCTGTGAATGCACCAACAGACTCGTATCTGGAACAAACAAGCGGACTCGGTCCGATTCAAGTGGACCAAATACAGAAGTGGACTGCAAATTGCACTGGCATTGTGGGTACAACGTTGGGCAACGTGGGTAAACGCTACGACAACAAACACACGTGTGGGACTGCAGTACTTATAAAGATAGCTCATGGTTAGACGTGGAGTGACAAGAAAGTAAAAGCTTTAATCAATATTTGGTCAGATAAAATCATATCCCAGCTCCTCGTACGTACGCACAAAATAATGTCGTTTTGTGGAGGAAAATGGCAATTTCATTAGAACAATGTAAACTGCCCTGAATACACAAAAAGTGTACATTTCAGTAAAAAGAAGACTGAGCTGCTGTTAACCATAAAGTGAAATTTCGTGAATCCTGCACGACACGTAGGAGAACTTGTTGTGTTAAAGCTTTCTGATGAGATAAGATGAATACAATAGTCTATGTAACTTCTCACTTAGTGACTTCTGCTCGCAGATCTAAGCAAACACTTAGAGGGATGTGAGAGGATGTGTCATCAATTATGTAAAAAACAGCACTGAGTGAATTACATGTCTTTTATGGAAGCGAGTTGTGCAGAATCAACAGCAGAGCCCCAGAATTTCAATGCAAGTATCCTGTCACAAGCATCCTCGGATTTGTTTCCTGCATGTGTTTATATGCTGTAGTGATGTTACATTTCCTCTGACAGACCACAGGGGATTTTTTTCCCCTTTCTTATCAATATTGAGCAGCTTACAACTAGAATGTTTTATTCATTTTTCTGTTGCTTTACTTTTCCTGAGTTATGGCTGTGTCAGTGAAAGCCCTGTTTTGGATTAAGTTTATAAAAAAAAAACATTTTACACTTATCCAAGCTGCAGATCTGTAGCTAACGTACGTAGTCAGTGAATATATCAGTTAAATCTTTAAAAGAAGCAAGCTCAGAAAGCAGGGAGGGACTACATGCGCTGTGTGAAACATCTTACTGTCTGAGTGGCCACAACAATCACCAATGTAGGTTGAGTCAAGTCAACTGGACGAGATTTAGTTTCTTAAAGATGTTGTACTCTCATCCACAAGAGCTTCGTCAGCGCTGATGAGCTTCTCCTAGCATCTAATACAGACTTGACTCAACTATGTCGGAGAGTATGACCTGGATGAACGAGAACCTTCACAGACACATAATAATCATGTTTGTCCGAATTACAACCCCACAGATCATAAAACTCGGACTGCAAAAATGACCAACTCCTCTGAGCTGCAGAGTCCGTTTAAACTGTAAACAATAATCTGTGAAAATGCTACCTGTGTGAGCCGACTGCGTACCTGTGTAGTGTTTCACCAGCTTCTGTAGCGTGTCGAACTGGGCCCGTGTGGTGATGTAATAACCGCCGTTATCCAGCTTGCGGATTTTGTAGTGTTTGACGTTGTCTCCCTTCATCTCATCCCAGTCGCGTATAGACAGAGAGTAGGCACCTTTAGAGCAATAAACATAAAGTTAGACATATTTCTACAGAAAAGGCACACTTTTCATGTCTGGGAGAGACATCAAACAGCTGTGAAGAACTCAGGTGTGGGAATGAAGTTTGTTTTGCTTGTGATCTTCTACACTAAAGCTGAACCTGACATTCCTGCTGCTACACTAACCACGTTTAAAAACAGTCTAAATGTTTCACAGAAAAAACAGTGCAAATTCTGCTGCGTACAAATACATGAGATTGATTTTAATCTGTCAGCAGTCATCTATCATGGCAAGAAACTCAATACTCAATGTCGTCTTTGTTTCATATTCGCATTCATGTTTTTTATTGACAACACAGGACGTGAGGACAAGGATTACAACACGATGTAAAAATGACAGAACAAACATGGAAGTTGTGCCTGAAAGTGTGAGTTTTGTGGTGCTAAGTGTAAGTTGTGCTCATCCAGGGAGTTAAACACCATCTATCTGACTGAATAATGCAACGTTGGATAGAATTAAGTAAATTGTAGCAGAATAAAGCAATATTTTAAAAATAACTTGAATGTTTTTGAAGTTTCCCTTATATTTACCTTTGGTTGTCTCGCTCTCTCGTACCAAGAAAGTACCGCGCTGATTCCCTGGAATCAGCAGGAGTCGTTCAGCATCTTTGCGGCCCATTTTCCCAAAGTACCATCTGCAGAAACAGTATTCGTCAGAGACTCTGACACACTGACACAGGATTTTTCTATTTCCATGCTGTAAAGCTGTGGTGCTTAGATGTTGGACACATCAAATTTGTAGGTTTATTATCTTAAATATACTGTATTGTATGTATTAAATATATTTGAATTTATTCAAGGGAGCTTCTTTAGGTGGCATTCAGAGGTTATTTCATTGACAGACAAATGCAGCTAAATACTGGGAACTCTAATCTAAATAAATGTCCTTGCTTATTGGCTCAGGCATTGCAGTCTTTGGGTTGATGCTTTAAATAGCTAAAGGCTGCATAAAATATTAATTCGTTGCTATACATAAGTAAAGCAAAACTGTAGCTATCAGGTGTAAATAATCTTGCTTTTCTTCTTTGAAACGACTGCACTGCCTATTTCAAGAAGCACCTGCATGTTCAGACAGGCTAGACTCTAGCTGACTTGTCTAACTTTTGTGTTTTTTTTTTAAAGATAAAATGCAGAAGTTATTCAGCTGTTCTGTTTTATGTATTTTCTTTTTAAGTAGAACTGGAAATATTGGCAAAAAGCCAAAACCAGGCCTAAAAAACAGCACCATGAGAACGCCTGGGTGCTAGTGCTGCACAGGGCTTCATTGTTTCTCGACGTTTTCTGCCTTAGCATGGTTGGAAATGAGTGAGAGGGAGAATCAACAGAATGTTCTCATAGATACGAATCTGAATTCTCACTCTTCAGCCTGGATGGAGTCGGCAGGGGCCACGTAGTTGCTGGGGATGTAACCTTTCTGTCCGGTGTTGATGGAGCGGGCCTCCCACCAGTCACCTTCCCTGAGGAGGGATGTATATCACTACTCAGAAGCATGTAATACACACAGAAAAGCATGCCAGAAAAATCCACCTACGCTTACATGAACACTGTCGGTATTAAAGGTATACAGGGATTTAAAAAAAAAACAAAAAAACAAGGTCATTTCATGCGTCATACAGCTCTATCAGAAACGTAAGTCATACTGGGAGTGGAGTCATTCATCATCATTTCATATCATAAAGACACAACAGGCGCTAAAAGCTCTCTTTCAAATATGAAGTCAAGTGCAGATGAAAGAGAAAATGTTAAAGTATGATTAAGTACTTGTATGGAGATAAATATCACTTCATGTGTTACCTTACATGGTGTGACTTCTACTGGTGATACTGAGAGGCTTACATGGCACTGTCATAAGATCATGGTCAATAACTGATTATTATCTATTCAAAAGTGCAATAAACCTGTAGAAACAGATTCAGAGCCTAAATTCAGCTTAATGACAATTCAAATATTTTTTTGAAGGCCTTCTTGTTTTTTATGTACATTATTTCATGTTCAGAAAACAGAATTCTTCCTCATAATGTACAGTAACATAACACATTTCTTTCCTCCTTCAGAAATACTCATTTTGGCCCCAGTTTTATCTGATTCTTCAGCTTACTGGTGTACAACTACATAAATAAATAAATAAATAAATAAATAAATAAATAAATAAATAAATAAATAAATGAATGAATGAATGAATGAATGAATGAATGAATGAATGAATGAATGAATGAATGAATGAATGAATGAATGAATAAAAAGTGGTGTTTGTTACACAGGTGCTTGTTCTTTAAGGCCGGCCAAAGAAGCAACTGTACGGGTGTTATCGAAATATGTTTCATGCTCACATTTAGAAACAAAAGCAAAGCCTGTCATGCAAATATGATGTTTTCAGGTAGCTCAGGAGCAGTCTGACTGAGTCTCTAGATCTCGTCTGAAGCAGATTTTGATGGTTGTAACTCTGAAGATCTTTTGCTTATTTACACCCGTACTAACGTAGCAAAATACAACATCTTTAAACTTTTCTAGAAGAATGCAGCTGCTTCTCCTTTCCACACAGTTTCAAGTTTTCAAGGATGCTGAATTTACAGGAATCACACGTAACCATAATTCCTGGTATACTGAAGAGCAGATGTGCCAGCTTAAATTCAGAGAGGACGAACTGAGAGGTAGAGAGAATCCGTGTGATGGCATTTTGAAAAACTTTGTTAGATCAGTCCTCTTCCCACCTCTCTGCTGAAAGCAGATGGCATTTTCATCACCGTAAAAGCAGTGTGAGCTTAGACAGTGGCTGGATGTGATGAATGACGAGGAGAGGATTTGTGCAGCACTTGGAGCTTTGCCTATTTTCTCAACTAGGTACACGTGGGAAAAAGCTTACCCTGCAGCAGCAGGTATCAAAGAATGAATATCAAAATGCATCTCTCCTGATAAACATCTATTTTTACTCTCTGCTAAAAGTGCAGGTGTAGAAATTATGACAAGTATTGAGTTTGGTTCATAAATTACAAGGAATTATGTCTCAAATACTATTAATAATAATACAAATAAATAAATGTACCACAAGCAGAACTGTGTTGCTTTGAATGGCATTTGACTGAGGAAGGAGCAATGGTTCAATATCAGACATGTCATCAGTGTAATGATGGGTTTTAAAATGTGGATATAAGCTTTACTGTAAGGAGCAAATGGTGTACAGTATCTTTTACACCATAACCTAAATATGATTCAGTAAAACCACAGGAAAGATCTGTGGCAACTTAACAGATGGTCCATTAGAGGAAGCCATTAACCCAGACAAAACTCAGCCTTAATATCAGACCTGAATCCAACGTGGGATTAAAAACACACTCACACACAAGCTGAGTGAGCACATGACACGCAAAAACACCAAACAGTTTTCTCGTATTGGAGCATGTGTACTCACGTGTTGTTTATAATTTGAAAGCGATCCCCTTTTTTGAATGACAGATCATCCGACGTCCTCGCTTCGTAGTCGTACAACGCGACAAAAAATGTCACTCCACCTAAAAGCAACAAAAAGCATTAGAACACATCAGCTGTGCAACTAATGTGGAAAAAAACAACCACAACTTTCAACATAAGACCAGAAACACTCATTACATTTTAATGTTACAGCTGACTTTTGTTTAGTCTTTACAGATCAGTTGCTGATCTCTTACTTCCTGTGCTTCAGAATTTGGACTAAAAATACAACCAGCAAACTCCACTGCGATTCATTCTTAAGAACCCATAAAGCAAACCAAATATTCTCTTAACATTTGTTAAACTCAGAAACTCAAAATCAGTGAATCATATTGGTGCCATTTAGTCTTTATATACACACACACACACATATATATATATGAACTGAAACGAGATAATAGTGCAAAGAGATGATAGGATTGTGGCAAGTTCACGTTGCAGGGGAAATTGAATAGCTAGGGTTCGTTTGACATCAGCTTCTCAGGTCAGATATCCTTTCCAAAGCGAGTGAGAAAGGGACTGGGGATGTCCATCAGTTGGAATTTTCTACACTTTTGAGGTCTGATAGCTTTATGGGTACCAAGCTGCTGGACCTCACAAGCTTAAAGGGTTTTTTAAGGCTTTTATGGTTAGGGAATGGAATTAAAAGGAATTCAAGCTTTGCACGTGTGACGTGCACCAGCCCACGATAGTCCACCAGGTCACCGTGCAGCTGACTGCATGCAGCCCAAATATGTGTGGTTGGTGGACTGAGCATGCCAAGTATGCATGTGCTTGGATCGATCTCCATTCAGAAAAGCAACATACCAGAGACGACATGGAGCAGAGGAACAACATGGGAGCTTGTTTTGAGGAAACTTTGCATGAGAATTGCTGTCATCCACATTTTCTACAATGCTGTGTAGACTCATTACATCTGACAAAAAAAGGAGTGCTGGGCAAATTTTTAGTTGCGATTAATCACATGAAATATTTGGATTAAACATGATTAATTTATCCTGTAAAAGTACTGCTGTATGAAGAAAATGCAGCAACTTTTGGTTTACAAGTTAAAAACTAACAACCAAGCCAAAAATCTGGGACTCGTCCTGGACTCAGACCTGAACTTCAGCATCACACTAAGACAGTTAGAGTCAGTTAGACAGTTAGACAAGTCAGACTTTATCTTTTAAAGAGCATATCGAGTATTAAAGAACTGATGTCTCAGGAAGATTTAGAAAAACGTGTCCATGCATTTGTCTTTATTAGACTAGACTACTGGAATGCTGGCCTTACAGGCCTCCCTAAAAAGTCCATCAGACAGCTGCAGTTTTAGTCCAGAATGCTGCTGAGAAAGTCCTCACCAAGACCAACCTGGACCTGGTCCTTACTTTCTGAACCTGGATCATATAATCCAAGTCCTCTTTACACTGGCTTCCTGTTTAACAAAGAGTTGATTTCAAAATCCTAATGTTAGTTTAAAAAGCACTGAATGGCTTAGGGCTTAGGGTTTCTTTTCCCAGAGTCAGAACTAAAACGTGGAGAGGCAGCGTTCAGTTTTTATGCTTCTCACATGTGGAACAAACTCCAGAAAACTGCAGGTCTGATGAAACTCAGTTTCACATCAAGGTTAGAAACTTTTACATGAGCCGGCTTTTTATCAAAATAAGTATAAATTATTTTACTTGTTGTATTTATCAAATTTTCTTCTAGATCTTTCTGAATGTCTTTCATTTTTCTTCTGCACCCTGCTGTAATGCTATTGTTTTATGTAAAGTACAATTATTCTGTAGATGAAATGTGCAAAATAAACTTGCTCGCCTTTTATGTCATGTGTAAAAAGTAATCTTAAACCAGTAGTCATCTTAAATATTAATTTAGCCTTAAAAAATGAAACATTAGTGACAAAGAGGGGTGAAACTTTAGGATTAAAAAGTCCGCAGGATGAATTTCAAAACTGAGTGAAGCTGCCATCCTGCGAAACACAAAGGAGACGATATCTGCCATCAGGTGAACAGAAACAGCAGGATTAGCCCATTACACTAAAAAAAAAAAAAAAAGTAGCATATAAAGGATTGTTTGTCTATCAGTTTCCCATCAGTTTATCCACACAGACAAGCATAAAGAAGCACAAATTCCCTACCAGGTTCAGAAGAGATTGATAGTTTGTCTTTGCTGCGCAGATTTGCCGCATAATTTACACCTGGGGTTGATCCTCATACCACCAAGACTCATTTTAATTACAGGCACATCCTTAATCATAAAAGTCGCACTATTGTTGGCAATAAAAACTTTCAATGAGCATGAGTGAAGACATTGAATTCCATGCATGTAATCATTTATTTTGGCTCAGGAAGGGTCATGCCTGCTGCTTTGCTTCCCATATTATAGACCTATTTTGAGTTTCTGTTCAGCCTTGATGTTTTGGCTGAGTCGTTTCAAATGTCTGATTTGCATAACATCTGCTGCTCATAACAGCCTGTGCATAATAAATGTTCAGCTGAGTGTATTCTAAAGTTTTTTTGCACATAAAAACAACATCATTGAGAGCAGAAACAAGGTAGAGGAAAATGTCTCCAAAATATCAGCTTGTATTTGGATTTGCAAGTTTATTTTATGACAATTAACACCTTAGTTTAAGGTTGCATTCAGGTTTCTTCACCAACTGTTTGGACTAAAAAGTTTTCTGAATGGATGAAGCAATCTGATATGCTTGGTGCTGTGTCCTCTGGAAGCTTAAAACCCACTAACTAACCTGTGATCACAGTGGGAAAGGGGCTGCTCACAGCCACTGAGGTGAAGGATGTGGAGGCTCCGCCAAATGGTGTCATGACTGAAGATGCTCCACCAAAGGGTGTGAGGGCAGCAACGTGACTGTTGTAGCTGTTGTGTGTCTTCATAGCTGGCGAATGGCCCATCAGGGTGGGGTCAGGCCCGTAGTGACCCTGGTGAGCACTGACCGGTGTGGCATTTGAGTTGTCAGGTCGGTACTTCAGGGCCGGACCCTTGTCCTCTTTACTCCTGACGCAACCCATCGTCAAGCCTGCAGGAAAAGGGAGGAGAGAGGAGGGTCAAATTACAGTATAGGGTTGCATGCGCTTTGATCTAACCACTCAGTGTCTACCCTCATAAATCTGACTTGTGCTATTAATGACTCGAATGTCAGAAGCAGAAGTTTCGGGTTGTGGGTTGGGCTCAACTGTTCTGAGGCGTTCTCTGGAAGTGATTAGATCAGACATAAGAGTTCAGCTTAAATCACTAATATAATGTTGGTTGCATAAAATAAAGCAATGTTTTTCAGTCAATTCAATAATGAAATGCATCCGAATGAGACCATGATTTCATACAGTAAAAATCTGCTAGAAGGACACACAATGATGCTTGAACAAAAACCTAACTTTTACAATTGATGCACAAGACTGCGCTCAGAAAGTGACACGAGAAGTAGATGTTTATAATTAACTCACATCAGACAGAACCACTGCCTAAACGTCACAAACTGATACACTAATAAAACAAGTCTCAAGCTTTTATTCAGGTTTATGCTCAAGCCGAATGCCTGGGAATGAAAAGACTGCAATCTAAAAAGTGTACGCTATGCCCACCTCCCTTAGGTGATAACATTCCTGACACTGAGGAGATTAAAAAAAACATTTGGTGATAAAAGATAGTGTACCCTGTTCAGCTCGCTGACACGCAAAGTGCTTCACAACATATAAAGAAAAAAAAAAAGTAGAAACATTTTGCTTTGTGTTTCAAAGGAGGAACTAATTCATTGTTTCACCAACAGCATATCCTAAAAAGATCTGTGTCGTGCATCTTGTCACCCAGCCAAGTCAACAGACGTCTGGTGCAGAACAAAATTTCAGGCTGCACCAACTGTCCATTCTCCAGGCATGCAGACTGTAACATGCACCGGGAGAGTAAATGCCAGCCTGATATCTGTGTGCAGTCTGCTTCCCACGTCAGTCATGCAGAAAACTGTCCAGTAATAGATGAGTGCATTCAGTGTACAAGCTTGTGTGTGTCGTCGTGCGCTGCTCTGTTTGCTCATTTTTCTGTCACCTTTGGCCTCTTTGTCAAATTTTTCCTGTGTGGTCTGCCTGTATCAGCTCTGAGACTTACTCCACTTTCAGTGACTCATATCCTGGCATTTGAAAAACTTTACAACATAGTTTCAAGTTCCAGTAAGCGATGGGTCACACTGGTATTTGTCACTAAATAAATGACGTGCTGCTCAGGTAGGATGCAGAAGAAGGTGGGGAGATGTGGCCTACACAGTCTGTGCTTATGTAAAAACAACAAAAAGAAGAATGATATAATTCAACTTTCATCCGTCTATGAATGGAATTAAATTCATGCTCTTGCCATTGGATATTACGTTTATATAGGTTCAAATCATGGTTAAGTAGATAGCTAAACAGAAAGCTAGCTAGCTAGACATGGGGATAGAAGGTGGGGAGGGGGGGGGGGTGCGAGGAGTTAAGTATAAATGATTGAAGAAACTGATTTTGTGCCTCCTAGCAATAAAGCTATTCAGCTATTCATGGTAAAATAAGACATTTAAAATCTATTCCCTACATCCCTACATGTCATTGAACAGTTATTCCTTTTAATTAAGGAGTCACGTTTTAATTATCTTTTTAAGCAGGAGTTACCAAATTCAGTAGAGCGATCAAGTTCCCACCCTGGGTAAATGTCTGAGTCCATTTATTACCGTACAAACATCAAAATTTGGTCTTCAGTGTGAAGGCTTCCTGGAGCAATCATTCATTTGTAGTGAAGCCTGTTAGCAGTGTTTGCATGAATGAGTAACAGCTGACCACAGTTGTGAGCTGGAAGAACCATCAACTGTATAAACTTTCAACAAACATTTTTCAGCTTGTTAAGACAACGTTGTAATTACTTTTGTGGATTTTGTCATTTGAGAACTGCAATTCTTCAAAATCCCAATTTTTACAGAAGCCATGTGACTCAGTTTAAGGCTACCACAATATAAGCTATTGAAATTTGAGTCTGCACTGGTCCAAAGCTTTGTACTTTACCATAAATGGATTAAAGATGAGTTGGATTCAGCATTAACAGGTGAGGCTGCAGCTTATGGGTCTACTTGAGTGGGCTCTCAGGTCAACAGAGATAGTCAGTGACTGCAGATTACGCTGAAATATGTTTATAAGATTGTTGAAAACAATGTCTGTGTCAGTGATGGTTTCAGCCAAACTGGCTAAGAATGGATCTGTGGCTTGAGCATAACAGTGGTGACATAAGCTGCTAAATTTGTATAAAGTCCGGCGCTCTGCCTTTTACCAGCCAGGGCGACAGAACATTATCTCTGTGTCGGCACTCAGATGCTATTTTTCATACAGAACCAGTAAAAAGAAAACGAGGCCTATTCAGAGGCCCACCTCCAGTATGAAGAGAAAACGAACAAGCTTCTCAAAACCATCTACTTTATACCACAAATTATCATTTTAATAAATTCCTTAAAAAGATGGATAATCCCTCTTTCAAAAAAAAAATTACCAAAGCACACAAAAGAAGATCAAAACAAAATTTACTAAATAACCAAAGTCACCATCCTGATGCTCATTTCAGAGCTTGGCCCACTCCAAGACCAGTTTGATTTTAACAGAACTGATAAGTGGAAAGAGATAAAGTAGAGGAGACGGAGGACAGAACAGAGCATCGAAGAAAGAATCAACAAAAAGACTTCTTACTCTGATGCAGCCAAAATGGCAACCAATGGATATTTTCTTAAATACCAACTCAGCAAAGACTAATATATGTGAGCAGGGAAAGAGCATGGAGACAAGACAAGAAACTATCGATGACGTCAACTTAGAGAGGAGAGAAAGACAACAAATCAAAGCTGCATATTAATCTGAGGTGTGAGCAGAACGCTGTATGACCTGTAAGCTTACCACCAATATTTTGATTTTGAAGCAACAGAAACAGACAGAGAAATTAATTATGATTAATGAAAAAGAAAGTTTTAAAAAAGCATAAGGCAGCTGGATAGCAAACTGCTAAACAGTAATCCTTAAGATTAAAATGAAATGTTATTTCAATGCAGGAGCTTAAGACGTTTCTCTTCATTATAATGTAGTTATTCTCAGCTACTCACTGTCAGACACATTTGAATGTTTTTTATGCTGCATGTCCAATGAGCAATAATATATCTATCTACAAATAATGTTGATGGAATATGACTTTTTTTAATCAAATCATTGGTCTGCATCATGGGTAAATGAACTGGTTCAGACAGCCAGCATGGTTTAACCATTAACAGCTAGTGACAACAGCATGGGAGCCGCGTGGGCATGGGAGCACAATTTGGCCTGGCAGTTTGTGGAAGATTGTTAATAAGCAATGAGACAAAGAACTGTTTTGACAGTCTGAATTCGCTTTAGCTGCCGGAAAGAGAAATGAGTCTGGTAAAAAACCAATTCAGCAGTTAATGCAACTTCTCAGATATCAATAGCGGGTATTGTTATTTTGTTTGCCTCTGTGTTTGTGTGCCAGGGAAATCTGAAATATGTTTTTGCATGTTTAAGCAGGCTAATACTTATGTTTAATAATTCATAACAAGTAATGAGAACCTGAGCATGAATATCTATGGGACTTAAGCTATTTTTCTCAGGCCCCATTACTGATAAGATTCTGGAGGTCTTTAATGATTTTTTTCAAGGAAAAAATCAAGAAAAAAAACATCAGGATGGAGACAAGCAGATCTCTGTGAAAGACATGTCCAGGTATTTTACATGTTTTTACAGGCCTTCACATCCTTGAATGCTCACAGTATTAAACATTTATGCATTTTAATTATTAAACATTCATGCAAGTCCGTGAATGTTCATAGCAAAACTACAATGTTTGAGTACAAGCTAGCTATGTAAGGATAACATTAGGGTTTATTGAATCTAAAGTGTGCATTTTTCATGATTTCCGAACATTTTACAGACTCAGTGATTCACCGACAATGCAACCGTCATTAATTCCCATTAAAAGGAGATGTAACTGTTGTCATGTGTGTGTAATCTGAACTTCCTTCCTCCTTTTATGTTACGCTGCAGCTCTCTGCAGACCTCTGACATCAGAGGAGAGACAGACATAAATGTGACGGTCACCTTTGACCCTTTCATGCCAAGTGTGTCAGCCTTAGCGTTGTTTCACATGTCTTTCTGACCCTCAAGCTATTGTTACAGCTGACCTGGCAGAAAACAGTAACACAAAGGCTTAAAGATAGAAAGCAAACGTTTAAAACTGTCCGCTCTGTCAAGGACACACGGGGAATGCACCTGTAGTCTGTCTCTACCACCAAATGGCAGAGACGCAGGAGGACTGATCCAGTTTTTTTTTATCCAATCCGATACGATACCTGGGCTGAGTGTACTGGCCGATACCCAATACCGATACTACTGTTGAAAGAATGTACCGTATACCTCGCCATGTGAGTGAAGGCATCAGGCTTGACATAAATATTAAGCCATGTTAAAAAGGTAACAAATAGCACAGATGTAAATGTACTAAAAATTATTTATTAACAAATAAAAAGTGTACATTACCAGAAAAAGAAAATAATAACGCTTCTCTGCTTCTCTGTTATGACGTAACCAGCGTTGCAAACAGAAATGTAACTGTATTGCTGTGTATGATTATAATACAAAAAAGAAATGACTGGATCTGAATGCTGGATCAGCCTCCTTCATCCGATATCCGATCCAACTAATTAGTCAATATCAAAGCCGATATCTTCCAGGTATCTGATCGGTGCATCTCTACCAAATGGTCCCACTAAGCACGACGGAATGACAAAAATCAGAACACTTTGATTCAGTCAGTATCTCCATTTCATCTCTATGGGAGTGTTGTAGGCCATTACTTCAGGCTATAATAAACATGCCACAAACGCGCATACAAGGGGAAGGAAGACCCATCTTCAGGAATTCCTTTCAACTGGATCTTTTTCTGTCTGTCCTTTTACATCTACAATTTTTCCCCATGTGAACAACAATGCTGCAGCACTACAGACGGGCAGCATTAAAAGCAGCCGATTGTCCGTAACAGTCATGTCATTATCATGTTTGCTGCTTTAAATCTGAAAATGGGAGATTCTGTTTCACTAATTTTAAAAAAAAAAAGAATGCACCTGGATTTTTAGAGGGAATGGGAAAAGTTTATGTCGAGAGCAACAATGTGGGTTTACTCATGTTCCCATGATGGCGCGTAAGCCAGCTAGAACTGACGACAAGTGGCGAGGGAGGAGAAAAAGCTCGTAAAGCAGGAGGAAACAACACCATAAATCAGGAGCAATCTGTCAGAGTGATAGAGATTTACTGTGTTATTAATTGTTAACATTACAATGGTTTAAGTTAGATTACTGAATTACAGTGTACATTCTGTTGTTTTTCTATAAACTCTTATTGTGAACAGTTTATAAAGATTGTTCTCTTTTATGATGTTACTACTAATTTTAGTTCAGAGAGACTTCACACAAAAAAATTCCCCAGCAAACATTTTCTATGTGCATGAACAAATGGCAATAAAAACTCTTGAACTCTCACATTATTGACAAGACAACCTTGAAAGCAACATTTTTTTTAGCAAATTTACCTTGTTTCATTGTATTTGAACAGCTTGTGTTTGAGAAAGAAGCCTTGTCATAGTTTGGACTGCTGAATCTGATTGGGGCATTTACTGAATGTACTGGTAAATATTCTGTTTTAATGGTGTGCAGACTCTGCCTACTTTGTGCACCGGTACCCTGGACCAGTGTGGCCATAACTTTCCTCTTTACATCATCATGCGCACAGATGTGTGGCTCCTGAAACAGTAAAGATCACAAGCCTGAGTGAGCCCACATGATCTGGAATAACAAACTGGTTTTGCAGCCACGTCTTACTTTATAAGTCAAGATGAGACCTGGATGAATAATAAAGACAGCAAACATATCACTCTTTAAAGACAACCTAAGAGAGCATGTTTTTGAAGATGTCACACTTGAATTGAATAACGTCTTCTAGATTCTGAGCAAGTTCCTCTGCAGAAAAAGCCGTTTTACAAACGTATCCCACCCCCTCCCTTTTTAAAAAAATAATAAAGTAGGGCTGTCAGGCAATTTAAAAAATGAATCTACATTAATCGTGATTATTTTTTAATGCATTCATTTGCAGTGTAACTAATTAAGCTAATTAATGCATTAAACTGACAGCCCTATAATAAAGAAAACTATGATGGGGAGTTGTGTACAGAAAATAAGCAAGAAAAGAATTTTTTGCAGTTCAGACCAGTATAAGGGAGAGTTTTAGTTTCCTTTTGCTAGCCCCATCTCCCTTCAATTGCACAAAAAGTAAACTATATTTTGATGCTCCCCAACAGAGTATGTCACTACAATCCCCCTCATACATCTCTATACACATGCATGCAATACTGTAAATTTACCCAACAATACATTGGAGCTCAAAAGCCCAACATTCAATAAAAGAAAGTGCTCCAATTAAATATTCAAAACAACTCGACACCTCCATTTACATTTACATTTACAATCACAGCTGGTGTCAACGGGCAGTTTGATCACCGCAGTAACTGGCATAACAACCAGTATAAACAGGTATGACAATGTTGTGACAAACCACCATTGTTTTATTCAAGTGTAACAAGTCTGGCTCAAACAACTCCACAGCAAACCAGTTACAGGCAGATCATTGTGTCCTCTCTCAGAGAGCTTCCTAAATGAGGCTTTTACATACACAATGAGATTAGCTGAAAGAAATGTGCCATTCTTCTGGTGGCTCTAAGGGGGCACAGTGGATTGTGCCTCAAGCTCATACAGGGATGTGGGTCATGGATCTGATTTAATTAAACCTCTAAACAATAATTCCTAATTTTACTCACCCATGAAAGGAATAAATCTTTGTTTGTGTGCCCTCAAGTTTGAAGCGTTTTGCCATAATCTCCGTTAATTAGCCTATTTAGCAATGAAATATTTTTAACAAGTTTTTTTTTAATCAGAACTGTATTTTAACTACTGTCATTGTCAAAATTATTATCTGCAGACATATCTAAATATAAACACTCTACTGAACATTAAACACACATCTCTGGGTAATCTTACCCACATACAAGAGCAGAGAAAAGACACTGGTATTTGTTCAAAGAAACGCTGGAGCCAGACCCCATCTGAGGACATGTGACGCGTGAAGCTGTGTGCCAGACTGCCAGTGATGCCGTGTCAGATTAAGAAGACACAGGCTGTTACTTCCCACAGGGCTGAACAACAATGCTGCAGCACTGCAGGCGGGAAGCTTTTCTGTAGCTGGCATGCAACAACATCCAGGAGAAAGAAAGTCCTGCACTCGGTGTTATCATTCCAAACTGTCTGACGTACACTTTTACACTGAGAGACTCTACTAGCTACCTCAAAATATTCTAGTTTATTTCTACAATCCAGCTATACTGTTGCAACCACAGCTTTATGACACTGATTAGCGAATGTGTCCAAAGATCTGGCATGTTTTTTTTTTAAGTGGACGTGTAGAGAAAAGACAAGAAACTGTACCCTTCCTGCCATTGATAAAGCTTCAAGGCATCAGTGTCCATTGCTTGATGGAACTTGGCTTTTGTTTGTTTGTTTTTGCTCCAAGGGCAAAACAGACTTGAGTGCACATGAAGGTTGGGTGAGTTCCCTGCCCCATGACTCCCAGTAGACACTCATCCTCAACACAGTGTGGTAACATCACTGTCGTGTGTTGGATACCCAACCATTCTCCTTCTCCTTCCTCCTCCAGTCAAAGCAACCTTCACCAAAACCCCACCCACCCTGATGAGATTATATATCATATTGAACTGCTGAGCCAATAAAAATCACCTTGGGGTAAATTCCCTCACAGTGACAGCTCTGGCCACA
The DNA here is from genome assembly GCA_023101725.1 of Atherinomorus stipes. Lineage (NCBI taxonomy): Eukaryota > Metazoa > Chordata > Actinopteri > Atheriniformes > Atherinidae > Atherinomorus > Atherinomorus stipes. The sequence goes on along the minus strand of JALJCO010008277.1, from coordinate 86,436 downwards.
CAATTATGTTGCACAATCAGAGCTAAGTTGAGAAACTGTCATAGGAAATATGGATCAAAAACCTGTGTTAGACGTGAATGTTTCATCCATCTATGGATGAGGCATGGGATCCATTCCTTCCCTCCTGCATTTACAATCTTCAGAGCTTCATTCCCACATGCTTTTAATAAAGTAAAGGCAACAGACAGGTGCAGCTTGAGCTCCAGCAACAGCACAAATGTTTTAAATAAGTTCCTCTTCACTCATTTAGCTCAGGTTTGAGAAGAAAGAATCAAGTTTCCCATTTAATTTGACCTTGGGTAAAACTTTTAGGTTGAAAAGTTTGGGCAGCACAGTTATTCATTTTTTGACAACAATATCAGTCACATTCCTCTGAAAAGCCAAATTAGCTCACCTCAGTTTTGTGTTTTAGTCAAAAGGTCAAACTTTTAGTTGTGGAAAACATATGAATGGAAAACATTTTCATGAAAATCCAGTTCACTTTAGCTTTCACTTTAGTTTCTATATTGCCATTTCATGACAAAGTCGTCTCACAGCCTTAATAAATGCAGTTCAATTCATTCCAATTTATTGTACGAATGAATGAATGAAATTTATTTATAAAGCACTTTTCATACCAGAGTAGCACAAAGTGCTTTACATATTAAAATCAGCAACATTTCAAGAAAATGACAGTTAAACTAATAATTACACATTCTCTAACTCCCACACACACACGTACACACACCCTCCCTCGCTATTTGTTATGAGTATAACCTGGCTTGAGGCTGCTGCTGTGAGCAAACGATATCATGGGGATCCATCCACACTAGGAGCCATCATGGTTTCAGAAGCCGCCACCAGAGGGACCCTCCAGATCCAGGCTGCCTGGGGCCCACACCATAAACCATAGGGTTGCAGTCCAGTTATTAACCAATTAAGACAAGTACTGTGTACTGTCTAATGATAAAACATAATTGCTTAGCTAAGGAAAAATAGCTAATATACACAGAGTGTATGAGATACTTTGTCTAATGTGCTCTGCAAAATGAATCATGATTCAGCATTACCTCTGTAGGAAATCAAACAAGATGCAACGTTGCTTCTTCAACCTTCTCCCTCACAGTCAACCTGTGAGGCAACCAACTTCCAGATACCACAGCATAAAAACAAAGGCTGCTGTTTCCTGATTGAATTAAGGCCCATTTACTCTCCTTTTATGTACATAAATAGGTACATCTGTTTCAAACATCACTGCCCCATTACTCTCATGCATCCCTTTCGTAGACTTGGTTGTTAGTAGGGCTGTGCGATATCCTGATAAGATATCGTGATATGATATTTACATGAGAGATATATTAAAGCAATAAGCCCTGAGAAGCCGTGGATTACAGCGGTTTTATATTATTATAGCTATATATTATATTATATTCGTTTTACAAAAACCCTACATTCGCCCTCATCAATTCAGGCTATCTGGGTTTGTTAATGCTGTTACTTCCATTCATAGTGCAGTTAAAGTAATGCTTAATGTTTGGAGAAACGGTGGCGTGTGTTTGGCAGCAGGTGTTTTTGTGAGGATATGATCTCGGCTGGTCACCACAGCCTCCTGTCATTAAATGCCAGTACGACTGGAGAGACGTCTCACACTCGTGCCCTGTCACAGACATCATCTTCCTCTATGCGGCATCGGATAGATGCTTTTACCGCGACGTGCCCGCGGGGAAATCAGCGCAGTTATGTCCAGCCTCTCATCCAACCTTATGATCCAGGTTCAGGCCACCCAGCAAATCAAAATTCACCACAAAGTCTACAAAAGTCTCAAAACAAATGTAAACCAATGAGTGGGCCGAACACAGAGCAGCTGGTTGCTAGGCAACGCAGCATCTGTTTATGCTGGCGCAGGGATATTTTGTGCTGCAGTTTACTGGAACTACATGTGGGTTACAGCCTGTTTTACACCGGGCTTGGAACGCACCCGTTCAAATTTATAAAACACCCGTTTAATAAATTTACATATATCATTATATCGCAGTATTAGTTGTGCAAAATTTTTTTGTTTCATTTTTTTCGTAATGACCTGGCTGCACCTCGACTGACAACAAAGGTGTCACCTGGTTATTTAAACTATCTAGAAGACAATCCTCCCCAAGACTTTTACAAAGAAATCATAAATGGCCAACTATCTTGAATTTCTTCAATTTAACAAACATTTCTAACCAGTGTTTGTCAGTTCCATCGCTGAAGTGGAGCTTTACCTTTAAGCTAAACCAATTTCAATACTTTAAAACAGGTGTTTGATATGAAATGAAACTTTCAGACAAATTAGGGTAAAAACACCAGTAGCCTATATATGGAATATTGTCATCTAAAACAAATATATCGTGATATATTCTGTTGTCTGTTTCCAGAGAGGTCACATGCAAAAGCACATCAATCCCCACTGGAAAACCCTGACCCTCTGTAGTTTACCAAGTAGTGGTGTGTAGGGATGTATACCGAGTACCGGTATCGTTTGGTACCGGTTCCTAATCTTAACGATACCAGGGTACCGTTAAGATTCTGGACTAACGATACTCTTATTGATACTTTTTGTACATCTACCTAACCATCGAGTTATCATTACGCAGTCAAATAATCACAATGATGGACTAGGACAGACACAATTCCCTTATTCTCCCAGCTGTCCTTCACCCACTTTTATGTCCAGGCTTCTTCAACATCATCTGAACAAATATTCTCCACCGCTGGATCTTGTAACATCTTGTAATGTCTTTATTATTTACTCTAAGTTATGTTATAGTATCAATAAGAGAATCGATAAATACCGGTATCGATAAGGAGTATCGATATTGGTATCGGTATCAATAAAATCATAACGATATACATCCCTAGTGGTGTGCCACTTAACTCACGAGACATGATCCACAACATTGGGTCCACAAGAACACAACGGGACGATATTTCCAGATTACTTTCAAATAAAACTAAAATAACTAAATACGGCTTGAAAAAAAATCACATCTTTAAATAACAGTAACAAAACAATGCAGGTGAATTTAGAAATTTTTTATAACTTGTATCCATGTATGACTAAAGCATTAGCTTTCACAGTTGAACTTCTTTCCACAAATAGATCTAATGCCTCTTTTTTTTTAAGTGCAAACAATGTGTGCAAAACTGCAACCAAAATACTGAGGAGGACAGACGAGACCGGGCACGAGCACTTCATTGTAAGTTGCCGTGCCCGGTCAGCTGTTCTCCTGACACGTCACGTCGGAATTCCCGGTCAGCTGTCTACATAGACACGTCACACCAGGAAGTCCGACCACTTCTGATGAAGGCTGAAGTGACAGCCGAAACTGTCAAGGTAAGAACAAGCTGAAACCATTTGTCTTTAAAAAAGAAAAAAAGTCAAGAAGTATCACACAGAAGACGAGATGAATATTCTGGATGAAAATACTATTCTGTCAAGACAGTCAAAAACGTGCAAATCCAGACACTAGTTTGGTTTTCAATTAACAGTCTACAACATGCTACAATACTTTAACTTTCTTTTGTCGACACTTTTCACTGATAGGCATTAATATCTGACAGTAAGCCAGGATGAGATCCGTCAGTGGCATCTCTGGGTGCGTTCACACTCTGGCTGTTTGGTCTGCTTCATTTGATGCAGTGTGAACACCAGCCGCGTCCTTGTGTGCACCAAAGAAGTGGAGATGTTCCGATACCATTTTTTCCTCCCGATACAGATTCCAAACCGTGTGCTGTGGGTATCAGCCAATACCGAGTACCGATACCACTATGTTATTAAAAAAAAAAAACATATTTGCCTGGCTCAGGTTTTACCCTTTGTAAACATGAATGAGTACAGCAAATTGAAGTTATTCGTTTTCAAAGGCCATCTTGCTGGTGGGAGAATCTAGTGAGAAATACTGCCACATCACTGACATGATTACTGTTGTCTCCTTGTCTAACAGGTGTCAAAAAGCGTTTCCAGTGGAAATGGGCTACATATCCTGAACAGAACCATGTATAGCAGAGCTGGAGAACCGAACCCTAGTCCTGCATTTATTCAATGTTTCCTTGTTCTAGCACACCTTATTCAAAATAATGAGTCTATGAGAAGAATATGATCGTATTTATGAGCAGAGCGTTCATCTCACGCGGCTATGAGAAGTATTGAGTGATCACTCTGACATTCGAGGCGGGCGGGATAAACTAAGAAAAACTGGACGTGGAAAACAATGAAATGAATTAGAAACAAGTAAAGGAGTAAAATAATAATAATATACCAAAATAATAATCACAATAAAATGAATACCCAGTCTCTATGCATTCCTGTTCTGTCCCTGCAGTTTGCTTCCTATAACCCCACCAGTCCGTTCACTTCAGGATCCTTCTGGCTTCAGTGACGAATGAAAAATAGCATGTAGCATTTACATACACGCAGCATTACATGTGACATTTATCATTTTTCTTCTATTACAGTGTTTTTATGATTGTGAGAAGGCTAAATTGATATCACGATCAAAATTCGATTGATTGTCCAGCCCTATCACAGCTCATTATGAGTAAGTAAACAGGATCATCTCTACAGCGTGTGTGCATGCAGATTAGCAGTAGATGTTTGATACATATGTTGTCTCCCAAGCATGCAAACATCCTGTGCAGATAAAAAAATTCAAAAGATTTACTGCCACCAATAAGTACACAGCTGCTGGCTGATCTAAAACTGTGCAACAGCAAACCGTGGGAAACTTTTTGTCTCTTGTGCAAATGTTTACTGAACTTGAATGAGGCGACCCTTGAACCCAGAAGTATTCACACACGTTGCCTTTAATAGTTTTACATATAGTTGTTAGCAATGATTGTACCCACTATGGATGCTGTTGAATTAATTATACAAATTACAAGCAAGCATCTCAGCTTTATTCTATATGAAACATTTCCATGTGTGTATGTTTATCTGTAAAGGTTCATTGACATCAAGCTCTGCAAGATTACAGATATTTCATGTCATGCTTCTTCACCTCTCACATCACATATTACATAACTGAGCTCGCTGAAATGCTTTCAGGCAAACCTGAAACGTGCCTATTTGAATAATGATACAGTCCGAATGGCTGGCTGCATTCGTGATTCTCCTGTAACCCCAGCAGACCTGCTGATGTCCCATTTGCTGCTCTGCTGACAGCTGACTGTGTGGTGGCGGCTAAATGTTTCTTCTCAGACAAAAAGGGAAAGGGAGCTGATCAGAAGCGCTCAGCCAGGATGGATGTCAGACTACATGTAACAAGAGCTGTCCACTTACTTTGTTATCACCCAAGATTCAGGAGAATACCAGCAGTGAACTACAACAGAGATTTTTATCTGGTTATAAGCAAATAATAAGCACGTAACTTCCTCTACCTAACTGTTTTGTTATGGTGGTGGCAAAGCACGATCCATATGTAGTCTAATGAGAAGGAAACTAAATAATATGGAGTTTCCAGGTATGAATTTTCTTGTTTCTGCTACTCTTGTGGCTGTAAATCAAATGTGTACATCTGCGTACGCAGCAGAATAAAGTTAAGGGCCTTAAGTAAAGCTTTGGACATTTGGATTTCCATGAGAATTTTCTCATATGTAATCAAGACTGTTTCCATGTGTGGTCTCAGCAAGTGGATGTCGGTGATCTCAGGTGCATTCCCACCTGTAGTTACGAGCTGCCCTCTTTTGATCAAGTAAGCCATTTCCCTAAATCAACATATGGTGGAAAAACGGCATTCTTGCTTTATAAGTGTCATAAATTATCTAACTGATTAATGCATTAAAAGAACCATCGAAGTATCGGCAAGATGGAGTTCTGAGAGATTTTAACATGGCTGAGGGCAAACAGCAGCCCCTCAAGTCTGCAGGACTATTAAAGATAAAACCAGTGCAGAAACCTGAAGCCTTCCTTTATGGGCTTGCTAAGGAAACCATTACAGAAACATAACGCAGTAATCTCCCTGGTGCACTCTGTGGGGCACAACTCGGTCTTATCATCAGGGCAGGCTGCCATCTCTGCCAGTCCCAGTGAGTGGAGGAGACCAGCAAAGGGGGAGGAGAGGAACTTCCTTCCGAATCCATTCATGCTATTGAAGCCACCTGCTGTGCTTGTTAAAGGATGGGGTGAGACTGGGAAAAGAAAGAGCCATCTACAAGCTATAAGAAAGAAGAGCTCCTCTTATCCCCCATGCACACGCATCTCCTAAAGTGTGGGGATATGTCAAACCTGACAAAAACCCTCATATTTGTTTCGTTTGTTGCATTATGATGGCCTTTCCCATTCACTGCAACAAAAGACCGGAAGCTTCCAATCAGCAAACTGTTACGATGATGTAGAGTCTCATTCGTGCCATGAGGACACCCGAGGAGTATGTGAGGATCCTCCATGCCTCCAGTTAAATCCAAGACCCCTGAACCCTGGCCAGCACCACCTGTCAGTGCTCTTCACTCCTCTGCCAACAGTCCTCTCCGTTCCAGTTGTGTGTGTCTGTGTGTGTGCGAGAGAAGGAGACACAACTGTCTGGCCAACTGGGGCTGTACTAACAGAGGGATTACCATGGAGGGGGATTACTGTGCCACTGGAGTATACAAGCACACCACTAGATCCAGGACTAGAACATATACGTACAGCCAAGCAACAATACAGCCATAACAGCTGTATTTGACAACTTCACTTACACAATCTGTTGAAGCTTTATATCAGAGATAGAGTTGCAGCTTTACAGAAAAAAGAATGCAGAAACTGATTGAAATGCTTCTTAAATTACACACACGTTGTCTTTATGGCAACTCTCCAATGTATTGCAATGAAAGGCCTACTACAGCTGAGGCCTCCAGCAGCTGATTGTAGTGAGAGAAAAGAGAAAATGGGTGAGGCACAGGGAAGAAAGCAAGTTGTTCAATTCATAATGTGAGGAGAATAAAGAGAGAAAGTCTAAATAAGCAACAGGGAGGTGGATAGATCTGTTATTTTATAGACAGTCTAACTGTATATGGAGCTTTGTCTTGTTCCAGGTCCGTTTGAAAGCTTCCCCCCGTTGTTGTGCTCTTCCATCGAATAATTTAATAAAATAATCCAAAACTGAAGTCCTGCATCAGGGTTATAAATGAGGCAAGCTTCTATTACCACGTAATAGGCTGCACGGAAGAAACTCTCCTGATCCTTTCCCAACTTTCACCAAAGTGTCACAACACCACAAGGCCCAGCTCACTTCCACTTCCATGACAAAATGTGACTTTTTGAGGCGCGCATATCTTACCTTAAAACCAACCTCAGCAGTGTTGTACTTTGGCTACATGCGTCCTGTGATCTTTTTCTTCACCCCCTCCACGATTTTCGTTTCCTGTCGACAATCCTAGAGGGAAGCGCCGACACAAGCAGTCTCTAATGTGGAATCTCAGTCTTCCGTCTGTCCCATACCGATTAACTACTTCACCAGCCCAAAGTCCTTCACTGGGATCCTTTCTATCCCTTCACAGCGAGGACACGCCGCCTGAGCACAAACAAAATACGGCGGTGTAACCGCAAAACATTACAGCTAAATGATCTGAAATCACCGCCTGCTGATGGGTCAGCGTTGCCCCCAGAAAAAGACACACAACAATAGCTGGACTAGTACGGAGGAGCAGACGAGGCCAAAGAAGGAATCATGTGGCGTTCACGGGCTAACATCACACTCGGAATATTTACTTGTCGTTGCTCCCGACACTTTGTCTTGATTAGGCTACAGTGATCATTTAATGCCTCCTTAAAATCTTGATTCTCACAAACCAACGAATGCAAGAAAGTTTGAAAATGAAACATAATAGCCTTAGAGCATATTGCTATTCCCCAAAGAAAAGTTTCGCTTTGTTAATTAGCCTAATCTTACAAATTTAAGTAGGCTAACCTCTGAACAGGGGTTGGTATGAAAAATAGAGAATAAGCAGCAGCATTTTGAGTTTTCTGTTGTCCAGTTCGCTTTACATTTTTATTTAATTTGTTTAACCTTTATCCAGGAAAAGTCCCATTGAGATTAAAAACCTCTTTTACAAGGGAGCCTGGCAAAGAGGCAGACCACCTTGTCTGCCACATTGATATATTTAATCAGGTTTTCTTTCTTTCTTTCTTTCTTTCTTTCTTTCTTTCTTTCTTTCTTTCTTTCTTTCTTTCTTTCTTTCTTTCTTTCTTTCCTTCTTTCCTTCTTTCTTTCTTTCTGTCTTTCTTTCTTTCTTTCTTTCTTTCTTCTTTCCTTCTTTCTTTCTTTCTGTCTTTCTTTCTTTCTTTCTTTTATTTTTGCCTGCGTTGTCTGATGCCTTTTGAAAACTTGAATACAGCAGCCATTGATTAAAGCTTGGGCCTACAGTAATACAATATTGCCAAGTTACTTTGTCCATTTCACCAACTGTTCTGAACCCAAAGACAGTCAAATTACAAGATATTCAGAGGAGAAGAAAAATAATCATAGTAGAGACGAAAGAAAGACTCAAACGGTTCATCTTTGCCATAAAAAACCCAGCCCCTGTACGTTTGACAAACCATTGCCAAAATAGAGATTATCAACAGTTTTAGCTTCAGTTTCAGCCGTGGGATTAAGCTGCTTTTCACATTTATCATTTGACATAATGTGCCGCATTATGGAAGATAGACCCATGTAGCCTACCTATGTATTTGTTAATTAAAATATAATAATAATTGCACAGGAGTTACTCAGTCACATTTAACAAATAACATGTTTAATATTTAATGTGTGAGGGTAGCCTGTTCTTTGCTGTCTTGATTATTTTTATTTCATTATTATTATTATTATTATTATTATTATTATTATTATTATTATTATTATTATTATTATTGTTTTGTCCCATCAATCTAAGTTATTGCTGGCATGTTATCTTATTTCCGACAGCACGTGAAGTTTACATCATGTCCTAAAGGGTTTTCCCGTGTGTCCAATATGGCCGACATCCCCGTGTCTCACAGTGGAGGAACTCCATCATCGGCCAACGAAACACATCAATTAAGTTCTTTATATTCACCCAAGTTAGTCAATTAATAAACGTGTCTTTCCTTTTAAACGGATAGCTAAAAAGAAAAGAGACGTTGTTTCATGCAAGTATAACCTTTGAACCTATGTAAAGGTGAAGGCGTTTGGCGCCCTCTAGGCTTTCGCTTAGCATTAATTGCTAGGCTTGCATGTGCGTTTTGAAAACTACTTAGAGCACTTACTGTTCATCTAAAGTACATTATCTCTAAGCTAGCTCTGCCTCAAAATATTTAGAAAAGAAATAGATGCTTATTTGTTTATTTAACTAGTTATTAGCATAGCAACCAGTGCAGTTATAGTTTTGGGGGATAGACTCATATTAAGAAAATATGAGCTGTGCATCTTCATCTACTTTTTATCTTGAATGCTTAAAGAGAGAAAGATTAGCCAATTTATATATATTTACAGGATGAACAAATCATTTGAGTAATCAGTGAGTGAAATATTGTTTTAAGTGCAGTGCTGACCCCTACTGACTATAACTGCACTGCAAGATGTCTCAGTTTCAGAATATCAAACACATAGATGTGCACACTAGTCCAGACATAGGAAAACAGCCTCTAAAGAAACCGTAAAAATATTCTTTATTCTGTTATTCTTTATTCCCGTTCCTCTTCTCTGTTTACTCTCAGTTTCTGTGTTTTAGCCTACAGCAGCTAACTACACTGCCCGGCCAAAAAAAAAAAAAAGTCGCCACCTGGATTTAACTAAGCAAATAGGTACGAGCCTCCTATTGGATAATTACTGCATGGGCAATTATCTTTCAGCTGGCAACAAGTTATTTAATCCCAACTGGGATTAAATAATTGCTTCTCATTTCCTAAACAACCATGTCGAAAGACACATCCATGGTCTTGGAAAAGATCTTAGTCTGTCTGATAAGGGTCAAATCATTGGCATCAAGAGGTGAAAACATCTAAGGAGATGCAGAAACTACTAAAACTGGGTTCAGAACAGTCCAACGCATTATGAAAAACTGGAAGGATAGTGGACCATCGTCTTCCAGGAAGAAATGTGGCCGGAAAGGCACATGAAGTGATGAAGCATCATGCCTAGTGCCTACTGTATGAGCCTGTGGGGGCAGTGTGATGATCTGGGGTTGCTGCAGTTGCTCAGGTCCAGGTTCAGCAACAGTATGAGCTCAGATAATGAGGTCAGCTGATACCTGAATATACTGAATGACCAGGTTATTCCATCAATGGATGTTTCTTTCCTGATGGCATGGCCATATTCCAAGGTGACCGTGCCAGAATTTATCAGGCTCAGATTGTGAAAGATGGTTCAGGGATCATCAGACATCATTTTCACACATGGATTGGCCACCACAGAGTCCAGACCTGAACCCCATTGAGAATCTTTGGGATGTGCTGTGGTCAGACTCTACAATCATCATCAAGATCTTGGTGAAAAATTGATGCAACAGGATGCAAATAAATCTGGTGACATTGCAGAAGCTTCTGGAAACACAGCGAATGCTGCTGCAATCAAAGCTAAAGGCGGTCCAATGAAATCTTAAATGTTTGACCTTTTTTTGTTGGCGACTTTTTTTTTTTTTGGCCGGGCAGTGTATTTTCCATGGAACTTGGCAAAATTTTAGTCAGATCCCTGTTTATGAGTAAACTGTGATGTACTCTATAATTGAATAAATTATAAAACTTGCAGCTACTTTTAAAAGGTTTCAGTCTTATTTTTGGTGAAAAATGGCAATGCTAAAACTGAAATTTGGTGTTTAAAAAAATACAGGATGATTCATATTTACTTACATCAAATCTTCTCTGTATGTTTGGGAACTGGGGAGAACAGTGAATGAAATTTCGAAACTTTTCTCTTTCTTGCTTGATTGGATTTCAGCTTCATAACAGCCTGAGTGTGGCCTACCTCACACTTCGCAATACATCAAATGTCACTGTCCTTGGAAATTCCCACAACAGAATCTTGTCTGACACCTGATGCCTTGAAGAAAGACACTGTTTTGTAATGTTTTCATGTCTGTGTCTCTATTTCAGAGTTTTCTCAATATTAGAATCTTTTCTTCATATGTATACACTGGCAATAAACCTCACCACCCCACCATCAAATAGTTAAAAAGATAAATCATTTAAATGCAACATTTAGAGTTTTGTCTGTATTTGTTTCTAAACGAATAGAAGGCATATCTTTTGTGCTCATTTTTTCTACTCAGTCATGTAAATGACCTGTTGCTATATACTGAAATCCTTTGTGTGATTAGAAATTAAATGTGCTGTTACAAAGGAGGCAATAAGAAAAATAATTATTTTTTTTCAAATTTTTTCTTCAATAGCCTATTTTTATTTTTTCTTGTCAAATATATTTAGCAGCTGCTAAGATGGCAAGACGTCATATGGCAAAAAGAACTGGTCTTTAACGTTAAGCTTATTTAACAATGTATTAAAATAACACACATTTAGATTTAGGGATATGTACATATGGAATTGGCACATTTTTCCTGTCTGTTGTCCATACAAACTTTCCCCCAGAAAAATTCCAAATAATAGTTAATCTGATTTGAAGAAAATGTTATCCACAAAGCATATTCACCCAGCTCTATTTGTTTAATATTCAAGACATAATATAGTTGGGAGCCTTTATGATTCCCTTTTCCCTGAGCACCTTGATGGCGACATTAAATCTCAGACTCATATTTCCCTTTTTTCCCGCATGATGGCGCCATTTGCTCAGGTTACTGAGCCGCATCTTTACCTGCTATACAAGGCCTATAATTAGTAGTCAGCTTCTGTTCAGACATGGGCTTTAAGTTGTGCTCTTCACAGGAATCACGTCCCGTGAAAAGATTTTGCGGATAGGCCCCCTCTGGTAGTGACTGCTCTGTTCGTCATATTGCGTCAGCCTAAACAAAACGCTGACGTGAACCTCTCTCCTGATTGGCAAACTCCTCAATTGGTTGGTGAGTTATAGGTGTGATTCAGTGCTGTACATTGTTGGAAAAAAAAAACCAAAAAAAAAAACGCTGATCTCCTGTTGGTGATTATGACCAGCCCCCAATAAAGGTTTATGATATGCGTCAGGTTTGAAGTCTTCACCATTCACAAGAAAAGTTTAATAAATCCGTCATAATCTCTTGAATGGCTTAAGATTTAATGAAAAGTTAAATCCATTATTTAACCTGTTTAACTATGGAATTTAGCAAACACATAGCTTAAAAGATACGAACATTTTAGTGGTTCGACTTCGCACAAATATCCAGCAAATTAGGCCATGAATTAGGCCCCGCGCATGCGTTTAGGTTAATTGACAGACATGCAACAGTGATTGCAAACCTTTTCTCCGGTTTTTCGTTATAACATATCAAACAGCTCATTTAAACATAAACACGATTTTAGAACAATGATGGAAAAATGGCTGAATCGTTTATAAAGCCACGTAGGCTGATGTCTGTCTGAACCGGCATCCTCTGCGTCACCAGCCCGTGTTCAAATCAGATTACGCGCCTCGTTTGTTTCACCAATCTAACGATAGGTCGAGACCTTGGTGCAGTTATTGCACAGCCATTAAAGCCATCTTGTTATCCAACGAGCAGTTGTTGGAAAGGATTAGAAAAAAAAGTGCCTGTAAAGTCTGGCAGCCGCGATTTGAGACATTAGATTCAGGACTGGACAGCTCCCGCGGCTCCCCAGAGGCCTTGAACTTTGTCAGTGAAAGTCGGAACCACCTCCATCAAAACTCAACCAGTCACATGAAACCAGTTGTTGCAGCAGCAAGAACCACCATTTCCCAGCTCAGTCATAATCATCAAAGCATAACTGAACCAGCTGGTGACGTGATAAAAAAAGGCATATGTGGGAAAAGGGTGTAAATGGTGAACAAAAGGCAAGCAAGTGAATTCACGCATTCATCGGCGTTTCTGCTTGTGAAAAAGAAGAAAGTTTAGAAGTAAACTTCCATCTTGGGGGGTGTGAGGGGTGAGGGTGAGTCTGACGGATGCGTCGATGAGGAAGGAACTGTACTATTATATTCCGGGAGGAAGACTTGATGACGTCTATAGCATCCTTAATGTGACTTAGTGGAGGGCGGAGGGGGAGGAGGAGGGGGGGCAAGGCTTACGATACACGGATAAAAATCCAAGGCAATCACAGAGCAGGACAAAAGTTTGGAGCAACGATATGTAGACGAACATACAGAACACTTTCCTGTAGAGCTTTTCTTTGCCCCCCGCGACTGGTTGAGTCCTCTAAATTGTGTCTAAAAGTGAGATAGGCTGTACTGAGGGAACATAAGGAGACGACGGAGGCGCTTCAGCCAGGAAAGAAGTGCCGTGAGAAAGATACCGTCTCTCTCTCTCACATACACCACCACCTCAGCCGCACCCGGATCACGTCCTACAGCTCAGCGCTCTCCCTGTTTTCCTGCTATAGGTATGTTCTTAACCTGCGGAATGCCTTAAAACTCGGACAATATCAATGCAGAAGAGACAGATAAAGTAACGGAATTTTTATTTTTGGTTTGTTTTTCTGAACTGTAAGATCTGCCATTCTTAAAAATTACTTTGGCGCTGCATGCAGAGGATTCTCAGTACAGTTAAACTTTCATCAAGCTAAATGGGATGGATAAAGAGAAAATTATTTTGACAAAAGCCAAGGGATGCATTCATAGTTTTTTTCTCTCGATTCAGCTCTTTAGTTTGGAGTGAAAAAAGAAGCAGCAACAGCTTGTAAATTTAACAAAACTAATAACCATCTTGTTGTTTCTATTTAGAGAACTTGTTTAATGTTAACTCTGTTTTTATTCCAACAGCATGGCCAGTTCGAGTAAAGCGACTCTAATCTTGCTCATCTACGGAATCTTAATGCACTACAGTGTCTTCTGCACACCTATCGGACTAAGTTACCCTAAGATTAGGTAGGTTTAAGCTTCTTTTTTTTAGTTTCTACTATGGTAGCATTGCATTTGCTTATTAAAACCCACACTTTTATGTTGACTGCATTTTCATTCATCATAAAGTGATTCAGACAGATATTTCCACAAAAAATGCGCGTCACTCCGCACAAACTATGCGCACAGTTTGGAGTGGGTGAACAGAAAAGCAAGGCAGGAAGGTATAGCTACAATCATTTCAACCTATACAAACGCAAGTGTTGCTTGAAAATTGGCTCTGGAAACTCCATAAAGGTATCAGTCTAGTGGGACGGTTCACAGAACTCCCCCTTGTTAAAATGAGAGTGCAGTGAAAGCAGTGGATAGCCATCGGGATGACGGTAGACTGGCGTCACCAAGGAGAGGCGAGGCAAAACGAATAGGAAAGCTTTATCTATTTAAGACTTATTCTTTTTTTTTTCTTCTGCAAAAAGCATATCCGGAATTTGGGCGTGGCTCTTATTGATTAAATTAAGAAAAAAAAAAATCACAGTTATTCTAAGCGATCTTTTAATCATTTTTCTAACTCCACGCCTACACGAAACGTGATCATTTTCACTCCCTTTGTTTCGATTTTTAAATAATTAATGAGGCTGTACTGCGTTCAGATTGCCAGCAGCAAGTTAGAAATATATATTTTCCTCGAAGGAAGAAACGCATTTGAATTAATAAAACGTGAATAAATAAATGCGTATATATTTGATATATTATAATCCAATATAAAATTGAACTTATTCGTTCCCTACTTTATTATTAAAAAAAAAAAAAAAAAAAAAAACATCCCCAGCAATTTTCTTTTTTTCTTGCTGCAACACAAAGGCATTTCACCTCCTACTGATTTTAGAAGAAGATATTTAGCATTCTTTCACATCTGCGTCCTACTTTGTGCAAATCTCAGATTTGTGATGACTGTTCCTGCCTTCGCAGACTTGAAAACGACGCCTTCGATGAGGATGGAAATTCTCTGTCTGACATGGGGTTTGATAGCGACCAGATTGCTATACGAAGCCCACCATCCTTAAACGACGACGCTTACACTCTATACTACCCACCAGAGAAGAGGTAAATGAGCTGTCACACCACAGCCGAAAGCCTTGAGCTGGTTAATGAGATTTTTCTTTGCTTTACTGTTTGCGATAATGTTTGCTTGCTGTATGTCCTGTGTTATTTTCACACCCAGTAGCCTAAAATGTGTTCATATTGTTTATAGGCTATTAAGTTACTACAAAAGGTGTACGGATAGAAAGCGTAGTCTGCTCAGACAAAGTCAGGCTGCGCTTTATTCGCACCTGTGTGATGCTGAACCTGCGGATGGGTGGGGACATTTTAGGCTACTTTGGATCATTTTGTCTGCGCTTGTTTTATTTATTTATTTTTTATTTCTTTTTCTTTTTTAATTCTCTGATGATCTATGTGTTTTGGCGTTTTATCATCTCAGACCAGAAAGGCATGCTGAGGAAGAATTAGATAGAGCCTTGAGGGAGATCCTGGGTCAGTTAACAGCGAGACATTATCTGCATTCTCTGATGACTGTTCGTGCAGGGTAAGGGCATTTCTTTTTAGCTGCACACCTCATTTTTTATGTTCCTGCGCTGCACAACTATAAGCTGCTACATCGCTGTCTGTCATTTTGTGTGCGTGGTTATTATATATTTTTTAAATAGACATTTTCATTGCAGTTTTTAGTTGTGTTTCTTTGTTGTTGTGGCGTGGCTCTGCGTTCATAATTAGGACTGAGGGTCAGGATTCAGAGAGTAAAACACACAGCGACTGACGTGTGATTCAACCATTAATTAATGAATTAATTGTTTGCCTAAGCACTTACGAAAAATCATGCGTCAGAAAATCCACTGGGCTGTAAATGAATAATTTATAACTTTTCTTAAATGCGCAAATAGGTTTCTTTTATTATGTCTTGGTTGCCACCTTTTTTCTTCGAGAAAAAAAACGATGAAAGGCCCTTCAATACATCATTAATGATTGTTAGAAACTTTGCATTACGGAGAAATTATTATCAAAGCTGCTGTACGTAAATAAAACAGTAGACATCTGCCAAGAAATT
Source organism: Atherinomorus stipes (assembly GCA_023101725.1). Taxonomy (NCBI): domain Eukaryota; kingdom Metazoa; phylum Chordata; class Actinopteri; order Atheriniformes; family Atherinidae; genus Atherinomorus; species Atherinomorus stipes. The sequence continues at coordinate 70,446 of JALJCO010008277.1, read as the reverse complement.
GCAGGTTTGACTAACATTGTGGATCTTTTTCTGACTTGTTTTTCAGTGAAGACAACAGCATGGAGGACGAGTCAGAGCCCCTATCTAAAAGACATTCAGATGGGATCTTCACTGACAGCTACAGCCGCTATAGAAAGCAGATGGCCGTGCAGAAATACCTGGCAGCGGTTCTGGGTAGAAGGTACAGACAGAGAGTTAGGAACAAAGGACGCCGACTTGCCTATTTGTAGCGTTGTTAAAGCGCCCAAACTGCCCTCCTGTGTATATACACCCAGTCGTTAAATCAAAGTCATTCAGATATACCTGACCAACCAGTGGATTGCGCCTGTGTTCTTTCAACATGTATTTATGTATGAAGTAAAGCCATTAAAATGAATATTTTAATAATAATATCGTTTTTTTTTTCCTTTTTGTACAAAAGCACTTGATACCGCACAGTTATACTTTGTGGACCAATATTTTATTTTCATGTTGAGATGTTGAAAACAAAACAAAATGGAAAAAAAAAGAAGAAACCAGAAAAAAAGATAGATGTGCACCTTCAACATTATGCGCTTGAAATCTTTAAAGGTCATCTACATATGCAGAAAATAAATAGATTTTAAAAGACAATCAAAGTATTGAATGTTATACTTATTTTTGTAACCAACGTTCTATTTTTTTAGTGTTTGTTTTCCAAACAGGCCCAAAGAAGCAGTGAGCATGCTATGTGAGGCGCATCCGGCTTATCCTGAATGATAGATGGGGCCCTTGTCCACCCCTTTTCCAAAGCTCCCTTTAATGGGAGCTCTGTGGATTTGTGTAGCTTGCTGCCCCTTCGGGGGGGTGGGGTGGGGGGTGTCAGGTGTTTTTCTTTTTTTGTTGGATAGCCTCTCATTGATGAATAGATGAGTGACTTACAGTCATTCATATAGCTGGTGGTAAAATATAACATTTCATTCACAGTGAAATCCATTTGCAGGCTTTTTCAAGGGGATTTTTGCCTTTACTAAAACTGCTAACAGTATGTGGAAAACACTGCTTGCTCACTTGCCTCAGTCATCTGCAGTAAGAGTTAAATCATGCTCAACAGGACTGTACAAAGAATGTTCCATATGTGTTTATGATGTACAGGATAGAAATGACACAGTGCACATATTCATGTCGATGTTGTCAGTCAACAGAGGGTATTTTATGGAGGAATGTGCTTCCGCTGTTGACTGTATTTGGGCAGCACTCCATATATTCAGAGAGGACAAGTACAAAGCAGGGATTGAAGCAGAAAGGTAGCATCAGAGTAACAGTTGGGGGTATTTAACTTATATATGGTGCATGTGAAAAGTGACACCTTGCTAATTTTTGCTTAGAAACTGCATGCCATTGTGCTTCTTTTGCTATGTGTGAGGTGGGCTGTGCCAAACCTATTTCAGCACCACTCCCCCTCAGATGCTTTTGTGACAGAAATGTGAGCAAGGAGGGCTAGAGGTGGTAGAAACTGGTACTGCACTGACTTGTTGATTTTCTCTTTTACCTCCCCTGCTGCTGTCATTGTGGATATTTTTGGACAAGACGCTGGACCCCCTTTTTGCTGGTTGCTTTTTGTCCTGGTAGCAGTTGTTTAGATTCTTTTCTGTCTAGAAGGCCATGCATCGTTGTTGATTTGATAGTGCTGTGATTCACCTGTTAAGACAAAGCTGAACTGTGTTGGATGTCTCACTGGTTTATGTGCCGTGAGGATGTGAGATAGAGGATAAGGAGATGTGTTAGGTGAGTTACAAAGGCATATGCATGGAGGAGAGAGCAGAAGAGGTGCATGAAAGAAGAGGGAAGAAAAGCAGGCTGTTGCATAAGAGAGCAGGTTACAGCACCCACGAGCCAGAGAAGACGTGTCGCATGTCGATATGGAGACAAAAAAAGAGAGGAGAAGACATCAGCGTCGCCTTGGCTGCCACAGTGAGATCAGGGTCAATGAGTCTGATAAGACGAACATCAGATGTTGAATTCCCCTCACTGAGGATTAAGCAGGAGGATGTGAGAGAAGCTGGATGAGACCACTGAGTTTCCTGCTTACACTAGAACGGAGGTGAATGAAATTCAGCCCTCCAGCAGGGGGATTTTCCCTCTGACTTTTATTCGTGATAGCCTATGTATCTATTCAATATTATGCAAATGCAGCTTTATGCACCCCCTGCAATCCAATCGGCAGCCTGTGCTCTTCCATCAAAACTATCAATATGCTCCTTCTTCAATTTGGCTTTATCCCACAGGCTTTGTGTGAATGTACCTGTTTGCATCTTGTGTGAGTGTGTGCTAAAATGTGCGCGTGGATGAGTGACTGAATGTGCACGTGGAAGTGGAACAGCTTTCGGCTTTGGTGCCTTGCTTTGACGTGAGAAATAAAAAAAAAATAAAGATTTTTAAAAAAAAAAAAAAAGAAAAAAAAAAAAATCGCCACAAGTGACAGATGGCAATTTTGGTGGCCCTATAATGCTGCAGTCCATTAGCTTACATTGAAACTTCCTTTTACTCTGTTTAATCGCTCAGCGTAGTCCTCCCTGACAGTAGTAGAATTAGGCTTTCTTTTAAAGCATGGCCAGTGATTTAATGAGTAAAAAATGTAGACAAGAATAGAATGTATATGTTGGTGGAGCAGGCAATATGCGTGCGTGCATGAGTTCGGGGTGTTCAGTGTCTGTGAGAGTTGTGAACAATGACCAGTGTTTGTTATTGTTGATTATGAGGTGTTGTTGATTTTTTTGATATTGGTCAGTGATTTATTAATCAAAAAAATAGCCCCTATATATTATTTCTATCTCTGTGCATCACTAGAATAAAAGGGTTTCAGAGCATAACAGAGATATTGTTCAGATCATAGAAATTGCCTGTTGTTGATAGTTCTGAAAGCGCCAAACGCCTTACTTCAATGTGTACTCTCTTATCTATCTGAAAACAATGTGTTTTAAAAGTGAACCTTAGTACAAGTGGCATCGTTATACACACAGGAGTCCTTATATGGGGTTTTACGTTTCTCAATGTCATGAAAGTGTTGTAAGATTTGTATGAATAAATTTTTGTAAACAACAAAATTTTCCAATCAATGTCTAATCTTTGATATACATACATGGAGCAAAGGAAGTGCAGCAAACACACGCACACTCCGAGTAAGCTTATTGTTTGCAGCTTACATTAGAGTCAAGATTTATTGCACCTTTAGAAGTTAAGGTAACATGATCATCACTGACCACATCTTTCTCTGAGGAGAGAAACAGAACAGAAAACTCTAGGTTATGTTCACCTGAAGTCCTCCAGAGAAACAATGTGTTTTTCTCTCAGATACACATAAGACAGCAAATAAGACAAATAAGCGCTGGTACATTAGAGGATTTGAGCATAAAAGAAACATTTACATTCAATCATAAACAAAAAAACAGGTAAATCTGGCGTTCTTTTTAATGACCACAAAACAGTGGTTGTGTTTTTGCATTTTAAGATCCATAAAAACCAACCAACAAACAAAAAAACAGCAAAAAGGTTGAGTGCTTCTAGATAAATGACTGTGGAGTTCATATCCAAGAAGAAGCAAACATCTTGAAGGAGCTTGCAGATAAAAGCTGCATCTCTGGACTGAGCAGTGGAGCTCAGAGATCTTCCCTTCAGCTGGAGCAGCCGCGTCTTTCTCCTTACTCCATCCTCGGCCTTGGAAGTGCAGCTGTGTCCCAGCGGAGAGGAGGATGGGTGTGGCAAAGGATTGTGTGTGATCTGATCCTCATCAGCCAGTGTGTGCGTGCTTGTGTGTGTGAGCGCACATGCATCAGAGCTCAACTAACCCAATCAGAGAAATGTTGCATGGCAACGGTCCACAAAGGGACACGGTTGTGTATACGCGTGTGTCAAGTGTGTTTGTATGAGTAGAAAGGGAGCAATGAGGAATGCGAGGGTGTTTCTGTGTGTTTTCGGTTATTTGTGTGCTCCACACGCGCAGACTTTGGCTGGCTCTGCATTGGAATGGGATTCTGCTTTACACCTTACGTTTGTGAGTGAACACTGCCTGCAGATCCGCAGAAACAGATGCAGGCTGCATGTTTCTCATATGCACTGTAATAACAACAGTCACCAGCACAGGGGAGCTCAGGTGTTAAATATGATTAATGAAATTCAACAAAACGAATTAACCATGAGAAACTGCCACACACATGCACACGCCCGGGTATATATCTTTGTTTCTTCCCTGAGGATGCTGATTTATGGGAGCTGCCGTGTTGCTATGAAAAGGCTGGCAGATTGTCAATTGTCAGTCTGAGCTACCTGTGTGAAATGCAGGTTGTCTCTGTATCTTATTCACCCCCCCCCCCCCCCTTTACTTTTCAGCTGCCATAAAGAAAAACAGGCTTATTTCTTCTGATGAACACCAATTCTAAAACTTGTCCTTTCACAAACATGTGAGTGGAGCGAATGAGTTGGAGTTGGATGAAATGTAAAAAAGAGAAGAAAAAAAATGAACAAAACAAACAAATTTATTCACAAATAAATTCAATTTGATATGCAAGCTCTCATATCCCCCACAAGTGGATATGGAGACAAATGCTCCAATTTGTTTGCACAGAAGTGGACTGCACATGAGGGGCCACCCTCAACCAATTTGCACATAATGTACGTTAATGCCTGAATCAATAAAAGTTGGCTCCTCCCTCCTCTTAGTGCTGCATCACCTCTTCTCTGTGCTGTGCATCAGTCCTCATCTTCAGCTTTACAATTGATCTCAATTTTCCAGGAGAGTTGCTTCTTATTTGTTGTGGTCTTCTGGGTGAGGATGGGAGGAACGCCTGGGTTTCAGGCTTGTACAAGCATCCTATAGCTCACACTTTACACAGCTTGTAATGATCTTGCCTCTGCCTCTAGACATGTCTTAATCATGTGCAAAGTGCCAGAGGGGAGGGGAAGGTTGTGTTAGGGGCTTTTCCAGAGAGGATTCCCATATCCGCCCTCAGTGCCACAGCCACACCCATCTGTCTTTGTAACCATGTGTTTAATGAGCATGTGAAGCCAGAAGTGTACGAGCAGAAGTAATGTGGAGCCATTGCTAGTGATTTACATTTGTGTCCTCTTTTACTGCATGTATGTGTTTCTATACCAACTGTATGCTGCTTCCTCCTCCTTTCTCTCCCCAAATCTTCCTTGCATGTCAGGGTTAAGAGTACAAACCTCACAAGAAAGGCCCAAACAGCAATGATGCAATCATCCTCCCACCGTACCCCACCCCCTCTTTATGTTTCACCCCATAAATTATTCAGTAGTCAGTTATTTTTTATTTATTTAATTTAGTTTTCCAGGGAGGGGGCCAATCTGGTCACGCCTGCAATGAAACTCCTGATTGTTGCTACTAGTGCGCCCCCAATCTCCCACTCTTCTAAATCCCATCTCTGTCACATCTACCATTGAGCGGGAGGCACTCTGCGGCAAACAGGAACCCCTCTGGGAGCGGCATAAGACAGAGAGAGAGAGACAGAAGAGACAGGGAGGAGGAAAAAAAGGAGATGTGGGCGATTGTTTGAAGACATGGACCGCTGATCAAGAGATGCTTCTGGCTTAGAGGGAAACACTTTACCTGTGTTGCTTGAGTAATCATGGGTGACCAGAACTATCCATCATTTATTATGAGGCCATTTGGCTAGGAAAGAAAATGGCTAAACAAAATTTTCTCAGCTACAGTGCCTTATGTTTGTCTTTACTAATCAGAATGATATATATAAATATGTATATATACACAGCGGGGGAAAAAAGTATTGAACACGCCAACATTTTTCTCATAGGATATATTAGTAGAGCTACTGACATTAAATTTTCACCAAATGTTGGCAACAACCCAAGTAGAAACCCTAACATTTATGTCCATAAATGAAGTTGCGTGTAATATACTGAAATGACACGGGGGATAAGTATTGAATACGCTTACTGAAATTTATCTAATACTTAGTCCAAAAACCTTTGTTGGTGATTCCAGCCTCCAGACGCCTCCTGTATGGAGAAACCAGTTGAATACATTGCTCAGGTCAGGTGTGATTTGGTCCATTCTTCCACAAACTGCCTTCAAATCTTCAAGGTTCCCGGTGTCTCTTCTGTGAACTCGAATCTTCAGTTCTTTACAAATATTTTCAAAGTAGGATGATTGACTGGGCCATTCTAGCAGCTTTATTTTCTTTTTCTTAAAACAGGTGAGTGTTTCCTTGGCCGTGTGCTTTGGATGTTTGTCTTGCTGAAAGATCCAGCCTCTTTTCATCTTCAGCAGATGGCAGCAGATTCTGGTCCAGAATGTCTCTATACTTTTCTCCATTCATTCTTACTTCAATGATGTGAAGTCTGTCAGTACCACATGCTGAAAAACAGCCCCCACCATGATGCTCCCAAACAGTTTGAAATAACTTTAAAATGTGCAAAGATGACCCCCTTAAAATTAAACACAAGAAACGACAAACTTACAGTAAGACTTGCAGATTATCTGGAACTTAGTTAGCAGCAGATTAGCAGCTGTAATCTTAATGAGCTGCAGTTTCAATGAGCTACTTAGAGAAAAGAGAATATAATTGTTACAAGTCAAGGGGAAAAGAACCTTAAAAATCTTTTAGGCAGCTTAATAATGACAAACCACTGTCATTTGATAAAGTTGCTTTGCAGAAAGCATTAAAAGTATGAAGCAATTATTCATTTGGATGAATTACTTTGTCCATTTGGTGGACACAAGTGCAACAATCAGCCTCAAATTAGATGATATCCAAGCCCTAAAATATCGGGCTCTTATGCTGTTTAATGCCCACAGTGTTCTGCACTCAGGTACTTGCCTACTGCTTGGTCTGAAAAGGTCATTTAAATTGATGTTTTGTTGCATCCCATTAAAAAATCTGCCTGTTTAATGTTAGATGGATATCACAGAGGGAGGTTAAAACAATAGAGTAGGCTGAAAGATCCTTAAATGCAACACACTTAGTGAGACACTGCAGAATCAAACAACTTAAACTGTCTGTACTTTTGCAATTAACGGTTCCCATTTCTGTAATTCACAGAGCTATCATTAATTTTTAATTGGAAAAATCAGATAATCTCTTAGGCATAAAAGCAATGGAATACAAACTCATTTCCCTTCAAACTTCAGTCATCAAATATGTTTTTTTTTCTCATGGGAAAATAAAAGTTGGTCCACAGAAAGTAATCTGAATTCTCTGCAGGGGAGCAAAACTTCACACTTGAGAATTAAGAACAATTTGAAAAAGCACCCTTGTTTTCACAATTTTTCTAGGTTCTTCCTTCAGTGTAAGTCTACCATCATCGAGTAACACACTTTAATTTGTCTACACATATTTTTAACAGGCTTATCTTCAGAACTCCCATTCCCTTTACTCAGTAGTACTTAATGGAAAAAATCCCTGGAGCTCCGGGGCTGGTGTTGTTTCACATCAAACAAATTTCTTTAGAGCTATCTTCTCCCAGCATGTTTCTCCAAAAGGCTTGAGCAGAGAACTGTTGGTTCCCACATGCTTCTCAATATTCCTGTGGATAAGAGTGGTAGGAAGGTGTAGCACAGCAGGAGGTAAGCTGGCTTTTGAACTTACGGGACTGTTGAGTATACTAGGAGGTTTTCTTTATGAATCTCAGAAGGTCATCTTTAAAATGTTAAAGGTATCGCTCTTTTTTATTTGTCTTTTTGCCATGCACTCCAGCATCTCAATGTCCTGCTTGCTGATATCCAGAGTTCAGTGTGAGGTGAACAAAACATTATAGCTTCAGCACCTTTTTCCATTGTTCTGGTTGCTCATTCGCTCTCGAAGCTCTTCCTGCTTTGGGGCAAGGTTGTGCAAACTGAATTATGTATCATTGCTGGAGCAGCTGGATGTGAAAACTCAGTGTGAGATTTGTGAGAAGAAACATGTTCATGCTCTTTTAATTCCCCTCCTTATCCCTCTCACCTGCCTCCAAATGAAGGAAAAAGGCAGCCTATTATGCCCTCTCCCTGCCGATATCCTCTGTTGGAGTCCTTTCCACTTCCTTTACCCACACGACTCAAAAGCTGTGACAGATTTCTTGAATGAGATGAGTAGTAATGAATGGAAAAGCAGTGGAGGGCAGAGAAAGATGCTTGACAAGATCAGGCCTCATGGGTTGTGCTCAAGTGAGTCAAATTTACACACTGACACACAGCTTGTGGTGATGTTATCTTTCCTCACTCCTTTTATTGAACGCAACATGAGTGTGTGTCTGCATATGTCTGTCAGGATGTGCATATGTGGTGGGAAATGGTTCAATTTCTGAACATACTTTTGACAAAGACAGGGGATTAAATGGTATTGCTTCAAAGAGCACACCTCCATAACAAGCTTTATAGACGATGGAAAATAACTGAAGAAAAAGTTTGTAGAAGACGCCTTTTTTAAAGGTTTATAGCTGGAATTTTTCTTTTTATCAAGACATGGATGGTAGTTAAAGATCTTTTATTCATAACACAGCCACCTTTGTAAAACGAATTTTTCTCCATCTCCATTCTTACAAACCTCTCAAGCTTGCAAGCGTTTGCATGTAGAGATCCTAGAGATAGATGTTTCCCAATCGTCACATGCAGACCAAAAAGGTAAGTGTTCGCTTTAAGAGGCTGATATACAAAGCAGACACAGGCTTTTCCTGTCTTTCACACATATTCAAAATAAAAGGAAGTGCCTGTCAGTGAACAACACAACTCTTTGTGAATTGTCTGCGGCAGCAATAAAAAAAAAGCAAAAACGAAGCTGTGTGATAACGAGACATGTGAGTGGGAAACACAGGGAGGTGAGGCAACCAGCCAGGCTCTTCATTCACACCTGTGAGCGACATCCTGTGCTCTCTGGGGTATGGCATCCGAGTTGCACCATTTGTTTTTTTCTCCTTCTTTCCTTTTATTGGAGGGCTCCCCTCTCAGCTCCACTCATATATGTTAACAACCTGTGTATTGCTTTTCTTTGTAATTTGCCAATATAGAAGATCATAATCCTTGCATTTCTTTCAGACGAAGACTGAGGCTACACTTACATGGTGAATGAAAATATATACTTATGAAAAGGTTTTCAGTAAAGATAATTGTTTTAAGTTATGTGTGTCCACACTAAACCACTGAAAAGCTGTAACTCTGCCACAAAAACACAACAAAAACAGAGAACCTATCCCAGCAACTACTCTGGACAAGTTGCCAGCCTGTCCCGTAGGCCAACAGACAAACAACCACTCATACCTTTTGGAGTAACCAATTAACCTAACATGCTTGTCTGTGCGAGATGTCAGAGAACCTAGAGAGAACCCAAACATATGTGGAGAACATGCTTACTCCACACAAAACGGCTACCACACCACAGTACATGCTATCAGTTCAGATCTTCACTTAGTTATATTTTGAGCATTTAAAAGTTTTTCTCTATTGATATAAAGTTTATGCAGTTATTTGTCTTAGTCCTCATAGGTCAAGCTAAGTTACTCAAGGTAAGTTAGTTAACTCTTCTTGACATAACAAGTTCACATAAATTAACAAAACTTATCAGAGCGCCACTTCTTTTCATATCAGTGGCTGATTTTTCTTCATTTAATTTTTGACCTCACACACTTATCGACGATGAAAGCTTTACATTCAATGAGTAATCAGTTAAAATGTGTTTCTTTATTTCTTTCTTACTGCCATATATGCAACAAATGTAAGGATGTCTGATAAGCCTATTCTAGATGGCTACTCATCGGATCACTTTTAAAAGAAAATTGAGACCACACAGCTTTTTGGTTTCAAACAAAAGCATAAAGTATGTTCGAGACATGAATCATTGTATTGATGCACACATATTGGGCATTTTTCTGACTTTGAAAGATATCCTCAACATGAATCAACAATTAACAGTAATCTTTAATTAACAGAATTTCAAAGCAGTCTGCGCTGTTGTTGCCAAGTAACAGACCCAACATCGTAATGTATTCATCTCTAGGGAATTTATTTCTAAATGTTAAATGTTAAACTTTGGAAGCTTGCCTGCTTATAATTGGCAAATATACTGAAATGAAAATGAGCCTTTAAATAAAGAAAAAAGAAAAAAAAAAGCTGCTACATTTATCTTGGTTATATTGAATGAATGAATTCATTCTGTTTTTAAAATGTATTTATCTTCATCAATAATTTACTGCAACTATATCCCTTTGAAAGTTAAGTAACAATTATTGAATTAAAGTACTGACATTCAGATGAACACTGCTTTTGCTTTTGTTCCTGTGCTGCTTTTCTGCCTTTTGCAGATGTTTAGTCAATAAGACAAAAGAAGACAAAATGATTTTGAATATGTTGTAGACATAATAAAAGGATCCATTCATAGTAGGCTGTGATGTTTTCCAAAACCTAATAAAACAGATTTTAAGAGTCAGGAGTTCCTCCTTGTTTCTCTTTATAAACACTATTCAAACCAAGTGCTCCTCCCCTCGGGCTTATGGCCACATCTCTCTTCAGTCTATTCAGCTTCAAGCGTCTCCTTCAAAGCTCGGAAGCGGGTGAAAGCCAAACCAACATTAACCCTGGTTTTCCAACCTGCGCTATAAAGCTCTTTACACCCCAGAGTCCTTCTGTTTTTTTGCTGCATCTGCTGTTTTTTTTTTTTTTTTTTGTGTGTGTGTCTGGCGTTTGCTCCAATCATGAGCTTATCCCCACACAGCGTCATGCCCTTAGCTCTGTCATTGGCTGGCGATATAAGCAGAAATATCCACCCAGAAATGCCCCGAATACACCAAAACAAAGGGAAAAAAATTAATTACATACAGGGAGAGGGAGTTGCAAACAAACTCACCACCACACGAGTGTAGAGCCCAAAAGCGTGGATTGAGACGGATTTTCCTTGCAGAAGTCTAGCCTTTATTTTCAGAGGGGAAACTCTGGACTTTACCTTTAAACTTATAAACTATCCAGGCGGATTGTGTTCTTTTACAAACAATGAAGCAAAACAGCAAGTGGAAACTAATTGAAAAGAAAAAGTGTGAAAAGTACTGGGGGATGTTTCTATGTAACTGCCTCAAAGAGGACAAAGAGTACACTGTAAATGCAAACAATATCCTGACTAAAGATTAGTGTGTGAAGCTTATCCATGTTAGTTTTTCAAATTTACTTTCTTACATCAGGTTTTCTGTACCTTTTACCTGCATACTTTTCTAATCAAGTACTATGTACTTGGTTTTTCTGGGTGTGTACAACACCTGTACACGGCTGTTCCTGGTAGATGGGCTTATATACATATTTTCCATCGTGCTTTGTGGCACCCTCTGTTCTGTTCTGCAGAATGAGGTAAATGTCCATGTAATCCCACATCTCCCTCCCCATCTGTTTGTTGTCACATGTGCCCATCCTGAACAGGTCTCACCTTTGGCAGGTATATGTTTAATTCAGCATACAGTATTTGAAATGGAGAAGGGTTGGATATGGTATACGGACACAAAAGCAACATCATGTGTGTCTAGGTTGTAGTTACAATGGTAGAACAATAATTCCATCCGTTTGGGTTGCCAGGCTTGCTGCCGATACGTCAAGTGACCAGCCTGCACCATGTCTAGCAAGTATTGCAGAGGAGTTTAACTGACAGCTAACTAAGACAGCTAGCTTACCAATCCAGGAGAAACTAAGCCGGAAAATAAATCAGATTCTTGTTACATCTCTGCAGCACACAACTTCAGGTATAGCGCCATCACTGTTTTCTAGAAGACAGACAAGAACAAACCATTATGTCCACACATTTATGACATCCCATAACAAAAATATCTACTTTAAATACTACAAGAATTCTTCAGTCCCCTAACATGGGATTTGTGAAACACTGTGTTTATTTCTGCCGCTGTCTTATTTGTGTTCTCAGTAGAACATGTAGCTTGTTTGTTTTGAGGGTTGGCAGCTGCTACCAGTCCAGTGACATCATCATCATGCTGGCACAATCATTACTGAGAAATTCAGTGAAACAACATGGCAATGACAACCAAGTACTAAAGATGACTCCAAATACAAACAAACACACTGCTCATAATTACTCTAAACTTAGTTTAATGAAATGAAATGAAAAATACTTTATTTATCCCAGAAGGGAAATTCAATTTTGTAAAAAGGTCACATTTTTTGTTCTTTTCTATTTTCTTTTCACTTTTCTTTTCACTTTTCTTTTCTTTTCTTTTCTTTTCTTTTCTTTTCTTTTCTTTTCTTTTCTTTTCTTTTCTTTTCTTTTCTTTTCTTTTCTTTTCTTTTCTTTTCTTTTCTTTTCTTTTTTCTTTTTCTTTCTTTTTTTTTTTTTAAAAATATAACATGAAATAGTAATACAACAATAATAATAATCAGTCAGCCAGTCTTGTTCTTTAGGGTGATGACTGCTGGCAGGAATGAATTTCTGTATCTCTCCGCCCTACAGTGAACCTGACGCAGCCTCCCACTGAACACACTCTGTTGATTCTTCACCGTGTTGTGGAGAGGATGGGAAGTGTCCTCCATCATCTTCATCAGCTTGTGCAGCATTCTTTTTTGAACGATCAGCTCCAGGGGCTCCAGAGTTATCCCCAGCACAGAACCAGCTTTCTTGATCAGCTTGTTAAGTTTCTTCAAGTCTCTGGTTCTGATGCTGCTGCCCCAGCAGATGCTGCAAAGCTGATTGCACTTTCCACAACAGACTTGTAGAAGATCTGCAACATCTTGGTGCAGATGTTGAATGATCTCAGCTATCTTAAGAAGTAGAGTCTGCTCTGACCTTTCTTGTAGATGTAGTCAGTGTTGCATTTCCAGTCGAGTCTGTTTTCCATCTGAACTTCAAGGTATTTGCAGTTCTCCACCACCTCCACCTCCTCTCCCAGGATGTAAACAGGACTATGCTGCTTGTTCTTGTTGACTGGAAAGAGGCTTTCTGACCACATCACTCCCATCCTCGCTGAGCTTCACTGGCTTCCCGTCAGCTTTAGGGTCCAGTTTAAAATTTCATTACTGGCTTGTAAGGCTCTGAATGGGTTGGCTCCTCCATATATGGCAGAGCTTTTGATCAGGCATGTTCCTACTAGATCTCTAAGGTCCTCTTCTCAGTTGCTTTTGGAGGTTCCTCAAACCAGATGTGTCTCTCAAGACGATAGAGCCTTCTCGGTGATGGCCGAAATTGTGGAATGGGCTTAGAAGTGCCCAGTCTGTCCAAGCTTTAAAACTTTACTGAAAACACATTTCTTTGCTCTAGCTTTTAATTTCTAGTTGAGGTGGTCATTCATACTTTGTACTTTTTATTCTTTTAAGTATTTATTTGGTCTCGAGTTTTTATCTTCTAATTTGGCCTTATTTTATCTATTGTGATCATTCTATGTATTCTAAGTATACCAGTGTTTGTGCGTTCGTATTTGTGTACACATGATCACACAATAGGTGTGAATGTGTTAGTATGCTTCGTGTTAATGTGCTTTCATCAGTGTTCGTGTGTTTCATTTATCTATTTGGGTATTTTTTATATCTCTGTGAGGCACTTTGTGCGACCACGGTCGTTGTAAGCGCGTTATAAAAATAAACTGAACTTGAACTTAAACTCCTCCTGAAGTCAACAATCATCCCTTTAGTCTTGCTGATATTTAAGATGAGGTGATTGTTACCATACTATTTCACTGACCAGTTCCCTGTACTCGGCTTCTTGTCCACCACTGATACACCCCACAACTGCAGAGTCATCAGAGTATTTCTGCACATGACAGGACTCAGAGTTGTACTTGTAGCGATCTTAAGCCCAAAAGTCTCAGCAAAAGGATACACACCAACATAACCAAATATGCTTCGGAACGCTTATTGATCGATAAATGCCACATTTGAAGGTAAAGCAGATGGCTCTGTTCAGAGAGGGATATTGTCTGACCAATCACTAATTTATGGTCCTGAGGGCAACTCATAACCACCTCTACCCCGACCAGAACAGGACCCGCATTTTGGCAAAACAAACAAAGGCCAATTGTTGAACTTTGAACCCATCCTCCAATCTTGGAGATACCACAGCAAACTCCTTCACAGTATTTACGACCTGCTATAAACTGGTTCCCTTAGGCGATTTTGTAATGTGTTGTTAACATCCAAGAACTGTTTTATATTATTAGGAAAGTAAGCTCATGTTAATCCCATGATGAAGACTTTTCTTTTGATATGCAACATGACACTTTGGTGATTAGAAACTATGTTTCTTCCCCAAATTCACATCACATGCATTCCAGGATTTGCTGCATAAAAATGAAGGGAGACATTTTACCCAACTGCTGAAATCCACTTTTATGTTAGAAATGGACCTCCTCATATCAAATGATGTCTAACACATGTATTTAGGAATCTAAAATCATCAAGATTAATCCTGTTTTATCTATTTAGCCACTTTCCACTGCCAGGCAAAGTGCAAAGTTCTGAACGGAGACAATGAGACAGAGGAGAGTACGAAGGAGAACACAAGAATGTGAATACGAATTTGGACACGCAGAAGAACGAACAAGGCAGTAGCAGCGGAGAACAAACTTGGAACAATGGAGAATGAATGAGAAGAAACCTACTTTGAACTCAGGAATCACTCAGGGAGGAGTGATGGAGAGAAGAAGACTTTAACCTTTATTATTTTTACTATCAACCATCCCGTGACATCAGTCCTGAAGCTGCACGTCTCTGGGGAGACGGATGAGAGAGAGAGAGGACGAACCAGAACCACCACTGAGCTGACAGCCTGCAGAGAGCCGGACAAACTTCCAGGAGATCGGGAAGATTTTGGGGTCCATCCACCCAACAGTCTTCCAAAGGATTGAGGAACAGTCCAGCAGAACCAGGACGTGAGTCAGTCATCTCAGTCAGATGGAACCTCTGAGGAGAATCCCTCTCATTTGCTATGAAATATGATCTGATGTCACAAGAAGTTGGTGATAGTGAATTAATCCAGACCTACGGTTTATCAGACCCAATTTAAGTTTGTTTAGTTGGATTTAGAAATCCTTCCTTCCTTTTCTTTGAACATGTATCAATCAACTGAGGTTTAATTAATTTATGTTTAATTTTCATACCATCTCACATTTCTTTCACAAGATAACTTTTGGTTGATCATCATGCTCACATATTTCCTGTATATAGTTTGTACATACCTTATCTCATGTAGTTAGACTAGTTAATAAATACTCTTTATCATCTTAACTAGTCATTGTTTGTGGTTTTTCTGATGCATCATGAAAGGTAAATTCAAGCGAGAACTCATGAAAGCGTCCTGAGACTGATCACTTAATTAAATCAATCTAAGAATTGATTTGAGACTTTAATGGTTTTCCTTGCTTCCATTACATATCAAATATGTAAGGTGGTGCTCCGAGGCTGTATTAGTATTGGTATTAATAGAAATATTGATATCAATATTTATATCATACATGGTGACACTGCTTACTGGAAGTCTGAGGTGTACAGTGTGAAGAGGAATGGTGAGAGTACAGTTCCTTGTGGTGCTGCAGTGCTGCTGACCACCATCACAGACACAATGGTGTGTTAATGTTAATGTTAATAATGTTAATGACTGGTATTAAGGAATGGAGACACAAGTGCTGAATATATATTTCATTTAAATGGTCTCTACGCCTTTTTCTCTGCATTGTTTGCAGTAGGAGCGCATGAGTATCAGCTGCTGCTTGATTAAAGTACTGCAGAAACCACAACCATGACCATCAGTTTTGAGACCCCCTTCTTTGATAAATCATGTGATGTTACATCATTCTGTGCATGTCAGACAGGATCATTCTGCTTAAATGTTGGTGAATGTACACACCTAGATCTGAACTAGTTCCCATGTAAACAGCTGAAATCTTATTTCAGAATTATTTTAATCCGTAAGGGGAAAAAGTCTGCATGTAAATGTGGCTAGTGTTTAGTGAAGACATTCACCAATTAATGAAGGCTCTCCGAGCGTCTCTCCATATTATTTGTCAAGTTTCATAAACTTGAAGAAAAAGACAGAAAAGCAGAAGAGTTGACTGATTCTAACAAGCTGCAAAACACTGAATCTATTTTATGTGATAAACTGCACACCTTTGTCTATACTAAAAATAGAGCAGAATTCAATCATTAACACATTTTTTCCCCCGTATACCACTTGTTATACATCCCCCGCATGTGTAAAACTGACAACCGACAACACTTAAAACACACAAGAAAAAAAAAGATCAAGGAAAAGATTTGTATTCATGTCACCTGAGAAGAGGAAAGGTGTAGGCAACATGACAAAAAAAAGATATATGCTAAAAGCTTGTCGAGTCTCCTAATGACACAATTCAGTTTCTAGTTTGAAGACTTTCTGGCTGCTTTGACTGTGAACCGCATGGCTTTACAGATGGGCCATTCAGATGAATTTCTTAAGATTAATTGATGTTACTCAAGCAGGTGATAAGGTCCCTTAATTAATGAGCTTTAACATCTGCATGGCATGTGGCTTCACAAAGTGAAAGTCCATGAAAAGTGTTGATTTACTGTGAAGTTACAAGTCATTTTTCCCCCCAAATCTCCCCTTTTATGTTTTAGTATGAATTCAGATCAGATGACTTTATTATTCTGACTACACCAAAAGCTCAGACTGTTTTTCTAGAATATAGAAGATTGGAATTTCTATTTACTTCCAGAAACAATTGGAAATCAGCAGAATTTGGTTTATTTTTAGGTGTACTTATTAATCTACCTTTAACAAAAATAAATAAATGTCTTCATTCTGATCACAGAAAGAAGCTTCATGTAGAATCTGTCCTCTAAAAGGTTCTTTACCCACGCTGAGTCTGACCACATCCTTACAAGTTAATGATACACCCAAGGACAACCTCACATCTGTGATCAACCTTTTTTGTGCTCAACCACCTGCAAAAAAAAAAAGCTGTGCATGGAGAGAAGGGGGTGATCCACCACAAATCCCTCACCCCAGGTTATTTCCCTGATCAGCGGCTGATTGCACACTAACTGGACATGCACTGCGAAACAGCTGTCACTCAGTTGAGCTTCAGAGGTGTCCATCACAAAGGCTCGCGGATCCAGAATTCTCACCATCTGCTGCTGTTTTGCAGAATGTGTGATGCAGGCAGGCCCATAACACTTCTACTGTTTGGTGTGGGAGGCATCATCACTGACTGACAGCAGCTTGTGAGCATGTTCAGAGCCATATGGAGAAATACTGACTGTCACATATTGGCAAAAGGCAAAACCATTAGTGATGAGTTAGTGTAAAAATCAGCACTCTGCCAGACAGATGCCTTCTATCTGTTCATTTCAGATTTTAATGTGCAGTTCTGAGCTATCACTGCAGAGGCAAATGATGTCTTTCAGTTTCTCACTCAACAAGCAGATGTATCGCTTCTTTAATCAGGATCCAGGAAGTGAGGTTTTTTTTTCTATAAAACTCCCTTTCATGATTAAAGGAATGATCATCCTCACCACATTGCCTGACTTTTATATGTCGAACAATGCAAATCCTTACAGAAAGTGCTATTAATCACAATAAATGGATGCCTGACTTTGAGATGGTACTTGCTCAAATTTTTAGGCTTATTTTTGGACTAAAAAAAAACCCTCACAAAATACACAATTTTACATAATTGCCACTCACTGCCACTTTCAACATGTCGGCATTAGATTGATGAACAGAGCAAGTAAATAAGCTGCACCTGCTTCAGAGTCTCCAGTTTATCCTCCAAATGCTCTGGTTGATGTGGTTCCTGATGTTGCTTCAATAAATGCTGACTGAAATGAAATGTTGGGTGAACCTGGTATATGAGAGTGTGGGGAGCTAATAACATTTGTCATTGCAACCACATCATCACAGAAAAGATGGAAGATAATCATAAGCATTGAACCAAACTTTGCATGGAAGCAGCACAAGATGTGTAACAGAGCGTCATCAACCACACATGTGCCTGATGATATCGTCAGTTACAGGAGGAAGAAAAGTCTAGAATACAACACAACCCGGTGTTTCATGCAGTACAGGAACAGAATCTTCTGTGCAGGGAAGAGATCTCTGGTTTTATCTGTGGCTTGTGACTTTGAGACATAGCAGACCCACAAATTAAAATACAAAAAATCCTGAATAAAATGGAGAAAAAAACCCTTTCATGAATAATGCACTTACATGGAAATCTATCAAGGACCAAAGCCAAAAATGTTCTCACACTTCCTGATATACTCACACACAGCATGACGCACTGCACATGCTTATTAATGTTTCTGTCCCTGACCCAGTTTAGCCCAAAGATTTATCATTTGGATGACATCACATGCATAGAAATAGCTTGTAATTACAGCTTCTAAATATAAAATCGTGATGGTGAAGATTTCCGACCATGTCAACATTAACTCTGTTCCACACATGGTCCAAAGGTTAAAAATGTCCATTTAACAATATATGCACCTTGCTGCTGTTATACAAAAAAAAAAAAAAAAGAGAAAAAGTTTGTTTGGAAAAACAGTGATGGCTCAGCTGAGACTGAAGTTAGACCATATGCAACACGTAAGATACTGGAAACATAAAAAAAAATAAAATAAAATAAAAGACAAGCAAACAACTACAGTGTATGTATATCTCAGAAAATTATTTCACAGAAAATGTATTTATTATAAAAATAGCAACAAAGCAAAAACTCTGAAACCACTCTGTAAGCAAATCATGAGAAAAATGAACAAACAAAACAAAGAAGACACTTCACAAAACTCCAGGATAAACTGAAAGTGCAAAATAAAAAGAAAAGAAAACAAAAGAAAACAAAAGAAAAGAAAAGAAAAGAAAAGAAAAGAAAAGAAAAGAAAACAAAAGAAAACAAAAGAAAACAAAACAAAACAAAACAAAACAAAACAAAACAAAACAAAACAAAACAAAACAAAACAAAACAACCCCCCCTCCCCAAAAAAAAAGAACAAAAAAAGCAAAACAAAACATAAAAACCCATGCATTTTTCAGAAAACATTTCATGCAAAATCTTTGCTAACAACAATAATGGCACCAAATTACTGTAAATCACAAACAGTGTCTTAGGCCATTTCTACACCAATGTTGTGAAGAACCTCTGCCATTGATGGAACCCTACTAGGACTTCTTCTCCTGAACAAATGAAACAGCACAAACAAAGGTGACCTCTAACAGGGACAAGGACCTAAAGTCTGTCCCTATAAGAAGACAGGAGCAGTTTAATTACCTTTAGGTAAACTGGAAGACTGCAGAGTTTGAAAATAAAGTAAATACAGTAGCATGTGCTTTGTGTATCAGTCATGTTCGTGGTCTGACTTTAATCATGAATTTGCATTTGTCTTCTGTTTTTCCAGTCAACCTGATGCTGCTGGAAATTGATGCTTCTTTTTCAGAAATTAAGAGCAAAACAGAAAAGAAAGCATTCACGCATGCTCCCGGCAGACAGTTGATCAGAGGTACTGAAATGTTGCCACAAAAGCACGCTCAAAAAAGAGAATGTGGATAAACTCTTCATTTGTAAACAAACATATGAAGACCAAGATGGCGGAGAATCGAGTGGAAAAAGAAGACATTTAAAAGTGACTTCACATTTCCTAGCTTCCATGGAATGGATGGAACTCCGTAATTTGCCATTGTTGTTGCTGTTAGTTTGGTTTGCACAGGTTAAGATAAAGGTGGAGCAATGGTGTCATCCGTTCATGAAAGATGGATATGTGTTGCAGACAACTGTAGGGGAAAAAAAAAAAGGTTTTTTTTCCCAGTTATTCTGTCTGGGACTCAGTTTAAAATGTGCACTTTTGGGCTCTTAAAGGAGCAGTTCCATGTGGATGAAATGTCTAAAAATAATAACAATGATAACAATAATAATAATATATGTTATATATACAATAATAATATATATATATATATATATATATATATATATATATATATATATATATATATATATATATATATACTGTATATATATGTTATAAATAGTCAGCAGATACAACTAAATTCATCTCTGTGTGGGCCACATTTTAAAAATCTGGTTGTGTTCAGTGATCCAACATCTGCTGTCTTGCACCTCAAGAAGCTCTGTCTCTAATGTTTCCTGATTGACAGCCTCCAGTCTCC
Source organism: Atherinomorus stipes (assembly GCA_023101725.1). Taxonomy (NCBI): domain Eukaryota; kingdom Metazoa; phylum Chordata; class Actinopteri; order Atheriniformes; family Atherinidae; genus Atherinomorus; species Atherinomorus stipes. Next base: position 50,362 of record JALJCO010008277.1, on the reverse strand, counting down.
ATGAGCTGAGTCTGCAGACGCTACAATCTTTCTGTAATAAAGTTTGTTAGAGTCAAAACTGCTGTCTCTTAAGTCAGAGCACGCCCAGAGCAGTAGCGGGAAAACAAAATGCAGCACTCAGAAAAATGCCTTTGGTTTAAAACAGGGGGCAGAGTGTGAGTGTATCGATCTTTGGTTGTAACAACTTCCTCTGTCAGCAAAATTCTATTTCTGGAACCACAGTGTCTCAGGAAGCCAACAAGACCTGATTAGAGCTGAATGACATTATATTACCTTGTATCTCCCGCAGTCCTAGTGATCTATTTCTATTAAAGCACGCCAAACTACAGTATATTGCCATTTCAGTTAAATTTAGGTTACAAAAGACACAGCAGGAGGCAAAACTCCTTGTTGTTCTGTTGCAGAGGCTGCTCTGCATCCCTGTTAATTGCCTTGTCCCTTGAGTCAATCCAGCCGCAAGCAGTCTCATCCACCCGAGTGACACATTAGTAAGCTAGCATGAATGAAACCTGAAGGTAATGAGCAGTACTTTTTTCCTCATGTCAGCAGACAATCAGGAGCAGTTTTGTAAAGCAGAAACTGGAACTCCACACTGACACTGGGCTGCTTTCAAAAACAAAACTGAATAGGTGTCAAAACTTTCCTTTTGGAGCTTAAGGTGCAGTGATTTCTTTTATTAAGCAAGATTGTAAACTCTTGGGTGCTTGTGAGCAGTGAGAGTGACAGGTAAATCTCATGAGGGACCTGTTGTTTTCATACTGTACATACACAACTCCTGGGCTTTGTTCTCAACTTGGCGATGATATAATCTGGACAGCTGAACAAATAAGTCCTGCTTTACTGCTTTAACACAGATTCCATTAACTCTACTGTAAGCATGTCTTCCAACGACGGAGGCTGAAGGGAACAATTCTACTTGGCCCAGAAAAAATCCCTCCCTGGAGAAAAGCTGTGAACAATCAATGAATTCTGATTAAATCTACAATAGCGACGGTGAGGCCGCTGCAGATGAGACACTCGTCTGTGGGTGACGTGACGTGATTCATGACAATCCTGAGAGTCATTCATTCCCCATCAGGCATTCGTCTCTTCCGAACCTCTGGGTCAGCCCCGTAATAAATATAGATGTTGGCACACAGATTCTACCAGTCACAGGAGCAGACAATTCATGTTGTGGGTGGACCAGATCTGGCCCCATGCCCGCACCTGACACCCTCCAATTATATGTGACAGATGCTTGGCGCGTGCACATGCACATTAATACTCTGCAGCATGGAATGAAATCTCCATATCTGACACTGGGCTTCCCCCCGCTGCACTACTTCTACCTTTTGTTCAGTGGTGTATGTGACCAGATGTGACCCTACTACAAATTTAATAAGGATGCAGAGATGTTATTGTGTGTCTGCTGGTGGTACGTGATAGACTTTTAGATTCTTTGAGTGTGTGAAATACCTGGTTAATGCATACAACGTGCATATATGAAACCTAGCAAGTATATGAGTGTGTGTTGCTGGTGTGGGTTACACATATATGCACTGATCCTATGGATGGGTTTCTCCAAATCACCTTATTAGCAGGCTCCATGTGTCAGTGGTTAATCCCTTGGTCTCTCAGGGGATGCCCCTTTCTCCCTCCTTCCTTGTCCTCCTCCTCCTCTTGTCACCCCCTCATCACCACCTCCACAGATGGGTCCTTTTATTTCCCCACAGAATACTAATAATGCCCTTTGAAGGATTCCAAAGAGCTGGTTTCTACCCTTAATACCAGCAGCAGGGCTGAATGGTATAATGATGCAAGTGGTGGCTGAGGGAGGGAAAAGGGAGGATCTTATGAGCAAAACAATCAACAGCAAATGAAAACAAAAATTTTCTTTATTGCTGTTTAAGTGGTTGCTTTAGAATTCATTAAGTTCTTTTATATTATCCATGTGACAAGAAAATTAAATCTACAGACAGTTTGAGTAACAGTTTAGGATAGTGTGTTATGACTAAATGCTGTAAAATGATATTAAAAAAGAAGAAAAAAGAAGAGATAAATTTTTTTTTAAAAGAATTAATTGGAATTGCACTTAACTGTATTTGCTATGGAGCCATGTTACATATACATATACAGCATAGCAACTACAATCTCTCATGATGCTCGAGAAATATGCTCTTCTTCCAGAATCAGGAGGGAAATCAATGAAACTGAGGATATTGCAGAGCTTACTTATATATCAGGTAGACATATGGTGACAAAGATAGCTCTAATGTTCAAACAAAGACTGCAGCCAACAACAGTCAGGAAGGAATAAAAATTGGGATTTGTGTGCTACTATAGTTTCTAATTATAGTGAAGCATTATTGGATGTCTCAGCGGTGCTGCAGTATAAACCCAACAGCCTGGGGTCAAATCCCTTTGTCCATGAGGCAAAGAGAGAAAGAGATGAATGAGGGAAAGAGGAAAAGGGAGAGGTTTTCAGCAGTTTACAGTGTCCCATAGCTATACCGACTGCTTCTAACTCTCTGGTCAGTGTTGTTCAATTCACAGTATAAAACAACATTAAAAGTATATCAGCTGTTTCTGTAAGGCTTAAAAGAAAGGGGAATACAAGAAACAACTAATAAAAAAAAAAAACTTGGCTCACTGGCAGCTAAAGCTGGCCAGAATAAAGTAAAATACAGAGCACCTGCCAACAGCTGCACACACAGTCAAACTGAGCACCAAATGTTTGGTTGGCACAAATTACACAAGGCTTGCCTTCATCTAAGACAAGAACAAACAAAAGCATCTAACATGGTTTCTGTAAGGACCATGCTTGTTGACAAATGGAAATGTTCATTTTCACATTTCTCAGAAAAGGATCTTAACGGGAGTAGAACCACCTTGAGAGTTGAAGCTTATGCTTGTATTTGGGAAACATGAACAACCAATCCTCTAAAAACAAGCAATACATCATTTATTAACTCACATGACTCATAACAATGGTCTGTAAAGAAGTTAATGCAGCAGGAGGGACATTTGACTCATATGATCGTTTCTACATCAGATCATATGGGTAGTCAGGAATTTTTGACATAGGGCCTCATTTTCGAATTAGCCAGGGTACTATTTACCATCAGAGACAGTTTCAACAAATTCATTCTCATTATTCTAGTTGCAGGAGATTGCCGATGTTGATCTTATTCACTGCACAGAACACCTGAGGAAAATCAGCTGTACCGCAAGACTATGTAAATGCCCATATTAATAGAATAATATTACAATTAAAACTAACCTTGCATCACAAAGTATGCATTACATTTTGAGGGACAAGTTTCTCACCAACTGTAGAATTATACTTTATTTCCTGATGGTATTCCAGGTTCATAGAGATATGATGACGGTTTGTTTGATGAAACAAATTCAAAATAGTCTTCAGAATCAGACATATCCTTATGCCTTGCCTTTCACGTGAGGCCATATTTTTGACTGTGTATTTGTGTAATCATATTCCTTCATGTAGGAGTGGCAGATAGTACTACTCCGGTACCAAATACAGGAAGTAAAACTATCTTGCTGTTGAGACACTTTGACTTTACCATCAAATGCAATGCTAGGTAAGTTTTATTTGTATCATTATTCATATGATATATATACATATATATATATATATATCATATGAATATAGAAGTTCACGATTCATAAATTAAGGAGGCAGGAGTGAGGGGGTAGTGTGGTTATGTGCAGGGCTTTTATTCACCCTTTTTCCTTTAGAATATGACAAATATTTGCTTCTGACTTTCATTCAGTTTATAGCATGTAATCAGCACTTTAAAAAATACAAAAAACAAAACAAACAAATAAACAAAAAAAGCTTTACCAATTCCTGGTCAGGTTTAGGCAAGAACATAATTAGATAAAGTTAGAAATCAAAACAACTTGTTATAGAAAAACATCACAGTCATGACTGAAATTAATTCTTTTTACAAAGTCATTGTTACTTTAATGGATGTCAGTTTTAAAGTCTGCAGTAGTTGCATGTACATTTGAACACGTGAACAACAAAAGAGAAAAGAAAAGAAAGGGGGAAAAAAAGCATATGTAACCCCTGGGCTGGATATATACACTTTTCTAGGTCCTAAGGAGCAAGGATTTGAGTGCAGTGACACAACCACACCACCAGTTTCTGTTAATTGCACTTTCAAGTTTTAGTTTGTAACAATTTTTTTTTTTGACAAACTTCAAAGAAACATTTACATGGAAAATAAAAGAATGGGCCTTTTAAAGAAATTTAAAAAAACAACAACATTGTGTTGAGTTTTTTTTTTCTTAGTTCAAGCGGTTTAAAACTGACCTAAAACTAAGCTGGAAACACAAATTATGCATTACATTTTGAAGGTCAAATTGTCCAAAATCAGAGTGATTCTGATCTGATTCAGTCAAAAGTCAAGAATCTGCGCAAACTAAAGGATCGTTGCGTTGGCGTGCAGTCTTTCTATCATGTGATGAAGTTGGTGCCACCTCAGGAGATGGGCACAATCCTACCACAAATGGACAGTTCTGTCTGCTTTTTCACAGAAGTGTAGATCCTGGTCCTTGGATTTAAGTTGGGTGGCTCACCATCTACTGGAATCTGCTGGAAGTCTTTGGAATCGTCTACAGGAATCGTTCACTCCAAATGAAAAACCTGACCTGTATTAACAAACAGGCTTACCATCTTTGTCTTGATTTTCCTTCTAGGACTAAACCTAATTTGTATTTCTCTCAGGCTATTGTTGAGCAACATATATCCAGATTTTATCAATCCATAAAAATACTGCTGCATTTAATTACTTGTGTTAAGGTTACTCTTGCAGTCCACTTCAAAATCCTAAAATCAAGTTTCTGTAGAATTGCTTTTATCCTAATAGGATATGCTTAGCACATTTTAATAAAAATAAATAAAAAAAAAATTGTTAAAAAAAACTGCTTTAGCATTCAGCAATGAATTTAGGAAAATAACATCTTTCATTTTAATTTCATTTACTGTGAACATTATTTATGCATTCTGTATTTTTCTGTATGAACTTATTTTACTCATTTTATAAACACCAAAAATCTAAAAAAGTAACTAACAGCAATTGTTCACTTTTATCAGTACAAAAGTGCCGCTTAGCAATAACTCCATAATAAAATGATTCGTGGCATCAGCTTCCTTTTACCTTCCTACATTGATAAATTCTTTTCTTCAGCAGAATAAAATATAGCATCCCACTCTAACTTGTACTAAACACACAAAACATGTACCTTTCAATCTGCATTGACCTTAAATAAAAGTAACATCAGCAAACAAATTGAAATAAAATACAAATGTACACACAAGGCTTAATAGTTTAAAATAAACACAGTTTAAACATAAAATGAAGACAAAATACAAAAGTCTCCCCACATTTCAATGAACATCAGCAATAATAACCAACATGCCAACAGCCAACAATATCTCAATGAGTCATACATGTTCTACTGCCAAGTGACGCCAGGGCCTGGTCTTACATTGCGCCCTCACAGAGGGGAAACATGTTGCAGTTTGAACTATATTTTCTATCACTCGGACACCAATTCCTCCTCGATATCTTGTTCTTAATGTGCATGCTCTTTGCTGCGGCGTCAGAAGCAAAAAGGAAGTAAAACTTCAGATGTCTTGCTAAGTTCCCTCCCAGTATAGAGTGAATTCGACATCTTATTGGCTGTTGAATGACGGTTTTCAACGTGCTTTGTTAGCTGATGCAAGACGATGAGATGCTGCATTCAAATACTCTCAGAACTTTCTAAATTCAACAAACAGAGCAAATAAAATCAACTCTTTCTTCCCTTATCAAGCTGATTGCATATGTTAACCTGTTCTTTTTTTTTATCAGGGTTACACAAAGAAAAGACAAGACAAGAAAAGGAAAAGTATGGCAGGATTATAAAAGACATGCAGCTGGAGGAATGAACTAATTATGGTTACTCTATGTGATAACTAATACGATCAGCACCCCATCCCTGAATACGCGCCACTCTGTTGATTTCTATACCTTTATAGGAGGGGAGCAAACACCAAGCTCAGCAGGCTGATGCAAGCAGAGGCAAATAAAGAAATGTGAGTAATGTGGGTAAGTTCAGGGACCTCATACTGGATTATTACAGCTGTTTCAGTTTGAGAGTCACCTCCGGAACAGTAACATCTGCATTTCATAGCCTTGAAAAGGGCATTATTACTGGATGTACTATTTTAGTAATATTGTTTGCTTGACCATAAATATGGTGGTGAAGTCAGCAGAGGTAGAGTGCAGAGGCCCACTCACCAACTCCGGTATGCGGCAGCCCCCTATCAGAGGATGTATGGATGATCTGACAGTGACTACTACATCAGTCCCGGGCTGCAGATGGATCTTGCAAGGCCTTGAGCGTCTCATCAGCTGGGCACGAATGGACTTCAAGCCAGCCAAGTCCAGGTCCAAGGTAGTGAGGAAGGGTAAGGTAACTGGTAAGGGTAAGGAAGCATCCCATCTGTGACAGAAAAGCCAGTCAAGAGCCTGGGCAAGAGCTATGATTGCACCTTGAAGGATGCCACAGCACTTCAATCAACATCACAGGAGTTAGGAACTTGGCTGACAGCGGTGAATAAGTCAGGGCTCCCAGGCAAGTATAAAGCCTGGATCTACCAGCATGGCATCTTGCCATGACTCCTCTGGCCACTGCTGGTCTACGAAGTGCCACTGACCACTGTCGAGTGCTTCAAGAGGAAGGTCAGCTCTTTCCTCCGGACGTGGCTGGGCCTACCATTAAGCCTCAGCAGCATTGCCTTCTACGGGAGGAACAACAAACTAAACTGCTCTTCAGTAGCCTGACGGAGGAGTTTATGGTTACTCGAGCAAGTGAGGTGCTGCTGTATAGGGACTCCAGCGACAACGAAGTCTCCTCGGCAGGCGTAGAAGTGAGAACTGGCAAGAAGTGGAAGGCGCACAAGATGGTCAACCAGGCTGAGGCACGGCTGTCACACAGCGAGCTGGTGGGAACAGTAGCAGCAAGATGGGCAGATCTTGGGAGCAATCCAAGACCTCTCTACAGCAAGGCACAGAGAAAGGAAAGGCGGAAGATGATCCGGGAGGAGGTCCGAGCAGGGGTGAAGGAAGCCCGCTGCAGTAGAATAGTAGGGATGTCAGAGCAGGGTGCATGGGCCCGATGGAAAGAGGCAGCTGATCGGAGGATCTCGTGAACAGAACTATGGTGATATGAGCCACATCGGATCAAGTTCCTCATACAGTCAGTGTATGACGTACCCCCAAGCCCGTCCAACGTCTTCTGCTGGGGTTTGGCTTAGACTCCGCTATGCCCTCTCTGCCAGAAAGCTGGATCGCTAGAGCACATCCTTAACAGCTGCCCCCGGGCACTTGGAGACAGGCGCTACTGCTGGTGCCATGACTGAGTGGTACAGGTTATTGCTGAGGTAATCAGTACGGGGATCTCCAACAGCAAGCACAATCAATCAACAAGGCAGTCCATCGCCTTTGTTAGGGCTGGGGAGAAGCCACAACAGCATCAGAGCCAGGCAGCTGGGACTGGCAGCTTAAGGCTTAAGGCTGGGGAGACAGCTCAAGTTCCCAGAGAACATCACAGGGTCCACACTCAGGCCAGACATAGTCCTGGTCTCTGAAACATCATGGCAAGTGGTCCTGCTGGAGCTGGGAAGACCGGATGGAGGAGGCCTTTGAGAGGAAGAGGGCCAAGTATGAGGAGCTGGCAACTGAATGCCGGAGTGCGGGATGGAGGACCCGACTTAACCCCATCGAGGTCGGGTGCAGAGGCTTTGTCGGCCAGTCTCTTGTCAGGGCACTCAAGTTGTTGGGAGTAAAAGGGCTGCAGAACAGGAAAGCCATCAGAGACATCTCTGACGCAGCAGAAAAAGCGTCAAGATGGCTGTGGATCAAGCAGGGGGATCCGTGGGCTACACAGGCTACTTAGACACAAGCTGGGGCCTGATCAACCCCGGTTGGGTCACCTGCCGGGGTTGACACCCTCACCTGGGCGAGGGTGTCTGTCTGTTGTAAGGCCCGGAACACCCAATGAACCCAGGATCTAATGATGTGTCTAAAGCTGGGTACACACTACAGGATTCCTGAGACCTTCACAGATGTAGAGACCACACACTTGATGATTACAAAAGACAAATTGCACAAGATTTCCCTCTTCTGATCATATAGTGTGGGGTGTACACTACGGAGAACACCCCACACTAACTGATTTGTCAGCAGAGGATCGGCTCGTTCACTGTCAACATCCCATATCTCGTGATATCAAACAAGACTTTGTGACCAGACTTTGTGACCAGACTTCAGTGACGAGACTTTAGCATAAACAAACGTAGCGGACTTTTCAGCCTCTTACATTGTGGGAAAAAAAATACCCATACATAGAAAAAAAAAACATTGTGGAAAAAGTTATAGAGACAGGGGGATGTGGCTGTTTGGCTGTGAGTTGGAAGTGAATAAAAATGGCCACAAACATTAGATAGCTTGGGCAGCAGGGCTGTGAGCTATTGCTGTGTGCTCTTTGTTTGTTTTTTTTTTTCTTCCATTTCCGTCAGTCAGCTGTTAGTCAGCTGTTAGCTCTTGTGTCTTGATTGGCTGTTGTTCCAGGAGCCTACACGTGATTTCCCAATGAGAGCAGCATTTTTGATTTTGCAAAGCTGTGAACACTGTGTGTTCGGGTCCTTGATTTCTAGTCGCAAATATTAAACATGTACATTATCTATGATCTCTCCTTCCAAGCGGATCAGACCAGACAAAATCACTCTTCACTCACATCACACCATGCAGATCAGATGCAATGTTTTTTGCAAACATCTGATAATCGGACCTTTGCTGGCTTTGATCGTAAGGGGAAGATTGGGTCATAAATTGGGCTGATTTTCCTGTAGTGTGTACCTGCCTTAAGTTGCAGTGTTTGTGAGAACTGAAAATACAATTCAATACTATTCTTTCACAGAAAGCAGCAAAATCCTGAACAAATGACAAAATCTAATGCACATATTCATTCATTCATTCATTCATTCATTCATTCACTCATATTATTCACTTTCTATACTGGTTATTCCAATTAAGGGTCAGGGGTAAGCCAGAGTCTATCACAGCAATCAGCAGGTGAGTATATGTGAGGTGTACACCCAGGACAGGCCACCAGAGAGACACCCACAACAGGAGAGATATCTAACTGTTAACCATTCATATATTGTGAATCATATTGTGAACAAAAGAACATTTAGATAAACAAGTTACAATGGTTAAAAGAAAGAAAGAAAAAACCTCATAATGTATGTCCTAATGTGAATTTGTGGAGTCAACAAATGTAAATAAAGTGGATGTCAATACCTTTAACAAAACAAAATAAATCAAACAAAAGAAAAATCAAGCACTTTCAATTGCTGCCTAATGCTGCACTGGAAAGTTGGCTGGTTTGCTGAGACTGATAAGTTTCAGCACATCAAAAGGGGGCAGTAGACTGTGAAGTACACACTATTTTTCTTTTTTAAAAAAAAAGGAAAAAAAAAGAAAAAAAGGGCAAAAACAATTTAGCATGGCAAAAGGAATTCCTTTACCAATTAATCACACAAAAAGCTGGATCAATTGAGAGATTATGATAATGGCAAGCAAAAACACAGAAAGGAAGAAACAAAGCACAAGCAATACGCTGGTCCTCGAGGGCCGGCATCCTACAGGTATTTAGAGTTTCCCTGTGACCTGTGTCCACACCTTGTGACCTGTGCAGAGCTTCACATCAATGATGATGAGTGAATAGTATATTTATAAAAAAAAAAAAAAAAGATAAAAAATCTCCTCGTGTTTGTATTAACCTTTCTCTGGTTAACTTTTTTACTTCAAGCTAGTTACAACTGAGGAAGTTTGGAGGTCTGCTTTTTCATCCATGACTTGACCACCTTACTGAGGCCACTGAAGCACAATAATGAGTAGAACATTCAATATTTATTTCAACATGACAATTTCTTTCTTTCTTTCTTTCTTTCTTTCTTTCTTTCTTTCTTTCTTTCTTTCTTTCTTTCTTTCTTTCTTTCTTTCTTTCTTTCTTTCTTTCTTTCTTTCTTTATCTATGTATCTATCTATGTATCTATGTATCTATCTATCTATGTATCTATCTATCTATCTATCTATCTATCTATCTATCTATCTATCTATCTATCTATCTATCTATCTATCTATCTATCTATCTATCTATCTATCTATCTATCTCCTTTTGCACTCTCTGGTATAGCCTTTCCTGTTGTGAAGGGACTGGAATTCTTTTTCAACAAAGAGGCCACTTTCTCTCAAAAAGGAAAAGAAACACCGCTTTAGCAGTTCTGTATATCACTGAAAATCTCAATGAATTCCTCCAGCATGTTTGTTGTAGTGCCACACTGACAGATGTTTCAGCTGATGAACGATGATAACCTGTCTTGGCATAGTTACATGTGAATCTCGTGGCAGTGTTAGAGGAAGTGTGTCATCCTGTCAGTCCTCCAAGGGTCTGAGAAGGCATGGGATTGGACATTTGTCTGTATTAATATTGCATTTTTCCTCCAGTCTATAGATAAATTATTGAAGCAAATGCACTCTATGTAAGGTGCTTCATAGACACAGCAGATTGTATCCTTTTGGGTCATTCTCTTTCTTTTGCTGTAGAAAAATAAAACCGACCTTTGCATGAGCTCTAGAGATGGAAAGCATGGTGGAATTTCTCCCTGTTGGCCGTAGCACAGACTGACTTGTCTGTCTGCAGAAGCAACAGATGGCCATGATCTTGGGTTGCTAGGAAACTGGTAATCAACTACTTTAATTCAGATTGATTTGGGAATCTGAGTTTTATTAAAAGCAGGGTGAAGTATTTTGTTAGTCAGATGGCAGGATGTCTTATTTTCCCTTATTTGGGTTGGTAAATATTTGTTCTCAGAGCTGGGTGCATACTTGGCATTGTGCACTGGGCATGCTTGGTTGTGTGTGCAGAGAATGGAGAATTCAACTGACTGACAATAACTGATAAAATGGTGCACTGATAAGAAAGGGACATAAAAAAAAGCTGAAATAACAAATATGTCTGTAAATTGGAATTTATAGTGGTATTTTTTTTCTGGTCTTATGGTCTTTTTTCTACAGACGTAAAGTCTGCCCATACATCATACAAAACTTAATGTAAAATTTTAGACAAGAAAGTACACCGGATGTTTATAATTTGAAAAAGTTAATCTTAACTTCTTCCATGTTTCTTGAAATTTTATTTTCACTTTACTCTTACCGTTCATGCATTCTGAGAGCTGGAGAAAGCTGTTGAACCACAAGCTGCTTACTGTAAAGCATCACTGCTCAGCTCAGCCCCACTTGGCCCTTATGCTTTTGAGACAGAAGGAAGGATGGGCCGTGGGGTGGGGGGTTGAACCCTCACCTCCGAAGTAAGAGCCATGTGTGCTAACAATTAAGGCAAAGTGACACACCAGTGGTCAATTAGAGGCATAGTGACACGACTCTCAACCTTTACACTTTACAATAAACCACTGCAAACTTGAAAAGCAAACAGCAAAAAATGAACTTCTCTACTCTCAGGAGAAGTTGACCAACTACGAAATCTAGATGTGCTTAGATTTAACAGCTAATAATTATCATCGCTTATATGTGCTAACAAAAAAAGCTCATGTAAATCCAGATAAATATATATGATACTCTTCAAAGCTTGGCAAAACAAAAGAGCAAAAACAAAAAACAGGAAAAAAAGAAAAGAAAAAACAACATAACAAAAATGGCTGAAGATTAAATCTGCAATTATTCCACAATTTTCAGATGTGTTATGTCATAGATGGATGGACTTCTGACCATTTTTACATCTGTGAGGCTCTGCTTTTCTACCATATAAAAAAACAAAAAATTAAAAGGTATAACACTGAAGAAGGAAAGCATATTGTTGGCTAAAGTGTTGGACAAATTTTTCCTTCTCATGTTGGTTGGTTATTTTTGGGATATGCACATCTGCTCCCATCTTTCCATTATTTAAACATTGGACTTATGAGCAAGAGTGATAGGTGATTCATACCAGGATGGTCCACTAGACTCAGTCCCACTGGGGACTTTGCTCAGTTGGTGGATGGGAGTGATCTCCAATCACACTCAGAGTCTAAAAAAGCCAGTCTTGTCGGCTGAGCTGCCACTTCTTCCAAGCATATCACGTATAATATAATATAATATAATATAATATAATATAATATAATATAATATAATATAATATAATATAATATAATATATTATAATATAATATAATATTATATATATATATATATATATATATATATATATATATATATATATATATATATATATATATTATAGTATAGTATACTATAGTATAGTATAGTATAGTATAATATATTATATTATATTATTGTTGCATTTGTACTTTTTGGTATTTGAAAGATTCCATGTTTTATTTGATAGATTTAGTCTTTTGTTCAAAATGAATTAATACAATTGAAATGAATAAATAAAATGCTCTTTTTTATTCACAGTCATTTTACTGACCTGTTGCCAGTTGACCTAATTAGTTTTCTAATGCTTCTCCAGTTGTCATTGGTTTGTACTAAATACTCTTCCAGCTTTTTGATGCCCCTGTTGCAATTTTTTTCAATGTGATGCTGCCATCAAATCCAAAATAAGCTTCAAATTCAAAATAAGCTCATATTTTCCATGAAATGGTAAAATGTCAAAACATCTGATTTGTTGGTTATGTTTTACTGGGTTTAAAATATGGGTCTTTTAAGATTGGACATTCATTGCATTCTATTTCTATTTGGATTTTACGTGGCATCCAAACTTTTTTGGAACTGGTTTTGTATTTATAAATCTTTCTCAATTGGCTCCTAGTAATTAGGTGTCCTTTCTCAAGTTTGTACTTGTTGAAAATTGAAAATAGATGTAAAAACGTGGAGGCTGACGTGCAGCAAGGGGTCTGAGGCCGGGAATTGAACCTACTGTATGCCAGCGCTAAAGACAGATTAAGACCACACATGGGGCGCCTGTTCTACCTGTTGGGCTAAACAAAGCAGCAACCTCTGGTGGCCAGCTATGAAGCTACCCAGAAGAAGTCAATATTTGTAGTTCTTCCTTCATCCACTAGGGGCTGGCTGCAAAATAGAGCAAGTCCCCGTAGACTCCCATGTTTAAAAGACCAACTTCACAGCAGAAATAAACATGTTTACAGCCTGGTTCAAAATATCATTTTAGGTTTGATAGGTCAAGTTCAACTTCATGTCAACTGTGAGGAGGGTGATTTTTTTTTTTCATTACTCATCCGTTCAGATGTTATTTAATCTTGAAATTACACATAATTAGGGGTGTGTCCGTTTGATTGACATGTGACGGGTGGCTTCTAGTTCCCTCCTAAACTTGCTTTCGGTAAGTTCTCAGTCTGTAGCAGAGGAGCACAAGGGCGGTTTTTAGTCAGCTTTTAGTATTTTCTGGGAGTGACGACACATGTGACAAAGCAAGATGGCGACAGTGGGACACGCCCAACTGGCTTCACTTTCCTCTATTTGGACCTGACCGGATACTATGTCCATTTTTTCTACAGTCTTTGGGCCAAACCCAAAGCTGCCAAAATGTTTCTTTTGCTCAGCCGAACCTTCTCTGTTGCTGAGGGCTGCCTGTGTCGGTTACAGTCTTTACTCCTGAAAGTCACTCACTACTCATTCGGGCATGCACTGTGGTGTTATGAGGAAACACAGCTTTTTGATATAATGTTTTTCTTGTTCCCGAATACAATTTAAAAAAAAAAAAATTTGTTAGAAATAAGTATTCATAAAAAAGACGTTATTCGTGCCTTTCCGAATAGTGCATTCAGGTTCGGATCCACCCCTACTAACCCTCTCAGCCAACTGTGACAACAAGAGACATAATCAAACAAGGTCTATATTTCTTCTTGACATGGTCACACTTATTTTTACACACATTTCACTGCAACTGTAAGACATATTTCACACCAATCACACAAGCACATACTCACTCTCTCTCCCTTTTCTCTTGACCTCATCTGTCAAGTACGAGAATGCAGTTATGACTTTTTACAGCAAACTTTTCTGTTCATCATGTGAGCAAACTTTACCCACACTGAACGGACAATCAGCAAGGGGTGGCTAAACATGTAAAGATTCTCTACCAAGAGAGTCGTACAGCATCACTCTCTGCAGCTACACTTCATAGACTTTGTTGGGGCTTTACAAAATGAGCAGCAGAAGTCAACTGTGACAGCTCTGAAGGATCTGGAACTCATCCTTGATCATGTAAATGAAACAGAGGAGGATATGTCTGAAGATAAAGACCATCTTGGGGCAGCAGTGGCTCAGGTGGCAGAGCAGTTAGTCTGATAACTCAGGGGTTGGCGATTCAAATTTCATTTCATCCAAGTCAATCTGTTATGTCCTTGGAGAAGACACTCACATTGCCTCCAGTGTCAGGGACATTTATGTGTGAATGTTTGTTGGTGGCCAGAGAAGCTGTTGGCATGGATTGACTGCCACATTTCTGTCAGTCTTCAGCTGTGGCTACACTGCTGGTTTAACATCAGAGTGCCTTGAAAAGTGCTGTGTAAATTCAATTCAATTCAATTCAACTTTATTTGTATAGCGTCAATTCATGACAATGTCACCTCAGGGCACTTAACAGACAGAAAAATTCAAGTCAGATTCATAATAGCCTAGCTAAGGAAACCAACAGGTTGAATCGAAACTTGACTTGACCCGGTCCAACCCCCCATCCTGAGCAAGCACGGACTGGTGGCGACAGTGGGAAGGAAAACACCCTTTTAACAGGGAGGAAAAACCTCAGGCAGAACCCGGCTCAGGTAGAGCAGCGAATAGCCTTGACCAGCTGGGGTGGAAAAGACAGAAAGAGAGACCAAAAGATACTGCTACTTTTATCAGGCCAGACCTGCTGAGAGAGGAGAAACACAGTTAATGATGCAATACTGTCACAAGTTTCTACATGGAGAAGGCAGGGATATAGGATCAATATGAAGTCATATAGATTTTGCAGCTGTAAATGAATGGCTGCAAATTATTTCAGAGTTTGCATTTGTAAATAAAATTTGCAATCCTGTAAAAATAATCTGTCTGAAAATTTCAAGTCTGCAAATATGCAGGAAAGGATTTGCATGGTTGCAAAAAAGATTTGCACTAATAAGAAAAAATAAAAGTTCTTGTGCAAGCATCTTGCAAACCACAAAACTGTATGCAACACTGAAGTTGCGGTTGCAAATTTTGTCCCCGCCTTTAAACGTTTATCTGATTGGATGATGACAAATCATACTGTCCAATCAGAGAGCAGAAGGCCTCTCCTTCTTCCGCATCGCCGCAGACTCTTAAAGGGGAGTAGATTGTCAACAAGGAAGCAGAATCAAGTACGTCTGTGACTCAGGCAAGTTATAATTTATGAAATTATGGAAATTTAAGTTTACAATTCATGTCATGAACTCAATTAAATGTTTATTCATTTTACTACCACTCCAACAAAGTTATCCTTGTGTAATTCCTGGCATAAACAAGCTCTTGCTCTTGCTAGCATTTCCACGGTTAGCTCTGCCACCTGCGTGGACTCTGGTTACATTTCCACCTGCACTTACAGGGTTTACACGGTAATCTTTGTTAAAAACTCGCTAAGGAGAAACGCCCTGTCCACCATCAGCTGATAGAAGAGTCTTTATGATGTAGAATCAGTATTTATTAAGGTGACTCCAAGCTGTTGATCCATGAAGTTCAGGTTTAGACGTTTCCGACGTAAATTACAATGTGACGATATTTACGTTTATTCTTAGCCAGCAGTTTCAAATAAGACTCAATGTCGCCTGTCCTGGCCCCTGGGATGCATTAGTTGCGGTCCCGGGTGTCTCTAGAGCCACGTTTCTGACTATGGAGCTGCCAATTACCAGGGTTTGTTCCTCAATGGGTATGTCTTTGAGTGGGGCATATCGGTGATAAATGTGGACAAGTTGGTGGCTTAGCCTTAGGCTTAGAGCTACGTTTCCTCACAACCGTTGCCCAACTCTCCTGCTGTTCCAGCTGCTCGGAACCCGCCACGGGACGGCTAGGGTTAGCCTGTCTAGCAGGCTCCACTCTGGCTAAAGCAGGGCCCTGGCTAGCTACTGGGGTCTTTTCCGTGGAGCGGAGCCAAGCTTCTAATTCGTCGAGCCTCACCTTCAAAGCTAAAAACAAGTCACATTTGTTACACGTACCATTACCACTAAAAGAGGCAGAGGTGTAGCTAAACATGAAGCACACCGAGCAAGAAAAAAGAGTCGCAGACGGAGGGAGAGTGCTAGTTGCCATGCTAATACAGAGAGCTAACAGACACAAGAGATAGCAAGAAACTAGAGGATCCCAAAAACAGAGAACTAGAGAGGAAGTGTGTTAAACTGTAATATGTTGTGAAAGGACAAACGGTGGATAGTATAAGACACAATAAGCAGCCGAAACGGCAGCAGAAAGAGCTACCCCCGAAGGAGGCACACCGGAAGTGACACAATACTTCTTACCACGTCAGCACATACCCGATTTAAGCCAATATTATTTTCATCTTGAGATTCATTCTTAGTCTGAAGAGTTGATGATGATCTGATGATTTAAAAACCAAATGAGGAAACTGAAATTCATATTCCTACAAACAACACATTCACAACCAAAAATGCTTAAATACAGATGTTTTTATCCCTAAATATACATCAGGCAAAACTGTCTGCAGAAAACATTATAAAATCAGTGGCAGGGCTGATTAACATCGCCATGACAGACATCAGGTCAGATTTTGAGCTGGCCATGTCCAACACAGTATAAAGATAAAAATATTCATTGTAAAATTAGCTGCCTTAACATTTTGAGTTGAATGGAACGTTTTTTTGTGTGTGTTTAAGATGTGTTTGAGTAAGTATTTTGATTTATAATTACAACATACCAGAAGCTTGTTAATTTGACATGAAATAATACACTGAAACAACAAAAATTCAATTTACAGTGTTGGAAATATGAAAATTACATTAAAAATAACATTCTTTAAAAAAGTCAACATTATGTAAATATATATAGTTTTATATGTAAATCATTCAAATTTACATTGAAAAAATTGTCATGTATTTTTTTTTTCGGAAAAATGAGAAATTATACTCCTTTAGTCATTATCTGGAGGAGAAAAAATTTTCTAGGACTAAATATTGATATACCTAAGTTAATAATAAGACATAAACAATGTTTATTGTGAGTTTTCTGGTTTCTAATGCCACATGTCTTGGGTAAAATTGACTTTGGAAAATGAATGATTTTTCAGACAAACAACATAATGGGAGGGTTAGGATACAATACTTTACTGAATCTTATGTTATAGTAAAGGGAGGAAAAAAATCCTTCATGTCTGGCCTCATTATCTGTTGTTTGCTATTTTCATCCTGCTGCTTTTTGTCTCTTCCATTTTCCCAGGCTGTCAAGCACAACTCATTCTTAAATTCTGTTGTCATATCTTTTCAGGGGTTTGTTTGCCTGCTATTTTTCAAGCCAACCAATCTAATCTCCATTCCTAAAACCAGGGACTTTTTTGCAATCCACCTATTCTCCATCTTCATCTCCAACTCTTCCTGATCCAGCTGAACCCTACTGGAAGAATTAACCATCTGTTATCTCGGACTATCCAGTATCTAAACTCTAGGTGGGGGTTGTATCTGATCAATCTCCTTGGTTAATGCCATTGGTTGAATGAAATAATGTGCCAGTGTCTAATTGCTAAATATAAATGTTTCCAATGCAACACTTTGAACATCAACAATTTTTGTATTTTCAAATTGATCTTTCCCTATGAATTGTAGGTTTTTCTAACCTTAAAGTGCTGATGACACGACCTTAACTTCAATTAACTTTGCCACACAACAACACACAAAGACAAAATAAGTAGCTCTGTGCAGTTAGAAGTTTATCAGACGTGTATTTATGTAAATATCAGATGTTTAGGAGGCTCTGCTAAATGCTAATAGCTTTTCAGTTGCGAACCTAGCCGCCATGTTGTGTCTCAGCGACATACAGAGTTGCGGTCCGCCCATTGAGTTACATCTATAATCTGAGCCGTGGAAAACATGAAAGATGGCTCCAGAACAGCTAGATTGGAACTGGTTTGTGTGGTGGGATCATTCAGCCAGTTCAGAAAAGTGTGATAATGCTGAGGAATTTGGGGAAATCACATTTTACAAGCTAGAACCGGAGTAGAACTGTAGCCAGCTGCCTACAGCCTCAGGTCCACTGGTTCAGCCAAAAGCCTGCAAGACCACACCGAGGGAACTCAAAAATTGGAAAAGGAACTTAAAAACCGCAATGAAGCCATTGACTTCGATGTTAAATAAGCTGTGAAGACTCTTGCAGACGTCACATCCGATTTCGGCTCACAGCCCCACAGTCTGGTCAGATGTGCTGAAAAGCAGCGATGTTTTCTAATAACGCATCTATGCAGCTGCGCTTGTTTCTGTTACATAGATCATCATGAAGAACGTTTTGGTCCAAAAAAACATGGCAAAAAAATGTCAAAAACGTGTCATCAGCACTTTAAAGGTTTTGCTTTTTTATGTTTGCTTCTAAAAACAAGGGCAGGAAATCTATTTATATACACATATTTTATAAATATGATCCCTTTATCATTTAGTAAAACCTTCGCGTGATGCATTAAAAAAAAAGAAACCTGCAAACACGAACATGTAGATGTTCCATATGAGTAATTTCTCTTGTTCTTTGGTATGGGATGCCAAAACAAAGCTGAGGGTGGTGTCTCTGACACCAGAAAGGTGGAACATACATGCAAGAAAGTACATTCCTGATAAACGTTTTTCATGCATTCCAGCTGTGACGTGAATCCCTGCTGTTTGAGCTTTAAGGGCTAAGTCTGTTATTGAGTATACAATTAGCTTTCTTTTGTTTCATGGGCTCTAGCTCTACTCAAGATGGAGTCCACGAAAAAAACAGTAAGTAAGAAAGAAATAACAGAAAGAGAAAACATGGAAGAGTGGGAGTGAGTGCAATAATGTTGGCAAAAACAACAGTCTGTGTATGTTGACTGTTTAGCCTCAGATATTTTATCAGAGTAGATGTGTTGATTTGGCCAGCACTGGTGCAGGAACAGTTAAACCTCCTGTAATGCAGCAGTGCTGTGGCCGGTTCCCTCAGCTAGGCAGACTGATCAGAGCTGATATAACATTTCCCTGGAGAGTTCATAAATAGATCCAAACACAAGAAAGACAAACCTAAAGGAATAGCAGCCACTGACTGCAGGCGTTCGTGCTCATTTTTCAATAAGATACAAATGTATTATTTTCTCTTTCATCTAAAAATAATCATGTGGTATTCCTCAACCTTCTCTTTTCTTGGTACATTTTATAAGTATGAATCATTTATCTTTGGAGGCAGCGAGGAGAAGAATATGTGCAGTAGCATGAGAAGTTGCATTTGCAAATGCTTACATGTATATACATATATGCTAATTGCATTTGCACACAGTTCATACACAGATTCACTTCATAACCTGACATAAGAAGGGAAGCAAAAACTGAAACTGCTGTCTCATTTGTCTTCAGGTTGGGGAAACTGTCCCATGGTTAGTATGAAAAATTAAATCAAGACAGTATTAATGAAACACTGAGCAGAGCAGACAAGGACAGAAACCAGTAGAGATTTCACTAGTGGCAGAGCGGATGGAGTTCTTCTGTGAAACAAGAACAAGTTAAAAATTGTTCATGGTGTTTTCCTAAAAGAAAAAACCCAAATAATTCTGCTTTTATTGTTTTCATTTTATTTCACTTTTTTAAATATACATACAGGAAAGTTGTAGCAAAACCACAGGTTAACTGGGTCTACTTGTCCCTCCTCATAACATTTCTAAACTCCAAAAATGATACAGTGGGTACTGTTTTTACTTTTTTAAATGTAAAACAGACAAACACGCAAACCCCAAAATAAACCAAACTGTTGGGTAGATGTTTGGGTTGATGATTCAGTCTGGAGCTCAGACTGAATGTATTGTGTAACCAAACCAAACAGGCCGAATGATGCAACATTTCATTTGAACTCACAAGATGCATGTGTTCAATGTGTGTGTTATCAGACATGACTTAAATGTTTTGATGTTGACATCTAAATACAGTTGTCATTGTTGAATGTTATAAAATCTGGATAGGATTCAGAATTTATTTAGATTTTTTATTAAATTTTGATTATCACTCTTGTTTCCCAGTGGGCAGCATGGTGGTGTGGTGGTTAGCACTATCTCCTCATAAAAACATGGATAATGGTTTGAGCTTGCATGTTAGGTTGATGAGTGATTCTAAATGGAAGTGAGAGCGTGCATGGGTATTTCTCTTGCATGTCTCTGTGATCGACCTGTCAAGGTTGCACCCTGACTCTCACCTGACTCCAACCCACCCCCAGGATTAAAGGACCCAATTTTATTCATTTTTGCTATGTTCGTACAACTACTGTAAACCTTGTGGAATGTAGATTGTTAAGGTCTGAAAACACATCTTTGTAGTCTCCCGGCGTGGTTTGATTATAGTTCCCATCATTACAGTACTCCATTGCAATGTCATATAATCTGTTCTGTCTTCCATATTTTCAAACTCCCTCCTACTGTTTTGTTGCCACATAGATGCATGATTGGTAAATTATAAGTCTTGCGCGTTTGTTTAAATAGGATTTATCAATGCTTTCTGAAAAAGCTGCAGTATAAACCGTTGCCATCAAGCTTTTTAGAATATGATTATCTCTGTTAACCTGCAGAGATGATATAAAATAGCTTGACTGTTTGAGATTTTCCTTTGCAGAATGACTGTTCAAAAGCTTGAACTCCTGCTATTTATTTCATAAGAATAGACATGAGAATTTTTTCTCAGGATGATTTCCTTCTTATCACAAACCATTAGACAGTATCAAAACCAAATGTCAGATGTTTTTGTCCTCAGAGACATTTCCCAGTGGCAACACGTCATCAACCTGGTGACACATCCATTCCCCATCCACCCCATTCACGGACCAGTGATCCATGAAGCAGAGTTTTAAGCTGCAAAAAAACTTTGGGATGAAGCATGTCCTACAAACAGCAGAGATCTTCTTTGTAAATAGAGGACAAAATCTCCCTGTAAAATGTTTCCTTTTTTAATGCTTAGAAAACTACCTATAAATCCAAGGTTTTTAAGTCACAAAGATGTCTTTTAAAGAGGAGGCTCATTTTTTTTTCTTTGTGAGGCTTACGGGGCATCTCAAAGTGTCTCCGGTCTTATTATATATATATATATATATATATATATATATATATATATATATATATATGTATATGTATGTATATAAACAATACCCAGAGAAGTACAGAGGCAGGAAGGTGATGCTGCTGCAGGCAACTGGTAGAAAGCAGTCTGAGATGATAGACGCTGTATAGTGTATAAATACAGTCTCACATTTGGGAATATCAAGCAAGGGAGAATCTCACATGTGACTGCTAGCAGCCTCAACTTTACAAGACAAGTCTTTGTCTTGTATGTTCAGCTGAGATGAGATTACAAGTGCAAAATAAAAAATTATCTCAATAAGATGAGATAAATAAACAAAATAAATGCAGCAAAATCATTAGTATGAGATTTTTTGTACTTCAAAAATACATATCTGTTCTGTTTTTCAGAGGCCTATTAAAATATGCTCATAAATATAATGAGCACTCTCTGGTGAGAGTGTTGGGCCACATCTCAAGCCAGTAAGTAGACTGCACCATCTAACCTTCCACTCTTTCCCAGCAGTAACACTTTCTGAGGAACTTTCTCTCAGGCTAATTGTCTGCTCAAAGCACATATAAAGTGACAGTTTTCCTCTAAAGATTGTGATGTTTACTGAAGAAGTCTACACCTCCTTTTGCCTTGCTCATTTTAATGAGAATAAACTTGTTCAGTTGGCTACAACATTTCTATAGACTGAATCTGTGTTAAAATTAAGAAGAAGGAACCAAATACTGACATACTCTTACTGACACACACATGTCCCATTTTTTGTCACACATAGACTCAGCATAAGTAAATTACAGAAACAAGACATATTGCTTGCACAAAGGAAAAAAGATGAAGCTTTCCAAATTCCATGAAAAATTTTGTGAAATAACAGAAAACAGCAACCACAAAACCACTGCGAGTCAATGTAGAGCAGCAGTTTCTCAGTCCAAACAGAACTAAAACCAAAGGCCTTCTGAAGTTCATACGGTTCATCTGAGGAAAAAACACAGCAATGTGAATCTACTCTTATTGTTCTCTCTGTGGGAAGCTTTACATCTAAAGAGTCACAGTGGAGAAGAGCGTTAAAGTTTCCCCGTGTGTGCTGCATGGTGAGGGACTCGCAAGCACTAGGGCGCATGTGACCAGATCAGACACGAAGTAAAACAGAGAGTAGGTGCTTATTTTCCCAAAATGGAATCAATCTTGAAAAGTTTATATGCTTTCTGAAATGATATCATTTTAGTCTTGTTTTGGTGTTGGCTCACTGTTATGTCTGGTATTATACCTTTAGGGCTAGCATACCTCAACATTGTCTACCACTAATAAGCTGTGGCTCAGAATTCTGTTGGTCTAATCTCAAAATGCCGTAGAAAATCAGGGATAATTTTGAACACCTACCATGTTTTATATCTCATCATAGCCAGCAGTAAGCTATGATGTAGGCTTTACTCACAGTAGTTTATTGAGTAAAGCCTATTCTTATTAAAGAGGCGAAGCTATTACACTTCAAATCATGTATTAGTTGAGATGTTCGATACCATTTTTTTCTCCCTATACCAATTCTGATACTTGTGCTGTGGGTATTGGCTGATACCGAGTACCTATTCATGTTCTAAAAAATATATTACACCTGCATGACTGTAATATAATTATCCTTGGGGTGAGGCCCTTTGTAAAGCATGAATTAATACAGCAAATTGATTTTTTTAAAAATTATTTTTAAATGCAGTCTCTTAAATCTCTCCTAGTTTGAATTTTAAAAAACAAAGCAAAGAAAAAAAGAAAAAAAAAGATGTAAACATCAAAGCTCATCTCTTATCGTATTCACAGTCAGCAGGGGAACTTTCTCATGTCACATTCTGCAGGAATATTTTCTCTAAATGTGCTCCATTAAACCAACAAGACATCACTTATGTTTTTAAAAAAGTGTTTATAATCTGATTACATTTTTAATCAGTCACTAACATAATGTCCACTGAGACAGGCTGTCAGCTTGATGCTGCACACCCTATTAATTTAGACACAGCTGTTTCATCTGCCCATCTGTTTCAGCTGGCGCTGTGCAACTGAAAATGCTGTGTTGTTTAAATCTGATTCGTTGTTCTCTCTATTAATCCTGGGACTTTTCATTGCTTCTCGTCAAGCAAGTTGTGATGCCTGAATGCATCCAGACCAGGCAAATACTTCTGGGATCTTTTTGTGTCCTCTGTTATTAGTGTCCTCTGCCATTGTGCCTTTGAAGTGTACTTCAGCCACCCAGTCTTGCAGGTCGTTGAGAGTACAGATGACTGAACACTGAGAGACATATTAAGCTCTTGTTTCATGACAACATACAGTGGAAGCCACACAGGGATTTGTGGAAGTGATTTGACATTTCACTACACATACAAAGTTTTCTTTTTCTTTTCTTTTTTTGTGTTTGGGTGTGTGTATATTTACGGACTCACTGTGAATGTGATTAGTGCTGAAGTGGGGGGAGTCACAATAGTGGGCGTGTCAGTTGTGTTTAGGATGACATGGTGCAATTGTGGTCTCGGGGGCTGCTGGGAATCAAATTTAAGTCAGGTCAAAGAGACATGTTTTATCAATTTGCATTGTGTTTCAAGACATGACCCGTCCCTGTCGGTCTACAACCATCCATACATTTCAGACACAACTATAGAATATTCTCTCCCACAGTGTAGGATTCATTTTTATTTCCGGACTTGACCTTGTCTCAGTCAGAAAAAACAGAGACAATTTAATCTTTTTACATATTTCCCTAAGTTTTTTCCCTTAAGATAATCTTGTCAGTGGATTAAATATGGAAAACCCTTCTCCTCAAACCTGAGCAACACTTTTATACTGCAGGTTTTGTAAAGAGTGAGCCAACATACAGTGCAATACAAATTTTGATATGCAATGTGAGTCATAAGAAAATACAGTTATGATGAATATTGATGTCAATCATCAGATACTTCACATGAATGGGTAAAGTCCAGCTATGAAAAATGATCCTTTGCTGTCATCAAGGATTCAGAATATATTCAATTCAGTGAATATATACGCACACACACACACACACATGCGCACACACACAATCATCTTTATATCCCCGTGGGGTACATCCATTGACATAATGCATTTCCTAGCCCCTTACCCTAAACCTTATGCCCATAACTGATTGCCTAAACCTAACCCTTGTCCTAATCCTAACCAAAACCTAATTGTAACTTAATCTCTAAAACCTAATCTTGACCCTCAAAATGGGGTTCGTACCCATGGGGACCGGGAAAATGTCCCCACGAGGGCAAGACGTCCCAAAGGTGATGGTAAAAATCCGGAACATGGTCCCCACAATGTTGCAAAAACACGCCCGCACACATACACACACATTAATGCCAACACTGCAGCCTATCAGAATTGTCTCTGTGTTTTCCATTGACAGGATCTGAATACAATTCTGACAACCTGTCAATGAGTATGAATCAGTGTATCTTTGGATGGTGTCAGCAGGAGCCCCAATAACAACAGATGGCAGACATCTATATATCTTCAAAGCTGGATGACCAGTGTGAGCAGCATAAGGCTAACTGGATTCTGCCAAACACTGATTCACTGTTCCATTAGTCATACCAGTTGACTGGAAGAATTGAAAGGAACCTTGAAATATTTCTTCTGTCATGAAGTAAATAACAGCAAACAACCAGAGATATGCTTGTTAGGACAGGAAGATGAAACAGCTTGGTAGGATATTAAAAAAATATACCATCTCCTGGAGTTAGGCCTGGGCAATACCGTTTATTTTCTTTGATTTATTTATTTAGTGTTGTATTTGTGTACAATACAAAAGTGTCTAAATTGTGACAAGATGTGCATTTCAGATCTTATACTGTAGTTCATTTTTTCCCCACAGGTTACATGGCAGTTCATGTAAAAGGATGCTGTTTTTATCTGCTTGCCTAATTATTAAAGATGCCATGACAGCAAATTTCACTTTTCTGTATGGGGGAAATACTGTAATATGATCTGATCTGTTGTGCATTGATGAATGTCAAGAGCGAATATCAATGTCTCTGTTCAGGGGTGGTCAGCTTTGTGTCTTTGTTCAAAAACGGTAGAATCAGACAGCAGCTGATGGACGCAGAGATCTGTAATAGAAGAAATCAGGCAACTTATAAATGTATAATTGGTATCTTTAAGGATGGATATTGCCTATTTTTTTACATCTTGTATACAGTATATATTGTTCATTGTTTTATTCTGTTGTATCAGTGTAATTCCATAAGCCAGACGCAAAAATAAAGTTTAATTAACTAATTAATTAAAATATTGATTGATCTTGATTGATTGATTCATTGATTCATTCATTTTAAACTTTGTTCAAGATATTCAAATGGTTGAGCCGTGTAAGTGCTTATTGTGAAATTTTATTTTATCTTCGACTCATCTTACATGTGATTAAAATGAGATCTGAGGTGCCTCGTATTCACTCTGACTGCAGCTGTCTGCACCTATGGTCTGAACCAAGATGGCTGCCCTATAGGCACGTCAGTCTGCCAGCCAGCAGCGTCCAATGAGGCGTCTCTGCATAAATGTCTACGTTTTCTACATGCTGGACTAATGGAACAACAAAATCTCACAGGATTTCATAATATAAAATACAGTGATAAATAGAGTAGAGAGTGATGTAGCACTTTTTAACATCGATACAATATACACAACACAAATGTCATGATTTTCAGTGTATAGATATTTCTTATACCCCTAGTGATGGGTGGCCACAAGTTTTTGTTATTTTACTTGCCAGTCATTCATAACCAAGATAGAGGTTTATGACTAAATGTGACCAGAAAGAAATACATACTTTTCAGTGGCAATAGTTGAAAAAGTTGGGTTTATTCTGTTTATTTAATTGCATCAGTATTTTAGATGGAGACTTATTTTCTAAAATGA
Source organism: Atherinomorus stipes (assembly GCA_023101725.1). Lineage (NCBI taxonomy): Eukaryota > Metazoa > Chordata > Actinopteri > Atheriniformes > Atherinidae > Atherinomorus > Atherinomorus stipes. The sequence goes on along the minus strand of JALJCO010008277.1, from coordinate 24,139 downwards.
AGAACAATAGAAACACTGACGACAGGGAAAAGAGTGGTAGTGAGAAAAGCCATTAGCAGCAACATTTTGGGCTCATTTGCAATGGTTTTCTGCACATTCAGGGATTTATAGTATGTTTCAGCTTGTGTTGATGCCTCTTTTTGATCAGGTAATTGTAAAATATCCAGTGTGTGTTCTTTTGTCCATGTATTTGTTTGCATATTGTGCACTTGTGTGGGCGTGCTAAGTCCCTGTATATTATTAAAAGAGTCCAGGGGGCAGGTCGATATAACCCTGCCCACCAGTGTTCCCCTGAAGTCCTACTCGCCATCTCCGAGCTTTGCCTGCCAAGAGTCATCTATGTAATCAGAGGCATCACATCACAGCACATCCTTAATCATGCTGGGGGTGGTTCTTGGAAGCAGAGTGCGCAGTCAGTGAACTGCTGACCTCTGTGGACTACCATGATCTTTCATCTCATGGTGGACCGACTGTGTTTTTTTCCCCCAACTGTATATCTGATTTGGAACACATTGTTCACACCACAGCATCCTTTAACTAATGATTTCAGTGCCTCTTACAATACTGGAGAGGAATTGAGTATCGGAAGTTTTTTTTTTTTTTCTCGTTTCCTTTTTCCCAAATTTCTTCAAGGTAGAGTCCAAAGTTTCCCCCCTGACAATAAACGTTAGACTGCAAGTCAAACCCGTGTCAAACCGTGTCTTTGGGCCTCTACTCCCGTGCAGTGGTGAGTTTGAATGCAACTCCCTCTCCCTCGCTCTTTCGCTTTGTTATGGTCTGGTCGGACGTTTCTGGGTGGAGATTTCTGTTTAAATCAGCAGCCAATGGCAGAGCTAAGAGCATGACGCTGTGTGGAAATAAGCTCATGATTGGAGCAGACGTCACTCACTTGAACTCTCGAAGGGAAGAAAGAAAGAAAGAAAGAAAGAAAGAAAGAAAGAAAGAAAGAAAGAAAGAAAGAAAGAAAGAAAGAAAAAAAAGAAAAAGAAAAAACAGCGGTTGCACTGAAGAAAAGGTAAGAGCTTTAGGTAGTGCACATTGGAAAAACTAGGGTTAATGTTGGTTTGGCTTTTACTCGCTTCTGAGCTCTGAAGAAGAAGCTTGAAGCTGAATAGGCTGAATAACGAGGCGGCCATTAGCCTGAGACTCTCAGGATCTCTCTCTCCCCCTCAGGCTGAGAGGGAAGGGGTGCTCACGCTCAGTTTAAATACTGTTGTTTGCAAACAGAAACGGTGGGGGGACTTCAGACTCTACCTTTAAAGTCTCCAGTGCTTTTACCTGGGAAATTTCTTAGGATTTTTAACATAATGAAACAGTAAGTGATCTCTCCTTCCTCCATCAGCTTCAGTTTATTTCTGTTTGCATATCAGCAGCCATATTGAGATGTGGAAGTGTTTAGTCTCATTGAGGGAAACATCTGAGTTAATGTAGAGGTCCCATCAAGCTCCATTACCCCAAATGATGTCTCCAAAGCTCCTCTCCCACTTAAGCCCTCCAACCAGAAATCCAGAGAAGTCACTGTTTGATAGTTTCTTTCCAACTGTTTAGATTGGATTTCCAGAGTTGATAGAAAAAGTGATGCCCCCCCCCCCCCAAAGCTCAAATATTAAGCTGACTCATAATTTGCACATAGGCAATATCATCAGCACCAAAGTGCAGACACCCCAACGCAGGAGAATATGAACTCAAGGTGATTGTAACCAATAACAGCTCCACACTCCTGATATATGCAAAAAAAAAAAAAAGAGATAGAAGATAATGAAAGATTAATGAGTAAATCTCTGCCAATGAATATTTGAGAAGGGGAAGTCTGTTTAATACATGATCACCCTGTGGACGGCTTCCTGTACATGCCACTGCTTCATTCACTGCATTCACAGAGGATGCTTATTAGATTTTCAGGCAGATGGCATTTTCATTACTCTACTCTCTCATGGACCTCTTTACGAAATAATTTTTACCACTTTATTTTTGAGGGTTATAGAGAGGAAATCAGAAAAAATACTTCTGTTCAACTTTAGACAAATAGATGAAGATGTGGTCAGGATTTCTCACTCAGGTATAAGTTAAAGACAAAGAACTTTGGCTAAAACATTCATTAGAAATAAATGTCTAATAATATATTTGTACCGGTTCAGTCTTAATTACAAATGCATCTCTTTAAAGAACACATCTTTGTTTTCTGTGAGTTAGTTGACCATTTGCAATCCAAATTACTTTCACTTTGTTGATTCCCGGGCAATGAGGGCCACACTTGACATAGCATGGCTCTGTAGCTCCCAGCTCTTAATGCTTTTGTGACTGACACATGGCGAGGATCAATGGATTAGTTTCCATGAGATGGGTGTTCTTGGGGGCCATAGACGTGCCTGTACATGCTAAGAGTGGGATTAGGACAAGGCAGGCAGGAGCTCTACGGTCGGACGGGCGCCTGCCGGCTCATCTCATGGCTGAAGATGGTGACAAATGGAGAACGATGCCAGCAGAGTGCACTCACATCTTCAACTCAATCACACTGAGTCAACACAGCGACTTAAACTGTCAATCACACATGCTTGTTTATCCAAACAGGAACAAGTCAGCAAACATCAGCATACGCAGATGGTTATTTGTCTACTGTATGCATGCCTTAATTCCTCAGATATTACCTTTGTTTTGCTAGCTTGTTACCCTTTCTATGACTGAGCATAAAAAAAGAAAGAAAAAAAACTTTAATGGAGGAAAAGTCGTGTTCCCCACAGCTTCAATCTCTATTGATAAAAAGCAACAGCCAAAAGGTGGAAAAAATAATGTATGAGGGGCATATGTTTTCATTTTTCCACTGTACCGTTACCATGTCAGAATGCTCAGATTATGTAATTACCTAAATAGACATATTTTGTCCAAGCTGCTGGTTAGATTAGTCTCTGACAGAGCCTTAGAGGGGTGTTTCACAATGAAAGATATTTATAGAGCTGGGGAGAGCTTTTTCTCTTTTTTTTTTTTTTTTTGTTGCTGGTACAGGGGAAACCCAGAGCTGTGAAAATGATGTATGGCTTTAATGAGCATATTGCATAAATGTAATACCAGTGGGAAAACTGGGGGTGAAAATAGCGTTAAGCAAATTTGATTTTCAGCGTAAATGTGAACAGAAGATTTAGTACAAATAAACGTGCAGGATTTTACACACACAAAACTTCCCTGCACACACATGCAAGCATCCATTTACATACACAAATCACACAACACCTATGTATCACCCCCCACACCCCCAAAAGCACGAGTATAGACTCATTTGTGATTCTTGCGTTCAGCTTGATCACAGAAGCAGGGAAAGCACCAGTGACAGCAGATGTAAGCGGAGCAGAGTCTTTCCCCCTACTTTGCATGTCATCAAAGTGGTGGTCGGGACTTCCGATTCCCCTGTCTCCTTCGCGGAGTATGAATAATGCAGCAGTGCGGGGTTGCCTGCCTGACAGAACGACTTGATAAAAACAGCTGGGTAATACTGAGGGAACTACACTGAAACAGGACTGCAGTAGCTAAATATAAGCCCTGCCAAAGTTCCTGTTGTTTCTTCTATCCAGGGAGGACAAGACAGAGTGATTGGACTCTATGCATCAATCCAGGCAGATAAACAGCAGAAAACTGGTGCACATGAGCTTTATATTCTGGAACAAAGAATCTGATCAAGGTTATTGTCATGATGCAGTGATAATGGAGTCAAAAGGGAGCAGAGAGGCATAGGTACACACTAAGTTATTTAAATTTCAGTTCAAAAAGATCACTGAGTCAGAGAAAATGATTAGTTTTCAATGATTCATTGGCATTGTCAGCATCAAAATTCAAGGTTACTGATGTGCATCATTATGAGGCATCTGGTCTTAATTGAAGCAACTGGAGAAACTTTTACCCAAACATCTTGTCATAATGTCATATTAAAATGCTTTCAGTTATGTCACATTAACTTTTCATCTGCTTTCAATATTCATGATTGCCCACATTTCTCCGGATGCAGTAATCTAATTTTTCAGTGTGGAATCTCTGCTTTATAATTTGAAAATTTCTTTATTATGTGCATACCACAATGAGTCACTTTCTCATTTCCCTTGATTAGATGAGATACTCTACTTCACAGTTACTGTTTGTGACAGGTAGCCAACCACAGACTTGAAGGTGTCATCACCCAGAAATCACACTTTTTCATGTTAAAACATGTGTACTGGAATAGGAGTTGGAGTAAAATGTGCTGGAAACTCCGGAGTGTGCAAGTGGCTTCGTCTTTGCGTGTGGGCTCTTTGATCACGCCAGAATTGGCCACAAGGGCGCGCTCTCCACAGTATGCATACTGTATTGCTTCTCCTCCAGGGATGACGTGCTCCGTGAAAGCTGCTAGCTACTAATATGAGCTTGCCTTTCCACCACTTGGAGCTGCGATTAATTACGAGCTTTTTCAAGGAGGATGACCCCACCCCTAAAAAACAGAAAAAAAAGAGCTGGCATTTTCATAATTTTATTTCAATTCATGCACATATACAATTTGTACTATGTGTGGTTTGTATTTGTAATAAATTTGTTTCATCTGCAGCAGCTATATGTATGGCATGACAATAAATCAACATAAAGATGACATATATGTCATCATCCCAATGGAAAAAGTAATATTACATATATTGAATTTCTGTTTCTCTTATTTTTCTACTAAACAGGGAAATTGGTACACCCAGTGTTTGTTTGTTGCTGCCTTTCATCGCTACAGCATAGAAACCATCAGTCTCCAAAATTTACACCCAGATCCCGGCTTGCTGCAGGGAGCAGGAATACACTCCAGTCCTTGGCATCACCTTGACGGAGAGGGTGCCAATGTTGGTTTGAGAAGGAGCAAAAAATGCAGAAGCAGAACAGTGCTCTGTGCAAGGCTAAAAGGAGTCTTTCCTGTTCTGTAATGGTAACTTTATTTTAGTTTCAGTTATTTTTTTTAACTTGCTTTTTATCATCTAATTGACCACATGTTCAAGGAAGTTGATTAGCAACCTAAGCTAGTTAGCATGCTAACTTTGGCAGGTACCACTGTCATATATTATCAAATAAGTGATTTTGTTCACATTCTGTTTATAAATATGGTTTTCATTGAATCTTTTTAAACTAAACTTATCAAAAATACAGTGGTCCTTTACACTGACCACATTTTACCAGCTTATATTTAGTTTTCCAAATCAGCACACGGTTTACTTTATATCATTGTCTTGCAGTCTGCATACTGGCTTAGTTTGTCAGTCATCTGTTCCAACTATATGAATACATTTGCTCACTCGAAAAGCCAGCAGTATTTATGTGTCCTGTTTGAAGTAGGACCAAGTAAAGCAGTAGCTACAATGAAAACTTCAGCATGTGGCTTAGTGAGTAAGAAATCCAGCTCAGGAAATCATGGGAAGTTTATTCATATGGCAAGTTTCAAACACAAAGGCAATTCAAAGGACTTCAGATCACGTATAGAGAGAAAAAAACATCCAGTTTAACTTTTATCTTAGTATCTTTCTTGAGGCTGCCTTTCTGAACAGAAATACAACATACAGCTTTCTGCTGGTCTCCTGTTAGCCTTGGATGAAACTTGGCACCTCCATGAAGAAAAACATTACAATAGCTAATCAGCCACATTTTAGGGAAGATCTCAGCTTCCATCAGCTTTGCCTTCCTATCAGTCATGCATCAAAACTTTTAACCACAATGATTTCCTTTTCTGACTGACGTTATTTTCCTAGCTGTAAATGTGTATGAAATTTTTAAGATAATCAATTTGAAATATATAAATTGAATGGAATCATTGCACACACTGAGAGGTTGAAATTAACCCATAATAAAAATATTTCTTATGAGCTTTTTAAATTGTGTAATTCACCTGCTTAACAAACTGTTCTCCCTCTCTAGCAGTCCAACCAACCTCTGTTGCTTTTTAGCAATCTTTTATTGAGTCTTCCATCTGTTGCACGACCTCAAAGTGAAAGAGAGCATGCATTATTATATCCTGTGTATGTGTGTGCATGCGTGTGTGTGTGTGCATGCATGTGTGTACGTGTATGTGTGTGAGGGTCTATGTAGGGGCGGGAGGGACGTAGTTTCATGTTTTTATTTTTTATTTGTGTTAAACACTTTGAGTTACATTTTTTGTATGAAATAAAGTTTGATTGATTGATTGATTGATTGATTGATTGAACATTGTAATTATGTGTTATAAAATCTCTGGTGAGAAACAAAGAAATTTTAAACTTTTACATCAATAAAATTTCCAGAAAGCAGCAGGTATTTTGGCTCCATCTGACATTTAACGTTTCTGATTGCCTTCAGACTAATGTTGAATTTACTCATTTGTAAAATAGCCTTGTCGGCACTGTCTGTAATTGTAAAATTATATTATATAAGATTTGTGTTATTGTGTTACCCAGATGGGGCCTTTCTGCATGTTCTCCCCATGCATGGGTCGTCTCTGTTCCTTCCACAATCCAAAGACATACATCTCATTCTCATTAGTCTCTCAAAACTCTCCTGTGAGCATGAGTGGTTGTTTGTCTCTCTGGCCCTGCGGTAGACTGGTGACCTGTCCAGGGTGTACCCTGCCTCTCATCTGGTATAATTGCTGGGCTCCAGCCCCCCCACTATCCTGCATCGTAATAGGCATGGAAAAATGAATTGACTTAGATGGAAGCACAGTTTTTAATAGCAGATGCTTGTAAAATAGCAATTAAGGTAGAACAATAGTACTTATTGTTTGTCATATTCATACTACATTTGGCTCTGTTTTGATCCTAGCTAAGCGCAGGAGGAAATATCAGTCTTAGCTGCTCTATGTTTACCATCTATAGACCCTTTTACGGCTTATGTCACAGTCATGTCACTCCCGTAGCTGGATATTTCCGTTAGCTTAATGTAAACTTACCCAGGCATGCAGGTGCTGTTTGCCGTTAAAATGGGATTGTTATCCCAATATACGATGATCCAGGTGCCATACACGCTCACTCTTTTTGATTTGACGTTGTTCAGCAAAACTTCCGACTACAGCAGACAAAGATCTGGACCTAGATTGATGTATTTCATAATTTGAGCGTGACATTTCTGATATAGTTGTAAACATCCAGCAATTTCTTTGCTTTGAGCTTCTTTTTGCTGTAGGCAACACACATGGTGTCTCCATTAGGTCCGTGTGCCACTCCACCGTCGGCAGGCCAGAAGACCTTCATGCCTCTCCTGTAAGGTGTCTGGATTAGCCAGCCTGCTTCTATCTGCCAGCTTTAATTCACTAAAACGGCTGTCGCAGTCCGTAGGGTGTTTGGAAAACAGTTCCCAGACTGAAATACAATATTTGTTTAAAAATTATTCACTTACAGGGTGGTGATTAGCTCAGTTGGTTGAGCAGCCGCCCCATGAACAGAGGCTACAGTTCCTCAGTGCAGTCGGCCCCGGTTCGATTCCCGGTCCAGGTCCCTTTGCTGCATGTCACTCCCCACTCTCTCTGCCCCTCTCCTGTTGCTTTACACTGTCATATAAAGGCCACTAGTGGCCAAAAAAAATAATACATTTACAAAAATGTCAACAAAAATTGCTAGTTGCCGTTTGTCAACATAATGCCTACCGCTGCTTTTGCCTTAAGGCTAAGCCCCACCACCCAAAAAAAGACCACATGTTTGTAAACTTTGAAAACGTCTATACACAAAGAGAGAAGATCAACTGGCGTCAACTTGACTGTTCAATCAAAGAATCTTAATCAATTAAGATGATATTGATTAACACAGTATAATGACCACTGTTCTTGACTTTGTGGACTGGCTTCTGTTCAACAAAAGAATTCAGCTCAGTTTATCAAAAAAGATATTTCTATTTCATGTTTTTAATACTAAACCATGTTTCTTAAAGGCGCTATAGAAGATGTTTTGGCATTTCAGAAAGCAGAGACTGTTAACAAGTTTTTGAAAAATGTGCATGTGCAAGACCAACCCGCTATATTCACAGCTGCCCAAGCCGCAGTGGGGAGGGACTGCGTTGCAATGTCAGCACGGCCAAACGAGCGGCTGGACAACGCGATACCGGAGAGCATTTAAAAAATATGATAGTCACAGGTGATCAATGACTCAAGACTCAGAATCTCAATCATTACTTTTGATCAACCTATACAAAAGTCGCCAAACTCGTCACAAGTTGCACAATAACAACACAGCCAGGGTCCGAAATTAACACTCTCCAGGCGCCAAATGCAAGTAAATTTTTTGGTGAGTAAATCTCAGAGGTCTATCTGCCACATGGCGAGTAAATGTTTATATCAAATTAGTCATGTTTTTTTTTAAATCTTCATTTTGTTGGATTTCTTTATGTTGCTCTGCCATCTACATGTTTAATCGATGCGCATATTCACAAACACACACGAACGCATTCTTGACATGAGCATGAGACCCCCCACGTGACCTCTGTTTACTATACAACTAGTGTTTAGCTCAGGCTGATTAAGTAGCGTGAATATGTGGTGACTTTTAGCAGGAACTAGTCAGCCTTCCATAAGAAAGCTCAGTGAACTGGAGAATAAACCAGCAGATTTACACGTCTGAGAAGTGGCGCTTTGGAGGTGAGACACCGGCTGCACTATTCTGGGTCTGCTCCATTTACTGCCCTGGCGACTGAAAGGCGAGTCAGGTGGGCGGAGTTTCACTCATCCGCTCAGATCCGACGTCGTGTTGTTCCAACTTGATAATAACGTTGATATGCGCCTTTATTGAAGCTCAGTAGATAAGTATGGGCATTAAAATAGTTCCAAGAACAACTTGAGTAGGATTCTGATTCTGTTCAGCTGCAGCAGCAACATCATGCCACAGTCCACCTGCTTTACACTGTTATTGTCCTCGTTTGTTAAGAGACCTCCATGATCTCTGTTGCAACAGCCTGAAACAGGTGTGTGCAAACTTATCATTTAGTATAAACCTTTTGTTCTTTTTAATTATCATTTTGTTTTGTTAAAGCGTTTTTCCATCTGTAAATGATTTCCCCTCCATTTAAGCAGCAAAAAGTTGTGAAGGGGGTTTCAAAACACTGAAAAAAAAAAAAAAAAAAAAAAGACTGGAAGACTGTCAGATCTCCTTATTGTCCAACTATGTTCTCCAGAGATCAGGGAGTTGCTATGCTCCCACCAGGCTGTAATGCTGCAGGACTGTCAGGGCCATGGAGGCCAGATTTCATGGACTGTGTGAAAGCACAAAATGGAGAACGAGGAGTCAGGAAGTTTCAAATTAATGAATTCAGAAATGACCAGTTTACTAAATACAAATATGTTTTTCTTGTTGTTTTTTTCAGTTTACATCCAGTATAATACTGTATTTATGGCCTAAAGATATATGTGTAAAATGGCTTAATACTGTATTTTGGCCGGTAGACTTTAAAGAGAATCTCCAATGAGTTTTTCCACCCCCCCTGAAACTTTTTTACAAGTCGACTACTGTGCACAAGCCACTCTGGTGTTTAGCAGACAGCAGGTACAGATTCTCCCATCTTGTCACACTGAATGTTGCTAACTGCTAGCAGAATGATGTTAGCTACCTGCTGTAAACATCAGACAAGTGCGCGCAGCTTCTGGGTGGCAGTATTACTCTCACCAATCAATCACTCATTGATCAGTCTTGCCTATTACCCGTTGAACTGAGTCGTCAATCACTCTTACAACAGTAGTAAAAGTGATTTACGAACCAGTAGACAAATGAAAAAGTTAAAGCCTATTCAGCTTCAAGCCTCTCCGTCAGAGCTCAGAAGCGAGTAAAAGCCAAACATTAACCCTGGTTTTTCAACATGCGCTATCTAAAGCTCTTACCTTTTCTTCAGTGCATCCGCCATCTTTGTTTCCTGTTTTTTCTTTCCCTCAAGAGTTCGAGTGACTGGCGTCTGCTCCAATCATGACCTTATTCCTACACAGCGTCATGCCCTTAGCTCTGTCATTAAAGAGCAAATTACAGAGAAGGGGAGAGGGGAGTTGCATTCAAACTCACCACTGCACGCGAGTAGAGGCCAAAAGGTGCGGTTTAAGACGGATTTCGCTTGCACAAGTCTAACATTTGTTTTCAGGGGGGAAACTTCGGACTCTACCTTTAAGGAATGCAGAGATGATTGGCTGATGTTTCTTCAGCCCCATTACTTTCACAGCTGGTGTATCATAATATTTATATATTTAAAGCTTTTAATTAATCACAGCGTATGGGATAGTGAACCCAATTTTACAAAATATTGCAAAAATTGTTGAAAGAATCATCTTCTATAACACCTGTATCTGATGAGGTCTTTTTCTATGTAGACAGTGTTACAGTATAGAAATATAAGCATACATCACAGATCTTAATGCTAATTTGTAGTTGATATCTTTTTAAATTCTTTTTGTTGAACCTAAATGTTTCTTCTTTTTTCCCTTTTTATGTGTCATTCACACATCCAACTATCTTGGGTACAGCATTAGAGCGTGTCACTTTTGTCTCACACAGCTCTCACACTCTGCACTTGCCTAGTATCACCACTTTACTGATCATTACTGTTATAGGCACCTTGTCTTTGACAAAAATGTGTAAAAACTGAATCCACACTCCAGCCTTCCTCAGAAAATGGAGGAGTGTCCTGCAGCTGCTTTGCAAAGGTTAACAGAAAGTAATCACACATATTCTTTCACTTCTACCATTCAATAAAATATAACACTTTATTAATTTTATGCAGCCACATTGCATTTCATTTGATCCACTACACTACAGGAGGCACAAAGCTGTCATGTCTCCAGTGTTGGATGACAGGAAGTCTCTACAACATTTGTAACATCAGAATTTTCAACTTCATTTCAGTCAGCCAAAACAAATGCTAGACTTATACAGAGCACTGTTAATCAAATTGGACGTTTACACCAAAATGCTTCATGTTTTAATATTTTGGATACTGTTTAATTCCCACCTGTTTGTCATTTTTTCACTGCAGCAACTTTGGAGAAACAAAAATCTTAATAATGACATCATTGAAAGTTGCTGAACCTACGTATAATTTCATTTCAAAATCAAACTTGGTCCAGTGTGAACTCCATCGCTTTCTCCATGTTAACATTAAGGGCTTTCCATTCAGAAAATTTACAGAAGCAAATGCCGCAACATTTCCGCTCTGATGACATGGGGACCAGCCGGTAGCCTACACGTCCGCTTCATCTTTGAGGTAAAAGAGCGGTTTGCATGTCTGAATGCAAGCGGTATATAGGACAAAGTCTGTACTATTATAGCTTTCCAGCGCAAGTCTGAAAGGGGTTTATGTTCTGCAGCCTCTTTTCTGTTGAAAAAGTGTGTTTTATGAACAAAGTTTATCATCTAAATTATCAGTAGGGATGGAGCTGAATCCGAATCCGGTATTCAGAATGGCAGAAATAACGTGATTGTTACGAATACTTATTTTGAACAAATATTTTGAAAAATAAGTGCATTTAGGAAGAAGAAAAACATTCTAACAAAAAGCTGCGTCTCCTCATGAGACTGCAGTGCATGCCCGGATGAGTAATTGATATTTAGGAGTAAAGAGTGTGACAGAAAGGCTGCTCCAGAGAAGGCTGGCTGAACGGAAGACTGAACTGCATCACTATTTGGAAGTTTGATCGGGAGATAATTGACGTCTGCAGTCAGGTCTCTTGTGTTCGCTCCATTTACGTAGCTCTGTCAGTTTGGTCATTTCGACAATAAGCTGTTAACAGAGTAACGTTAACATTCAGTTAAAGAGATTAAAACAAAGGTTGTGTATAGCACCGTCCTTCCACCACGCATCACGCATTGAGCATAAGGCACCAAGTGCCAAGCGGGGAACTAAAAACATAATGCTAACCACAGTCCACTGACCACGAGAGTAAAGTCCGGTCTGAGCCGACCCCGTGACACTATATTAAAAAACTGCCATGAAGTGAAATAAAGTGTCTGGTTCTGTACAAACAGAACCAGACACTTTCGTACAAACAGCTTACTAACATCTTTAAGCATCACTTTGACTCTGGCATGTCATTAATATTTCTCATGACAATTTCTTTAGTTTAATCTATATTCATACAGGTAAATCCCATTGAGACACACAGTCTCTTTTTCAAGGAAGACCTGTTTACCGAACATGCATGTCTTTAGACGGTGGGAGGAATCTGGAGTACCCATATATAGAGAACCCATGCATACACAAGGGAGAACTTGCAGACTCCACACAGAAAGGCTGTTCAAACCTCCCCTCCCCAGCCTCGGCTTGTACCAACGAGCTTCTTGCTATGAGGCTAACCACTGCACCACCGTAAAGTAACAAAGTAAGATTCTGTTTCTACATGTCAATGTAAGGCCATATCTTGATGGGTTTATCTTCTCTGGAGCCAGTTGGCTGAGTTATCTTTGTTTAAAAACATACTGTTCTCAGGTCTCTGCAGGTCCTTATGTGTGACGTTCTCCTATGATATTTGTTCATTCTTTGTAAATGAATTTTCCTTTTAATTCTCAGCTCTTCATGGGTCTTGCTAGTACTTTCATTTTCCACGGCATACTACAGCAATGTATTACATTTTGTCAGGAATCCTTTAAGTCAGAGTGCTTAGTATGACTGGGGAGTGTTGACCTACTGTAGTACTGTAGTTTGAGAGGTATACTGGGGGCTGGAGGACCCAGGCTGAAGTCTCTGGACTACCAACAAATGTGAACCACTGATGGCCAAGGCTCTCAACCACCCCCAATTGCTCCCCATTTGCCGGATTCTGGCCTGGTAGCCCACTGATCCTACAGTAGAAACTGGAACTGGTTAAAAGCATAGAAAGAATAACCGAGGACTGATACAGTATAATCAAAAATAAATAAGGAGCACTGTCCTCCTACATGAAATCTAATAGTGTACTGCAAACATATATGTGATATTAATTATAACACGTTTACTTGTTATTCAAGTGGGATGACTCTTTCACTTTGACTAATATGATAATTATGAAGGAAAATGTAAGAAAAAAATATAACCTTCTTTGTTACTGCTTATTCTAATTCTTGTCGTGCACTGACAGACAAGGAGATGTGTACAGTCTCTCATTTTTTTAACAACATATCTCAACATATCAAAGGCAACACAAAATCATTCCCGAGAACTTCAGCGTGACAAGTGCAAAATCATTTACAGAGAAAACATACAAAATTAATTCAAACATTGGCCCATCAACACAGGATAGGCAACTGAATCTGGTTATACTGACAGTAACATTAAGGGAGCTTGTTGAAATATAATACCACACTGAATCTTTCCATCATTAAAATTGTTTGGGGTCAAGCTTGCAAATTTATGTCCATTATACAAAGGAACAATCATTCTGGCACTTGAAATGAGAGAAAAATGCATAAAAACATTAGTCACTGACTCCATCATCATCACATTGTTCACACACAAAAAGGGTGATTGATAATAATAAAAAAAAGTATTAATACTAAAAATGAAAGCTTTCTTCAAATAACAGTGAAGGATATTCTTCTTCTTAACAAAACAAAGTTGTTTGGTAGTTTGCTTTCTGAAGTTCTATGGCTCTTTGAGACCCCACCTCTCCTCCCATTGTGTCCTAATCAAGCACAAAGTGTTTGATCTCATGCTAATGATCAGGAAGAGTGGCGCATGAAAAACTAGGCACACTCCTTAAAACACAAGAAATTTGTAATCCAATAAACATGCTATAAAAGGCATTTCCTCAAAAGGTAAGCTGGGTGTTAAAAAACCCATATGCACTGAAGAATTCTTGGCAGATTTTAAGTGAAATCATGGAGGGCTAAAAAAAAATGAGCAGAAAGGTGACCTCTGCTGCAGACCTATTCTGGTCTCATTACTTATTCAGATCTGAGGCTGCTTATAAATAGATGCACATTGCAACCTGGAACCTTATTGTTATGGCAGCTACCATCAAAGAAAATCTAGTAAACCTTAAAAAAGGCAGCTCGTGTTCCCATAGTGATTCTAACATTATAAAGATGTACAGCATAAGGTCAAAGTTGGCCAGTTATTTCTGTTATGGCCACAGTAAACCATTTTCAATGCAAAACAGGTTAAATGTTCTTTAATTTTAAACAAATATGACATAACCATAAATCCTGAAAATGGATAATAACATCAATTCTGTATTTAGAAAGTAGTCTCATACCTGTGAGAGGCAAAAGTAAACAAACTTTGGCTGTCAAAATAGGGTGTGAATACTTTTGTGAATTTAATTTTCGATCCAACATTTCAGGTGAGTCTTATCAACTCAAGAGCTACAGCTCATTCATCTGTACAAAGCAATGTACAAAGGCGTTTGCATTTCCTCACATGATCTGCTCATTTCAGTTTCCTCATTATTCTTCTCTAACCTTTCTATGGTAGAACAACTTAGTGTTATTGTTTTGCTAAATAGCCCCGTCTCCGCTGAGGATTACTGACAAATGTGACATTTTTTTACTCAGAACAGAGGGTCTCAAACTCATTACTCAAAGGTCTTCATGTATTTTATAAGTGAAATATGAAGGAATAAAAAAAAAAAAACAAGAAATAAAGTAACATCATACAGTGACACATGAGTAACAGTCTAGTAAATCCACAAGTAGTGAATCAGTCTCCTTTTTTTTTCTGTTGGGCTTTTTTTAGTGGGGGCCCCTTTGTGTGTGTTTGTTAGTGTTTTTTTTTTGGTTTTTTACAACCAGTCCTCAGGTTTAGCATAGTTGTTCTTAAATACGTTTGCAATTCAAATAAACCAATGCATATTCAAGGATTTTTTTTTTTTTTTTTTTTTTTTTTTTTTTTTTTTTTTTTTTTTACTTGTCCTGTCCAGCATTGAAGCAAGCAGAATGGAAATCTGATTGCTTTATTCTGTTGAACAGTTTTGCTTTATCAAGCGGAGCTTTATGAACATAAGGCTCCACTTGATATCATGTTTATTCATTTTATTTCTTTATTTAAACATTTGTCTATTACACCATTCCATTTCATACTGCTGGGCCTGACAAGGGAGAAATGAAAGTGAATAGAGGTAATGATAGAAAGTGAAACAGAGAGAGAGGAGTAAGGAAGAGGAAGAGAGAGAGAAGAGAAAACATGAATCCACTTACACAGTTCACTGGTACATCTGTACCGCGATCCCTAAACAACCAAGGTCTCTGTTGGAAAACAAAACAAGCAATCCCCTACAGGAGTACCTGCAGGTGGCTTAAATATCCTCAGATCATACAAACACACGCAGAACTACGCAGAGAAGAGGTACAACCTAGTCAGCGCAATGGGAAGTAGAGAAGAGGTACAACCTAGTCATCGCAATGGGAAGTAAAGAAGAGGTACGACCTAGTCATCGCAATGGGAAGCAGTGTCACAGTGTCAACATGCATAATAAAGGGTGCTCCGTGGTGATACAGTCATGCAGATGCAGCCTCGTCTCTGCAAGGAGGAGGAAGCCCGCAAGGCTCGCGACCCAGGCCCCCAGCAGCCACCCAGAGGCCCAGATCCCAGCTACCCCCCCCCCAAAGAGCGGACATGCATCCCCCGAAGGGGCGGCAAAAAGCGGCCCCAGCCGGAGCCCCCCGCAGTCTGGAGGCCCAGGCCCCAGCGGACCAAGACCAGCAGCTGCCGACCCCACCGGGCGCCGGGCGTCCCCCGGAGCGGAGACAGCGCCGGGCCCAGGGCCCAAGCGCCCAGGAGCAGCCACCCCCCCCGGACCCGGGCGGCCCAACCGAAACCCAGGAGGACCGGACCCCCCAGACGACGCCCCCCCAGGGCAGGCCAGCCCCCACCCCAAAGTCCCTGATACACCTGACACCAGGGCGCCACCACCTCTCCCACCCCCTACCCCGCCACCACGCTCACACACACACTCCCCACACACCTACCCCAACACTGGGGCTGAAAGATATACCGTCACCGCCCCCACATCGAGACACAGGCACCCAAGACATCAATACCGCAAGAGCAACCACATACAAGATACAGATCCCCCCTGCGCCCGCCCCGCACAAAAAACCCCGGAAGCCACAAACAAAACCGCACCCCCCACCAAAGCGCCCGGCCCCCAACCAACCCGCAGCCACACCGCACCGCACCGACACCAAGATGCCCGGCACGAATACCGAGGTACGAACCTCCGCCCACACCGCCCAGCCCTACCCAACACCTCCGTGTACCCCCCCCACACACGCATACACCCACCCACTCCGCTCTCTGACCTTACATACCCACACTCACTCCTCTCTCCACCCCCCAACACTCTCCTCCCTCTACCGTCCACACCTACCCCCACCTCCTCATACCCTCTAACACACACATGCACTCCCCCCACATAACTGCACCAACCCCTCCCCACCCCCCCACACATACGCCCCCACCTCCCTATACCCCCAATACCCCATACAGTCCCCCCCCTTACATGTCCAGCCCCGCCCATCCCTCTGACCTATCACACTCCCGCCCTTCCTTCCTTCAGCCCCTCACGACCATCCCTACTAGACACTCACGAGCATGCCACTCCTTCCTCCATCCCCCCTTTCCTTCAACCACTTACCCACATCTCCTCCCTCTTCCAGCCCAAGTTCCTCCCTCCCACATTTCCTCCTTCACACTCTCATTCATTATTCTCACATACCCACCTCTCTCTTGCCCATGCCCTCGTGCCTCCTGAGTGGTAGCTCGGGCCGGGGGAAGGAGCCGCGAGTTCCAAGCCCCCAACACGTTCCCCCCACCACCACCCCCCCCATCCCCCACCCCCGGACGCAGCAGGCCAGGCGTCCCCCAGGCCAGCAGATCCCCCGCAATGCAGCCAGCCTTAACCACTGGCGCGTGAAGTAGCCACTGTCCCCCCTCCCCCAGTAGCGCCCGGGAGACCGGGGTATGAAAGGACCCTGTCCCCCCCCCCCCCCACTCATGACTGTGTGTGTAAGATGTGTGTTGTTTGCAGTTAAAACTAAGGGGCAGTGCCAAGTCATGCCGGGAGTGGGGTCGCGTAGGGGGCATGTCCCCCCAACCGGCCCCTCCCTCCTACCACACACTATATGGCCCGCCCCTCAGAAGTGGTTGTGAGCTGTTGTTATTTTATGTGTTTAGGTGTCTAAGTGTGGTTAAAACTGGGGAGCAGGCTGCCTCTAGACGTGGCAAGCAAAGGCACTTTGGTGCCCTCCCTCACCACGCCCGCTTGACACGCTCCCTCCCCAAAACCCTACGTGTGTGTGTGTGAGGTAGAGCAGGGGGGGGGGGGGGGTCTTGGGAAGGGAGACCAGGGGGGTATGAATTCCCCCCCTGGAAGAAGAGCCGTTACCGGCATTAGGTACCCCTGCCTCCCGGGATCCCCCCAGGGCAGAAAGGGCAGGCATGGCCGCCCCCACGGCCCGGCGTCCGGCGTCCAGCACAGAGGGGCCAGCCTCAGCCCCTGGGGGCGCTCGACCACGCCAGGCCAGGGAGGGGGGAAAAGGGACGGAAGCGGAAAGGGTCGGCGGAGGGGCCAGAGTCACCGGCCCAACATCCCCAGGCCTCGCAAACCCCCCAAGAGGCACGCAGAGCTGCTATTTTTTTTTTTTTTTTTTTTTTTCTTTTTCTCCCCCTTTCCTCCCCCCCCCCCCCCCCCCCCCCCCAACCTGACACGCACAAACCCCACCAATGCACCACCACCCCCGCACCCAAACACCCATCATCCATGCACCCCCACCCACCCACCCATCTCCACACCCCCCCACAGGCAGCCACACACACACACAACCGCATTCACGCCCCCCCTCCAGTCACACACCCACCTACACATACCAAGGACGGGGACCGCGGGGCCACCAGCCCCCCCCACGCCACAAGTCCACCGCCCCCAGCCCCCGGACCACGCGAGACCAACCCGTACGAGACCACCAGCGCAGGCCAGCCCCAACCGACACAGCGGCCAGGCGGGACAGGCACCCGGCGTGGAAAAGACCCGGCCACCCCGCAACCCCCCACCTCCACACACTAGAGCTGAACGATATGGACAAAACCCCACACCCCGACAGCCACGCCAGACACCCCAACATCGATACGACACGACATGGCCACGGGTCCGCCGAAAACCAAGCACCCCGGCGGAAAGCGCAGCTCCGTCCGCGACCCCCAGAGCCCCACACGCAGGACAAGCACAGGGGAAATCCACACCCCCCACACGGCCGCTCCCGCGACACCAACATCCCGGATGCCCACATCCCGACACAGACACGACAACGATACACCCCCCAGCCCCACCACACACACACCCCCACCAGCACACACACCCGCACGCACACAGCAGAGGCGCCCCGGCGCAGTGACCAGACGTCACCAGGTCGTGAGGACCGGCCAAATCCAGAGGAGGCACGCCCCGCCGGCCCGCCCCCCCCCAGCGCCAAGCCGGGTCCCCCGGCCCCGGAGGCAGGGGCCACCCCGGAGCACCGGGGCCCAGGGCCCCCCGCCCCCCCCGCCCCGGGACGACCCCGGCCACCCGGCGCCAGCCGACAGCCACCGGCCAGGGCCCCACCAGCGACCCGCCCACCGCCGCAGAGCAGCCCCAACCGCTGACCCTCATGCCCCCCATCGGGCTGGATACAGCCCCGCCCCAGCGGCGAGGCAGCCCAGACCCCCCCCCCAAGTCAACCGCCAGGGATCCATAGCCATCAAGCACTCGCCGGCACCCAACCCCCACATCGCCGAGGCCGCTCTCCTACACCAACGTTAAGTGATGGAGCTAATCACAGGGGACCAGAGGGAGTGGAATTCATCTAACTGGTTCTTAGAGGAGGCAGACATCATCTCAATACTGATATGGTCTACTAAGAGATTCCTAAACTGGCTAATGCTCAGATTATTTTTGGATTTCCAGTTTACCAAGATAGTTTTCTTTGCAATACATAATACAGTAAGTATCATATGTGCATAATTGGTTACCGTATTGATCTCATCCAAGTCCCCCAGTAAACACAGTGTGGGGCTTGCAGGGAAGTTACACCTGAGCCACGCTGACAGGTCATCGCATACCTGAAGCCAAAACCTCTGGACAGGTGGACAAGACCACAAGGCGTGAAGATAATTGTCTATTGTATTCTCATTGCAGTGCAAACAAATATTTGAAGGTGACAGACCCATCTTGAACATCCTCTGTCCTGTGTAATGTACTCTGTGTAAAACCTTGAATTGTATCAACTGTATATTTGAGTTTTTAGTCATTAGGAACGTGTTTAAACATATCTGTGTCCATGTGTTTTGGTTAAGGGTTCTGGACAAGTCAGCCTCCCACTTCGAAGTTGGAAGGGAAATTGAATCATCCAGTTTTAATAATAATCTATATATTTTCGACAGTAGTTTGGGGATAGAGAGATTCAGGAATTCTGCTACCCTGACCGGAGTCTGCAAGATCAGTTGGTTAGAGGTATATTTTTTGCTTAATATAGATTTAAGTTGATGGTATTCTAAGAATTTAGTACTATTGATCCCGTATTGTAAGGTAAGTGTATTAAATGACAGGAATTTTCCATTTTCAATGATATGTTGTAATTGTTTTACTCCTTTATCCTTCCAATGCACAAAATTAATCATTTTCTTGTTTTGTAAAATATCCAGGTTATTCCAGATGGGTGTGAGTTTACATGGAATAATAGAAGACTCGGTTAATTTCAGGAATTCCCACCATGCTTTCAGAGTAGAGCAGATGTTGATACTTTTAAAGCATTTATGAGATCTGACTGCTGAACTGATGAACGGCAAATCAGAGACATCCAGATCCTCACATAATGCTTGTTCTGTGTCTAGCCACGGTTCATCTAGATGGGTAGGTTTCAGCCATTTGGAAATAAATTGTAGCTTATTTGCTAGGAAATAATAATTGAAATTGGGTGAGTCTAACCCTCCCCGGTCTTTTACCTGTTGTAAGGTTTTTAAACTGATACGTGATGGCTTGTTTTTCCAAAGAAATTTGGAAATGTGAGAGTCCAGTGACTTAAACCAACTGGAGGAAGGTTTGGTGGGTATCATTGAGAACAAGTAGTTAATTTTCGGTAGAACCATCATTTTGATGGTAGCAACTCTCCCCATGAGTGATATGGGTAAGTGCTTCCATCGCGTGAGATCTTCCTCTATTGACTTTAATAGCTGGACATAATTTAACTTTATTAACTCTGAAAGTTGTGGAGAAATATTTATTCCTAAATATCTGATATTACCAGACTGTATTGTGGTGTTAGGGATATTTTGTAAAGTACAATTAACAGATAAAGCTGTAGTCTTGGTCCAGTTAATAGAGTACTCAGATATCATTGAAAATTTATTGATCAATGTGATTGTCTGGGAGAGAGATGTTGATGAGTTCTGGAGGAAAAGCAGTACGTCGTCTGCGTAGAGACTTATTTTATGTTCTAGATTTTTGCCGGGGATCCCTTTAATATCTCTGTCCTGTCTTATAGCGGCTGCTAGTGGTTCAATGAAAATGGCAAAAAGTGAAGGGGAGAGCGGGCAGCCCTGCCTGGTGCCTCGCTGTAAACAGAAACTTGGAGAAGTTTGGTCATTGGTCCTCACACATGCATTAGGGTTGTTATAAAGTATTTTTATCCAGTCTATGAAATAAGGACCAAAACCAAATTTATTTAATGTTGCAAACAGGAATTTCCAGTTAACACGATCGAAGGCTTTTTCTGCATCTAACGAGATGATAGTGGATTCCAGATTATGAATGGTAGCATAGTCTATTAGGTTAATCAGCCTGCGTGTGTTAGTAGAAGAATGTCGACCTTTAATAAAACCAGTTTGATCAGGATGTATTATCAGAGGAGTTATTTTTTCTATCCTTTTAGCGAGTGCTTTGCTGATTATCTTAAGATCTACATTTATTAATGAGATTGGCCGATAACTAGCTGGAAGTGTCGGGTCTTTACCTGGTTTTAATAATACGGTGATATTTGCTGAATTCATATTTGGTGGTATTTTCTGTTTCTCTTTTATTTCTAGTATCATTTTATAAAAAGTGGGAGCCAGAATTGTCCAGAACTCTTTGTAAAATTCGACCGGATATCCATCTGGGCCTGGGGCTTTATTATTGGGCATATGTTGCAGAGCGTCATGTAATTCATTTATTGAGAGGGGTGAATCTAAAGCCGTCATATTTTCCTGTTGTAGTTTTGGGAGAATTAGATTATTGAGAAATTGATTAATATTCTCATCTGTGGGGTTTATTTGGGATTCATATAGTGTTCTGTAGAAATTTCTAAAGATATTATTTATCTGGTCAGGATCATGGCTGATACTTCCTTCTGAGTCTTTAATTGAGGAGATTGTCGCTTTTTCCTTGTTTATTTTTAACTGATTAGCTAGAAGCTTTCCAGACTTGTTACTGTGATCGAAGTTTTCTAAACGAAGTCTTTGAACCAGGAATTGCGTTTTTTGGTCTATTATTTTGTTTAACTCAAGCTTGAGTTTCCTTATATCATTCAGCATGTGTTCCTCCGGGTTGACCTGATAGGCTTCTTCTAGTGATTTAATTTTGATTTCTAATTCTGAGGTTCTTGCAGCTTCCTTTTTTTTTCTTATGAGAAGAGAAGGAAATTATTTTTCCTCGCATTACTGCTTTACCTGCTTCCCAAAGGACACATGCTGGGGTTTCTGGTAAGTCGTTGTTCTCTAGATAAATGGACCATTCTCTTTTGAAATAGCTGGTAAACTCAGGATCTTTCAGTAATGAGGTGTTGAATCTCCAACTCCTTGTTGTTGGTTTAACAGTTTTATTTCTCAGAGCTACTGATACTGGTGCGTGATCACTGATGGTTATTGGGTGGATTTCTATTTCTGAGATTTCACTCATCAGTGAGCTGCTGATTAAAAAGTAATCTAATCTAGAATAGGAGTGGTGGACCGCAGAATAGAAGGTATATTGTCTCGTGGTGGGGTTGAGTGATCGCCACGCATCACAGAGGCCAAAGTCCTTCATGTACTGTTTAACAATTTCTAATGACTGCCATCTTTTACTGTTTCCTGCTGGACTAAGCCTGTCTATTTCTGGATCACACACCATGTTGAAGTCTCCGCCCAGTATTATTGCTCTATCTGAGTACTTATGCAAAGCAGAGAAAAATGAGTCAAAGAATAATGGGTCATCGATGTTCGGTCCATATAAATTCGCAATACATACCTTAAGATTCTGAACATTTAATGTGACTATTATAAATCTGCCTTGTGGATCTCTGATTATGTCATCCATTTCAAATTTTAACCTGCTATTAACCAGAATAGCTACACCTCTTTGTCTAGAATTATAACCAGCTAAATACACGTGTGGAAATTGTCTTGTCTTAAGGAGCTCTGCTGAGGGATTTGGTAAATGTGTTTCCTGCAGTAAAACAATGTCTGCCTGGAGGTCTTTAAGCCGATTGAAAATTTTTAATCTCTTATCCCCTGTGCCAGCTCCGTGCACATTCCAGGTGACTATTTTCATTCAACCAACGCTGAAATGAGTGTCACATACATATCAATAAAGCCGTGCGTCTGTATGCGTATCTCTGCAGTCCCGTCTAAGTACTGAGTTGCCAGATGGATGATCGCCTTTGTCCGAGTGTGCACGCGCCGTTTCGTCCTGCAGTCTGTGTGCGCGTGTGTCTGCCCGTGTGTATCTCGCCGTGTATGCGCGCGTGCCTGCCTGTGCGTGTCTCGCCGTGTGTGCGCGCGTGCCTGCCTGTGCGTATCTCGTCGTGTGTGCGCAGTTGCTGCCCGTGTGCATCTCGCCGTGTGTGCGCGCGTGCCTGCCTGTGTGTATCTCGCCATGTGCGCGCGCGTGCCTACCTGTGCGTATCTCACCGTATGTGCGCGCGCCTGCTTATGTGCCTCGCGCTGCGTGAACTGGACCTTCTGCCCTCGGGGTTATTAATGTTTATAAAGTCGCGGATGAAATGACCGTTCAGTGTGTGATAGTGAAGGAAAAAGGAGGAAGGGAGGAAAGTAATAAAAGGTGAAAAAAGAAAAATGTAACAACAAACCAGAGGTTTAAAAAGTGCATCGTGTTGTGAACGGTGAGGTCGAAACGGTAGTGAAATTAGCAATTATGATCATAACAGATAATAATTCATATAATCACAGTTAGAAGGATATGGGATTGAACTGTACCTGACATCAGAAGAGCCACGGGGTGATGTTTGGGTCCCGGTAAAGATGTCCGTTAATAAATAATTTGTCAACCGCGATAGCAGCCCGAGAGCCCTCCGACATGGCTTTCTTCCTGATGGGGAACAGAACTTTACGCCGGTCCAGGATTTCTTTCGGGTATTGGTCGTTTACCCCAAAATCGGTCCCTTTTAGCTCGCGGCCCTGTCTCTTTACTTGCTCTTTTTGTTTGAAGTGAACAAACTTGGCCACAATCGGTCTGGGTCTGCGTGAATCCGTTCTTTTTGCCTCCTATGCGATGTACACGGTGAAAGCCGATACTGCTGGCTAAATCAGCAGGGAGTTTCAGCTCTTTATGAATGAAGGCTTTTACCGTTTCCTCGGGGTTCTCATCTGTCTGTTCTGGGATGCCTGAGAATACCAGGTTGTCTCTCATGCTTCGAGCCTGAAGGTCGATAACTGCCTCTCTCATCTTTTTGTTTTCCCCTGACAGCCGGTTAATTCCCTCAGTGAGGGACTTAACCGTGTTTTGTAAGTCAGCGTTTGCGGCTGCAAGCGTTTCTACCTGTTGATAGCTAAACTCCAGCGACTCCCGGAGATTCTGGAACTCTTTGTGAAGAGCCTCCAGCAGGTTCAAACGGCCGTCTAAGCTGTTTACCTTCTTCTCTATAGAGAGAAGGATATCCACCGAGTTTTCTTGTGGAGACGCCGCACCGGAGGAGTCTACTACCCGAGCTCTCTTGTTTTCCGGGGTGGATGTTGCTTTCGGCTTTCCATTTTTCATATTAGAGTGATCGCAATACTGATCAATAAGATCTTCTGGGCTGATGGTATCTTCCGCGTTTCCCTCCAGGGTGTACCCTTCACTATATTGCTTTTTTGTTTGTTTGTTAATTTTACTGATTATCTATTATATTGGCAAATGTTAATAAGTTGAAGCCTTAAAGTTGCTAACTCGCCTGGTTTGAATTGAATTGTCTACCGTCTCGCAGGAATTACGTCACTACAGCGTCATCACTACAGCGACTCCCTCCTCACTACA
>JALJCO010008276.1:0-14354 GCA_023101725.1 Atherinomorus stipes | reverse complement strand
TTAACCGCTGCACACACACGCACACACACACACATATATATATATATATATACATATATATATATATATATATATATATATATGTATATTCACTGGGGTGACCCGGTGCCACACACCAACAGTAGCCTATTTATTTAGTTTATTTAGGGCATAAGCTAAGCCCCACAGTTGGAATTATAAACATTAGAGGTCAGAAGGAAAGTTATTGCGCTGCTTCGTCAGACCTCACCGCTCCAGGTGAAGAAGATGGGGTGGAGTGGGGTGGGGGTGAGGGGCATGGTGAGGCGGTAATAAAATGTTTCTAGTTTTTTATCATAATCCCAGCAGGGAAATTCAGGCTGTGCATTTTACCCATCCCTGCATTCACCAGAGAGCAGTGGGCTTCAAATTAAAGCGCCTGTGGACAGTTGGTGGAGGTTAGGAACCTTGCTCAGGAGCTCACGAGCAAGGTCCCTAACCCCACCAGCTGCAACCCATACGTAAGCAGAATAAACAGTTAGCACAAAGATACTAACATCTCTACAGATCTGAACTGGAGGCAAAATCAGGTTCATCTTAAGCCCTGGACTCACTGTGTGATATTTTGAATCGCCTCTCGTGACCCAATCGCCTCTCGTGACCCACCTAGTATACTGCATGATGCACGACACACGATTTGCCACCTCGATCGAGTCGGCTCGATCACCAAAAGTTGTCGCATGACTTGGAAAATTGGCTCAAAAACGGCCAAAAATTGCACAGAGTATGCCGGGATTTAGACTTCCAATCACTGCTGGTCAGATCAGAAGAGCAAAGGCCCTTTTTATCAAAGCAGAAGATCCCTTCTCACAGCAGAGGGACCCAAAGCTGACATTTTAGTCTCATAACAAACTTCTGGAACAAAAGATTGCAGTTTTTCTGACAGAATCTATCAACTGATATTCCATGTACAGACTGATTTTATGGCACTGCTACAATGTTGGTTTGTGTTATTTCATCACTTCTATCTTGTTTAGTTGTTTCTCTTACCAGTGATGGAAAGTCTGACGGGGTCACTCAGCGGTGATCTAAAGACACGACTGGAGACACTTTTCTGATACTGACACTGGTACCATCCTTCATATTTGAAGTCTGCTTTATGGATCCAGAAGGTGACAGAGTTTGTCTCTGATGTTTCAGTCTTCCTGAACGAACCTCTGGTCTGCGACAGGATGAATGTTCCACCTAAAACCTGAGTTGAGACTGTACATGTGATTCCAACCTTCTGGCTCAGGGAACCTCACCAGTAGGAGTCATGGAGATGCTGGGCTTCGGGAAGGTTACTGAAGACATGTTAAAGCAATAAATGTGCTGTCAGTAATCATCTTTGAGATTTTCATATCTTTTTAACTTATAAAGAACCCTGTCACAGTCAGCTTCTGTAATAAATATTCACTTTTATTCTCTTACCAGTAACCGTGACAAGAACAGTGTCACTGACGGGGAGGAAAACTTCTGGCTTGAAATGGTTTTCACATACTGACACCGATACAACCCCTCATTATCAAAGTTCACTTTGGGGATGTTGAAGGTTGCAGAGGTGGCTCCTGATGTTTTAGTCTGTCTGAATGACCTGAGGTCTTTTCAGAAAGGATAAATTCTCCCCTGAAAGTACAGCGGGGATTGTACAAGTGATGCTGATGTCCTGACCCCCAGGTAGCCTCAGCAGCAGGATTTATGGTGATGCTGGGCGTCGGGAGACTGGCTGAAAACAATTATGAACTGGTTAGATTAAAGGACATATTTAAAGTGTTGCAGCTCTGATTGTTTTTTTTTCTAATGTTTATTTATACAAATTTATATACAAGAAGACCTGTGTATCAAACATACATGTCTTTAGGTAGTGGAAGGAAGCTAAAGTATGCCGAGAGAACTCACACATACCCGGGAGAACATGCAAACTCCAAAAAAAAGCTCCAAACCATTCCCCAGCCTAATCCCGAACCATTACCTTCCCCAGCCTAATCCTGAACCAGTGACCTTCCCCAGCTGAAGCCCGAACCAGTGACTTTTCCCAGCCTAGGTGTGAACCAGTGACCTTCCCCAGGCTAATCATGAATCAGTGACCATCTCCAGCCAAGTCCCAAACCCTTGACCTTCCAGAGCCTAATTCGGAACGGGTGACCTTCCCAAACTTAATCCTGAACCAGTGATCTTCCCAAGCCTAATCTAGAACCAGTGACCTTCCCCAGCTGAAGCCCGAACCAGTGACTTTTCCCAGCCTAGGTGTGAACCAGTGACCTTCCCCAGGCTAATCATGAATCAGTGACCATCTCCAGCCAAGTCCCAAACCCTTGACCTTCCAGAGCCTAATTCTTAACCGGTGACCTTCCCAAACCTAATCCTGAATAATGTCCTTCCCCAGCCTAATTCCGAACCAGTGACCTTCCCCCAGCCTAATCATAAACCATTGACCTTCCCCAGCCTAATCCCGAACCAGTGACCTTCTCCTTCGAGTCCCAAACCATTGATCTTCCCAAGTCTTATCCCGAACCAGTGACCTTCTCCAGCTTGAGTCCCAAACCATTGATCTTCACAAGTCTAATCCCGAACCAGTGACCTTCCCCAGCTGAGTCCCAAAACTAGACTATTATAGTGAAGAATAATTAAAAGAACTTTGCTTCACATTTGTTTGGGTTTTCACCCTTAAAATCTCTGTGATTTGCCTGAGGATCACTGGCAAAATTTCACTTTGACCCTTGTTTAGGCATTCCTGCCATAGAAAATAAGTTGAGAAACTTGAACAAACAGGCAGTTTCACTTTTTTTCATTGAACATTTTCCTGCAAGCCCCACACTGCGTTTACTGGGGGACTTGGATGAGATCAACATGGTAACCAACTATGCACATATGATACTTATTGTCTTATGTATTGCAAAGAAAACTATCCTGGTAAACTGGAAATCCAAAAATAATCTGAGCATTAGCCAGTTTAGGAATTTCTTAGTAGACCATATCAGTATTGAGACGATGTCTGCCTCCTCTAAGAACCAGTTAGATGAATTCCACTCCCTCTGGTCCCCTGTGATTAGCTCCATCACTTAACGTTGGTGGAGAAGAGCGGCCAAAGCATTCTGGGGTTGGATGCTGGCGAGTGCTTGATGGCTAAGGGTCCCTGGGAGGTTTCTCTGGGGTGGGATCTGGGCTGTCTGGCCGTGGGAGCAGGACTGTGTCCAGCTCAGTGGGGGAGATGGGGGTCAGCGGTTGGGGCTGCTCTGCGGCGGTGGGCGGGTCGCTGGTAGGGCCCTGACCGGGTGGCTGTCTGCCGGCGCTGGGTGGTCCCGGCCGTCCTGGGGCGGGTGGGGTGGGCAAGTCCTGGGCCTTGGTGCTCAGGGGTGGGCCCCTGCCTCCTGGGCCGGGGGCCCAGCTCGGCGCTGGGGGGTCCTGGCTGGCGGGGCGTGCCTCTTCTGGGTCGGGCTGGTCTTCACGCCCTGGTGTCTAGTTACTGCACCGGGGGCAGGAGCGCCCCGCTCCATGTGTGTGTGAGTGAATAGGGGTATACGTGTGGGGATGGAAGTTGCGGGGTGGCTGGCTCTTTTCCGTGCCCGTCTGTCCGCTTGTTTTGGTGGGGACCAATAGGCACAAGTGAACTCGTGCGGGTTGGGCTCACATGGTTCGGTGGCTGGCTGGGGTGGGCTCATGGCTTGGGGGAGGATCTGGCCCCACGGCTCCCAACTGTGGCGTATGAGGGTGGGTGTGTCTGGAGGGTGGGCTTGGATGCGTGTGGGCATGAGTGCAGGGGGATATGCGTTTGGTTGTCTGTGGGGGTATGTGTGCATGTGTGGGTGGGGCGGGGTGCATGGGAGATGTGTGTGTTTCAGCGTGGAGGGGAGCATGTGTGGGGTTTGTGTGTATCAGGGCGGAGGTGTTTGTGTACGAGGCGGGTGTGGGTCTGTGGGGGTTGGGGATGTGGTGGGCGGGTGTGTGTATGGGGGTGGCAATGGGGGGCGTTGGCGGGGGAGATGTTTCTTTTGGGGGTGTGGTGGGGATGTGGGCCTGTGGGCGGGGAGGGGAGCGTGGGTACCAGTGGGGCAGATGTGTGGGGACCTGGGCGACTGTGGATGTGTGGGAGGGGTGGGCAGAGGGTGTGGATGGGTGAAGGTGTGTTGAAGGGGGTAAAGGTGTGTGGTTGTTTGGGTGTGGTGTGGGGGTTGCTCCTGTGTAGGTGGAGAGGAGTATGGTGGGCTTGTCTAAGGGGTCCATTTAAGTGAATGTGAGGAGGAGGTCATTGTGTGATCGTGTGATGTGTGGTTTTTGTTCTTTCGTTTCTGATAGGTGTTGGCAGGTGGGACGGATGATGGGTGTGTGCTGTGTGTGGGGATGGATGTGCGGTAGCTGGCGTGCCTCTTGGGCGTCTGCGGGACCTGGGGGTGGTGGGTCTATGGGCTCTGGCGCTTCTGCTGCCCTCACTACCGTCCTTGTCCCCTATCCCTGGCGTGAGGCAGTCGGGGCCCCTGGGGGCCGGTGCTGGCCCCTTGGCAGTGGGTACTAGTTGCCTGGCCATGGGAGCAGCCGTGCCTGGCTCCTCCTGCCCTGGAAGGATCACAGGAGGCAGGGGTAACTAGTGCTGTCAACGGCTAAACTTCCAGAGGGGAATTTACAACCCTCTGGTCTCCCTTCTCTAGACCTCTCTCCCCCTCCACTCTACCTCACGCACACACGTAGGGTCTTGGGGGGCAGGGCGCTGTGTCGGGGCGGGGCATCAAAGTGCCTTCGGTCGCCACATCCCGAGATGGCCTGCTCCCCAGTTTTTTTTATCACATTTAGTCACTTACACACATAAAATAACGACAGCTCACAACCACTTCTGAGGCGGGCCATATAATGTATGGAGGGGGGGCCTGTTTGAGTGGTCGTACCGCCGGTGCGACCCCTCTCCCGACATGGCTTGGTAGCTACTGCCTCTCAGTTTTAATTGCAAACAACACATATCTTACACACAGTCATGAGCGGGGGTAGAGGGCAACAGGGTCCTTTTCCAGCCCGGTCTCCCAGGCACTACTGGGGGGGGTGGCTGCTCCACGAGCTCAGGGTCATGACTGGCTGCATTGCGGGGGGGTATGCTGGCTTGGGGGGAGGCCTGTTCTGCTGCGTCCAGGGGTGTGTGGGGGTGTGTGGGATCGGAGGGAGTGTGCCGGGAGCTTGGAGCTTGCAGCTCCTTCCCCGGCCCAGTAGATTACTCAGGAGGCAAGGAAGCAAGGGTAAGAGAGAGGTGGGTGAGTGAAATTTATAAGGTGCAGGAGGAATGAGGTGCGTATCAGTGGGTGTTGTGTATGCAGGTGTACAAGGATTGTTGTTGGAGAGAGAGAATGTAGGAGAGTGATGGGTAAAGATAGTGCAGGAGGGGGGGGTGTGGGAGGAGAGGGGTGAGGGGGTGTCTGGGATGTTTGTGGGGGGGGAAGGTGAGTGGGAAGGAGTGGGGTGTGGGTGCGTGGGGTGGGTTGGGGTTTGGGGTGTGTGTGGGAGTGGGAAGTGTGGGCTTCGAGAGGAAGGGCATGTGGTTGGGGGAGGGGCGTGTGCTTGTGTGTGCAGGGGGTGGAGGAGGGAGGGGCGTGGGTGTGTCAGGTCAGGGGAGGTAGGGCGGTGCATGTGTGTGTGGACAGGGGGTCCCTGTACACACACCGCATCGCCCAGCACACATGCACCACCCTACCCTCCCTGACCTGAAACGCCCAGGAGGAGGGGCATGGGCGTGTTGGGTCGGGGGAGGTGGGGCAGTGCATGTTTGTGGGGGGAGGGCATGTGGGTATTGGGGGAACGAGGAGGTGGGGATCTTTGGGAGGTGACCCCTGGCACTTGACAAGGTTTTACCTCTTCTCTGCGTATTCTGCGTGTGTTTGTATGATCTGATAATACTTCGGCCACCTGCAGGTCCTCCTGTAGGGGGATTGTTAGTTTTGTTTTCCAGCAAAGACCTTAGAACGTTGTTTAAGGGTTTCTGTATGGAAGCATCAGTGAACTGTGCAAGTGGATCCTTTGATATTTTTTTTACGTTTTTTCTCTCCTCTCTCTCTCTCTTTCTCTCCCTCTTTTGTCACTCCTTTCTCTCTGTTTAACTTTCTATCATTGCTTCTATTAAATTTCTTTTCTCTCATTTTTTCTCGTCAAGTCCAGCAATATGATGTAAAATGCTGTTGTAAACAAATGTGTAAAGGTAAGAGTCCGAAGTCCCTCCAGCGTTTCTGTTTGCAAACTGCAGTATTCAAACTTAGCGCTCCTCCCTCTCAGGCTAATGGCCGCCTCGTTCTAGCTAACCTATTCAACTTCAAGCTTCTCCTTCAGAGCTCAGAAGCAGGTACAAGCCAAACTAATTTTAACCCTGGTTTTCCAAACTGCATTATCTTAAGCTCTGACCTTTTCTTTGATGCATACACGGTGTTTTCTTTCTTTCTTTCTTTTTCCTTTGAGAGTTTGAGTGACTGGCGTCTGCTCCAATCATGAGCTTATTCCCACACAGCGTCATGCTCTTAGCTCTGTCATTGGCTGCCGATATAAACAGAAATCTCCACCCAGAAACGTCCCGACCAGACCAGAACAATACAAAAGAGCGAATTACAGGCAGGGGGAGAGAGTTGCATTCAAACGCACCATGGCATGCGATTAGAGGCCCAAAGGCGGGTTTTGAGACGGATTTCACTTGCTCAAGTCTAACGTTTATTTTTTACGGGGGAACTTCGGACTATACCTTTAATTAAATAAATAAAATTGATAAACAGGATATCAAGGGGAGCCTTGTGATCATCAAAGCAAAACTGTTCAACACAATAAAGCAACCAGATCATCATTCTGCTGCTACGATGCTGAACAGGACAAGTTATGTGGAAAAAAAAAAAAAAGATCTGAAGGCAGTTTGTGGAAGAATGGACCAAAATCACACCTGAGTAACATATTCCACTGGTTTCTCCATATAGAAGGCATCTGGAGGCTGGAACCACCAACAAAGGTTTTTACACTAAGTGGTATATAATTTCAGTAAGCATATTCAATACTTATTCCCTGTATCATTTCACTATATTACACATAACTTCATGTATGGACATAAATGTTGGGATATCTTTGTATGTGTGCTTTACTTGGGTTGTTGCCAACGTCTGGTGCAAATTTCATGTCAATAGCTCTACCAGAAATATATTTCTGTGAAAAATGTTGAAGTGTTCAATACTTTTCTCCCACGCTATACCTTATAATAGCCATAAGAGCATTTTGTTTTCTTGAGAATCTTTAATAAACCAAACAAACCATCTAATTTAATTTACTTCTTGCTAGGATGAGTTCTAATGTCCACTTTGTGAACTACGTCTGTAATGATGGATTACTGCGCTTTTTTAGGCACTCAAAGCACTCACATTAGCTTTAAGGGAAATCCTGGTTCACAGAGCTGCTAACACAGAGTGGCATCTGTAAGCTGAGGAGAATTCTTTTCTGTAAAGGTTTATCTTACCTCTGCAGATGACACCAGCGTCCTCACCATGTCCACAGTTGTGCGTCCCAAATCCCCCGTGCCCACATGCTGTGAGAGAGCTTTCTCTGCCTGAACACTTCACATCATCGAGCCATATTTTTCCAGTTCCTTGACCAAAGAGGGCTGAAACAAGGGCATTGCTCGCTGTCCCACAGCCTAACTGTCTACAGACCACGTTAGCATCGTTTATGTCCCAGTCATCATCACACACCGTTCCCCAGGTACCGCTGTAGAAGACCTCAACCCTTCCAGAACAGCTGGTCGACCCAGACCCGGCTAATCTGATCCCACCTTTAATCACAAAACATGTCTTCAAGTTTCACGGTACATGGAGGAAGTTTTAGTGAGTTATGTTCAACAAGAGAATAAACTGACCTGCAGCACATGGAGATGAGAGAAAGACAGAAGAGACTGTAAGAAAAGGAAAAGATGGTTCATTCAGAGGTTTCCTGACTCTAGAACGATGGATATCTGCTCTCAGATAGTAAGATGTAGATAAAGTGTCTTACCCAGGACCACGAAGTTCCACATGGTTCAAATGGACAACAAGATCAGAAGTGTCTCAAACAGTCTTGAACTTCTCACTATCAGTACTGTAGACACACTTCCTGTTTCTATATCTGGTGATCTCTCCCTTTCGCTTTGTTTTGTGCTGCACTCGAACTGCGAGCAGCAGGAATGTTCTCTTACAGTTACAGCTGCAAGGTTCTTTCTTTGCTGGTTTTGTTTGATTCTTCGTTTATTGTTTGTTCCTTTGATTTTCTCAGGTATAAAATATTAGTTAAATACACTTTTCACACAAGCAACTACCAACAGAAAGTTTCAGAACCACTTCTATCATCATGCAATCCATTAAAGGAATAGTACACATACAGAATGATGTGTGTTCATTTTCTCCTCACCCTCATGCTGAGCAAGACTCTGGAGCATTTTTTTACAATCTCAAATGCTCAAATGAGATTGGGGGGGGGGGGGGGGGGGGGGGTTGTTTCGTTATCCGCTGACTGTCATATAATGGAATTCCGCGACGACTGAACCACAAAGGTCCATAAAAGTCCACAAAAACGCACGGAAGAATCCGCGGCCGCGCCAGTTAGCTTGGTGAAGTGTGGCATATGCATGTGGGGTGGATGTTAAAAGTGCGTCACTGACGATATGTAAGTCTGTCGCCCCTGCAGGCGGCTAAACTTCCATCTAGTGACTCTCTGTTAGTTGTTTGATTAACATGCAGGTAGTGCTTTCACTTGGTTCGTAAAGCTTGTACAGATATTGCTCACGTCATTATTCTGACCGTTAGTGTTTACTCTTATTCTGTATGATTGTACATACCGGTTTTTACCACGTAAGTGTGGTCAAGCAACAGTTATTTATCTGTTTAGGCTTCTGCCTAAACTACGTTCTGCTAACGTAGTTATTAGGTTTAGTCAGTAGATGACAGCATAGCTCCATCCTTGTTATTAAAATATACCTTTCACAGGGATGATACTTGTTTAATCATAATTTGTTCACCTTATTTAAGCATGTAGCCATGTGCTTAATTTGCTTCCTTTTATTTATCTTCTGTATATTGAGTATTTTATTATTTCTTTCCCTTTTAGACCACATGCATATTCAAGCCTGCATGTACCAAATATGTACCGTTATGCTGCATATGTGGACACATGGAATAAACCTGCATCCAGCAGTATAGAATGGCAACCTGACTCCTGCAGTGTTCTAGACACTCCAAGAAGACACCAACACCCTTGAACCTTACCTCAGGGTCCTACATAATTCAGTTTTTTCAAGTAGCCATTGTTCAGTTCCAGTCAAGGTGGCCTGCCTGCACTGTTTTCTACTCTGCAGATGAAAACTAACAACAATAACTAAAACATATTTTTTTGTGGGTGTTCATGGAAAAGTGGAAGAGATATCAGTCTGTCTCATTGTGAAAAATGTTTGACCAAATAATACATGTTAACCTAAATTCTCTGTGTCTTTGTGGAGTAAACGGAAGTGATGTTATTGAAACAAAAAGCAGGCTAAAAAAAAAAAAAGTGACATATTCTATTTGTATGACAATTATTAAAGAAGACATTCATTCTATTGTGAGGCCTTTGACTTATATATAATGGATCACTTCAAGCTGGAGCTTTTCCAGATGGCATGAAAATTCCAAATGTAGTACCAATATTCAAAAAGTGGAGATAAACATTGCAGAGAAAATTATAGACCCATATCCTCGCTTCCTCAGTTTTATCAAAAAATATGAGAAACCCTTTTCGTCAAAACAACTGGATGCATTCATTGAAAAAACAAAATGTTAAGTGATCATCAATATGGGTTTCTAAAAACATAAAACCACAACATATGCTGTGATGGAAACGGTTGAGATTATAACAAAGGCAATAGAAGATGATAAATTAACTGTGGCGTTCCACAGGGATCAGTGATTGGTCCAAAGTTAAATAATATTTGTAAAATTACAGACATTTTACATTTATTTATTTTTGCAAATGACACAAACTTGTTTTATTCTGCTAAGAACTTGGAGGCAATTTTGAGTCTTGTAGAGAGGAGCTCGAGAAACTGAAATATTAGTTTTTATGTCAGTAAATTGTCTCTCAGTGTTAAAAAAAAGAGTAAAATTATGGCATTTGAAAATAAAAACATAATAAAAAAATTGTAATGATGCAACTGATTCCAAAACTATTCTTGTGCGAGCACATACGGTTGGTGGACTTGTAGGTGAATGGTAGATGGTGGACTTGAGGGAGAAATGCATCATCAGTAGTGTTCCTCTGGGTTATTGGGTGTTTCGGCCCTTAACACCATACACCCTCCCCAGAGGCGGCCAGCTGCAGGATGATCAGACCTGAGCTTGGGTCCGAAGCCCAATTAGTCATTAGAGTCACCTTGTTTGCAGACATCTCAGGGGACTATGCATGGCAGGGGCGTCCGGTTCCCTGAGTCAGGCCTAGGCTGGCTGACCGCATACTTCTGTTGTACTACTTGGGGGCCCAATCTGGGTCATTTCTCTTCAGCCAGAGCCACCGGCTGCTCCTTTAGGCTGCCTCTGACACAGCTTTGATAGCTGTGCGTAGGCCCTGGCCCCTGACTCACACGCTTTAGATGTTCCCACAAAGCCACTGCACCCAACCTCCACTGGGTGGACTTCAGCATTCCAGCCACAAATTTGGGCTTCCGTGGCCAACTCGGAATACCGCAGGTGTTTCCGCTCATACGCCTCCTCCATGGAGTCCTCCCAGGGTACAGTGAGTTCGACTATGTATACTTTTTTTTTGGGGAAGGGGACCAGAGCACCAGGTCAGGCCTCAAGGTGGTAGTGGCGATCTCTGCAGGGAACATTGTTTCCCAATGTCTGCCAGCATCTTCCAGTTGCGTGCTGGGCACAGCTGGCTTCTCTCTGATGGTTTAGAGTTACGCCTGGCAGGTGTGGCCCCTTCACAGACAAAGGCAGTTCCCCAAGAGGCATTAGATGTTGGCAGTGGCAGGGCGTTAATGCTGGATCGTCTTCCCTCCAGTGTGGAAACAAGGCTCCTCAAGACTTGGTTGTGGCACCAAGTGCACATCCTTGGGTGAGACTGGTTTTGCACCCTGTGAGTATGTGTCCGATCAACCTGATCTCACAAAAATACGTGAAATGAGCACGAACGGTTTTACTCATATACGTGTCCCCGACACGTAACTGCTTCAAATTACGTGTCACTGACACGTAAAGCTGCGCAATGTTAAGTCAATGGGGAAGCTTTTCGTGTCCCCAGACACGAATTTTTCAGCTTCAAATTACGTGCTGATGACACGTAAAACTGTGCAACGTAAAATCAACAAGTCCTCCAAAAAAATCACACCCATATTAGGTCGTTTGTGCACAAAAATACGGACTATATTACGTTTTCAACATCCACTCATTTTATATATGCAATCCACAGTTTTTCTCATTTTGACGGAGCCTAAATCCTTTTAGGTTTTTTGGCTTTATGCTGCCTGGAGAAACCTGGAATCGATCTCCACAACTTCTGCATGACAGACACCTGCTCTGTGTCCTACTCTATACTCGAGAGCTGCTGTCATGCAACTTGGCTCATGACGTTTGCAAAGCTGAATGACAGCGCATGAAATAATTGAGATGATGCTGCAGAATAAATGCCTGTAACAGTTGCATGACAGCAGACTGCATGACTGCAACTGTTACAGGCATTTATTCTGCAGCATCATCTCAATTATTTCATGCGCTGTCATTCAGCTTTGCAAACGTCATGAGCCAAGTTGCATGACAGCAGCTCTCGAAGTATAGAGTAGGACACAGAGCAGGTGTCTGTCATGCAGAAGTTGTGGAGATCGATTCCAGGTTTCTCCAGGCAGCATAAAGCCAAAAACCTAAAAGGATTTAGGCTACATCAAAATGAGAAAAACTGTGGATTGCATATATAAAATGAGTGGATGTTGAAAACGTAATATAGTCCGTATTTTTGTGCACAAACGACCTAATATGGGTGTGATTTTTGGAGGACTTGTTGATTTTACGTTGCACAGTTTTACGTGTCATCAGCACGTAATTTGAAGCTGAAAAATTCGTGTCTGGGGACACGAAAAGCTTCCCCATTGACTTAACATTGCGCAGCTTTACGTGTCAGTGACACGTAATTTGAAGCAGTTACGTGTCGGGGACACGTATATGAGTAAAACCGTTCGTGCTCATTTCACGTATTTTTGTGAGATCAGGTTGGTCCGATGGAGGCTGGTTTAGCACACAGGACGCATGCAGGATCTTCGCCAAACCACTGATGGAGATTAGTTGGAGTTGGAAGGACATCGTAGGTGGCTCTGATGGCAAAGCTCAACCTCCTTGCATCCATGGCCCATAAATCCCGCCAGCTCAACTTCCTCCTTTCGAAAGAGTAGAGTAGTTGATTATTTAAAACTTCAACTTCAACTTTATTTGTCAAATGTGCCGAATGTTGGACATAAAACACAGATAAAATTACATTTCACTCAAACCCACGGTGCATTTAATAAAATATAATAAACTATAAGATAGAATATAAAAAATATAAAAATATAGAAATATATATAAAATGTAAAAATCTGCCCGGTGGCAATAG
Organism: Atherinomorus stipes; assembly: GCA_023101725.1. Lineage (NCBI taxonomy): Eukaryota > Metazoa > Chordata > Actinopteri > Atheriniformes > Atherinidae > Atherinomorus > Atherinomorus stipes. Next base: position 1,769 of record JALJCO010008276.1, on the reverse strand, counting down.
TGCAATAATGCGTATGCAGAGCAAACTGAGTAGCAGTGCTGATGGATGCAATAGTGTAATATGTAGTAGTGCCATTGAGTACAATGTTCTGCAGTGTTGAACTGGTGCCATGGTGATGATGAAGTGAGGTGTGCAGTCCTGAGGTAGGTGAGATTATGAGTGGGCAGAGTCAGTGGGGGGGGGGGGGCAGGACAGGGAGGGAGTTGAGCGTCCTCACTGCCTGGTGGAAGAAGCTGTCTCTGAGCCTGCTGGTTCTGGTTCTGGTTCTGGCCCGGAGACTCTGCAGCCTCCCTCCCGGACAGCAGCACGATGAAGACACTGTGGGTGGGTTGGGTGGGGTCACCTGCAATCCTGGTGGCTCTGCAGGTGAGGTGGGAGTGGTAAATGTCCAATAGAGAGGGGAGGGGGACACCGAGGATCTTCCCAGCTGCTTTCACAGTGTGCTGCAGGTCTTGCGGCAGGATGCGGTGCAGGCTCTGTACCACACGGTGATGCTGCTGGTAAGGATGCTCTTCATGGTGCCCCTGTAGATGGAGTGCATGATGGGGGACGGGGTTCTTGGGCCCTGTTCCGATACCCACCCTAAACCCTACACCCCTGTATGAAGTGTGCACTTAGCAGAAGTGCAGATTAGGCGTTGGAGTGTGCAGGTTAGTGCGGGAAAAAGGCAGAACTGGGACAGTGATGGTTCCTCCATTTTGCATCACAACATCATTTCATATCATTGCTTCCAAACTCAGCTTCATCTCTGTTCCTGGTGAAGAGACATCATTTTCCGCCTAAACTGAATAAAGTTAATTTCATCTGTTCTTGTAAAATATGTTATGAAATCCACACAAGTTTAATTAATAAATAAATGAATAACTGAACTAATTTATGTAGATGTCTGTAGAATTTCACCAGTACAGGTTAAACTAGAAAATTTCTGAAGAAATTTTGAATGCTGCCAATCTGCTACCCACGTCGAACAGAGCGGCAGCCATGTTACAAAGATGGAACACCTGTGCTAAGAGATACACATTTACCTCAATGTACATGTATGGTGTGATAGAGAGACTATTATAGGAACTGAGAGAGACACAGAAGGACAGCCAAACAGAGCCTGTGAGATAGATAGAGACTGTAACTGTGAGAAAGACAGACAGATAGAGGCTGTTAGATAGACAGACACACAGAAACTGTGAGATAGACGGACAGACTGTGAGACAGACAGAGAATGTGAGACAGATAGACAGACAGAGACTGTGAGACAGACAGACAGACAGAGACTGTGAGATAGACAGAGACCAAGACAGAAAGACAGACAGAGAATGTGAGATAGACTAACAGATATACACTGTGAGATAGACAGGCAGGCAGACAGACAGAGACTGTGAGATAGATAGAGACTGTAACTGTGAGAAAGACAGACAGATAGAGGCTGTTAGATAGACAGACACACAGAAACTGTGAGATAGACGGACAGACTGTGAGACAGACAGAGACTGTGAGACAGACAGACAGACAGAGACTGTGAGATAGACAGACAGAGACCAAGACAGAAAGACAGACAGAGAATGTGAGATAGACTAACAGATATACACTTTGAGATAGACAGACAGGCAAGACAGAGACTGTGAGATAGAAAGACAGACTGAGATAGACAGACAGAGACTGAGATAGATAAGACAGAGACTGTGAGATAGGCAGACTGTGAGACAGACAGACAAACCAGTTAGATAGATAGATATGGGGTTTGTGAAGTCAATAAGTCTTTTCCCTGTCATCTA
>JALJCO010008274.1:0-154303 GCA_023101725.1 Atherinomorus stipes | reverse complement strand
TGTAAATACATATGTATATAAAATGTATACATATATAATATATAAAATGTGTATGTGTGCAGGGAAATTACATGTTATACCCAGGTTAACACTTTGAGTAAGCTAGAAAAAAATTTCCAAGTAACCGTTTAAGGTAGTCTCTTTGTAAAATCTTTGTTTCTGCATAACTACATGAATTCCATCCCAAAGAGCATCTCAAACATATTTATTTTGAGTCCATGAAACACTAATTTCTCAAGACTTTAAATAAACACTACAGAAAATTGCATCTGTAGTCATGATTGTTGTCCTCTGCTTTAGGAATGCAAAGATCCAGGGACAGGGCAGGGAAGGAGGAGGAGGAAGAGGAGAAGGGAAACTGATGAGCTGGAGGATTTGATCAGGGAGGACATGAGATGGCAGAGGGAGGCCGAGGAGAGAAGAGAAAGAGTCGATCAAGTATGGACAGACTTTTTAATTTATTGGAGAGGATGGTGCACAGGCGGTGATTTTCTTGGGTTTTTTTGGGTGGATGTTCAAAGTTCTGTTATTTTTCTTATTTAAATTGTTATTGTCAGTGAGTTCTTAAAGTCTTCTAACCTTGTTACATTATTTGCTTCATCACTTCTGTTTAAGTAAACTTTGAACTACTTCTCAGTGACAGTTTATTTTTTGAGACACAAGTATTTACAAAAAACTATTTGAACTTTTCTAACTATTTACAAGTACATTTTAAGAATAACCACAACTATTTACAGAAGATCAGCAGAAATTAATATTTATAAACTACATATGTACATTTTTGGCCGAGCAGGAGTCCCTGGTGGTGCTGCTGGACTGGATGGGATGCCACACTGAAGACCCTGGAGTCTTCTGGCTGTGAGTGGGACATCATCTGGGGTGTGGGGGATGCCTCTCTCCACTGTCCACCACATCGTCCATCAGGGTTTGCAGGGCTGACCCAATTGACAGCTGCCATGTTGTTTAAGAAGAGGCAGAAAATAATTACTTAACCAGAACTGTTTTCAAAACACTTTAATGGGAATGCAGTGAGCCGTGAAAGCGACACATCCTGAACACCTTGCCACCACTCTGTAGGACGTCCCACTCACCGGCCAGAAGAGGAAAACCAAGATCTCTATGGTGGCCCCCCCCCCCATCTGTGTCTTCTTTCCTGGTTGAGAAGCTCCGACAGCACCTCCAGGGACTCTGCTCAGCTGGAAATCTGGTGTGGTGTCATGATCACTGAAAAAGATTTGAATAACAGGAATGTTTATGCTGATGCAGCAGTACATGTGCCTGGTTTGGATGGAGACATGAGGGTAAGAACAAGTGTATTCAACTATAGTCATTTAATATTAGCTGATACAATTCTAGTAAATGTTAGCCCTTTGATGGTGTTGCAAGTTTGTGACAAATCACGTCTGGCCTTTGTTTTTTCTTTTCATCCAACTGATTTACTGTATTCATTCATTTACTCTATACACTTCATATTTATCCATTTTTAAAAATATTTGTATTCATTAGCTTTATTCATTTTTTAAATATATATATATTAAATTTTACTTCATCTAGTTCCGTTATTTTACTTTTTTGTTTTAGTTTTTAGATCCCCCTGTATTTATTTTGTCTTTATATAATTGCAAATAAATTCCGGCTGTAAGGGGTTAAGGAGTTTAGACAAATAATGCTTTGTTCCTCGATCTGTTACACTTTCACAATCATAATATATTATTAAAAAAACTAGAAAGGTATGGTATCAGGGGAATGGTGTTGAACTGGTTGAAAACATACATAGAAAACAGGAAACAGTTTGTTCAGATTGGTGAACATAAATCCAGCCTTAATATTACCAGTGGTGTCCCTCAGGGGTCAGTGCTGGGTCCTGTTCTGTTCATTTTATACATAAATGATATTTGTAAGGTCTCTGATAAGTTAAAGTTTGTCTAATTTGCTGATGACATACCAGCATCATCTCTTCAGGGGATAATTTAGAACAACTCCTGGAAGTTACGACATCAGAAATAGGACAATTAAAATATTGGTTTAGTGTACATAGACTATCTTTAAACCTGACGAAAACTAAACTCATGCTATTTGGAAATTGGAAAAGTAATACACAAGTTCAGTTAAAAATAGATCATTTTGATATAGAAAAAGTGAATCAAATAAAATTTTTGGGCGTCTTGTTGGATCATAGGGTTTGCTGGAAACCTCACAATAATCATGTCAAATCTAAACTGGTTAAGAACATCGCAGTTATTGGAAAGTTGAGGCACCTATTAAACTAAAAATCCCTCCATACTCTACTTCTCACTAGTACTGGCATTTTTTACCAGCTGTGCAGAAATCTGGGGTCATACTTAACCTTGAAGGGCACATGTATCACAATCAGGGGTTAGGGTTAGGTCCGAGTGTATTGGGTTAGCTGTGTGCACTGTGATTGGCTCAATGCGTTTGGGGGCGTGGTTTAGCCATAGCTCAATTCATGATGATGGGGGTGAGTGCGACGGGGCAGTAGTCGCAGTGGTAGGCGGGGGACGTCTTCTTCAGTACTGGGATGATGGTGGTGGCTTTGAGGCACGTCGGGACGACAGCTTGTCTCAGAGAGATGTTAAAGATGTCCGTTAAGACATCCATAAGCTTCGCAGCACAGTCTCTCAGGACGCGACCAGGACTCTCGTCGGGACCGGGGGCCTTCCTGGCGTTGATCCTGCTCAGTGTTCTCCTCACGCTGTCCGATGATAGTGACAGCACCTGGTCGTCAGAGGGAGGAGGGATCCTCTGTGCTGGATTGGTTGTTGCTGGTGAGATTTTCTATAACTCTTTTTAGGGTTTTTTTTTGTTTTTTTTTTTAACAGACCTGCACAATCTGTTTTTAATGTTTTATACATTGTATTGATACTGCGCACATTAATAAAATACAATACAAAAAATGCATTTATAAGGAGAGAGAATCAGCCGGAAGTGCATTTGTGATTTTATTATGAAATATACAGTCCTCAGAGTGGAGGCAGCTTTAGAGTGGAGTCTGTATTGGAAGCTACCACACAGTGGAGGGCTGCAGCCAGGATCTCGTTTTTTTCACTAAATTCATGTCCACGTTCATCACAGACGAATGGCTTGTCTCCTGTGTGGATTCTCATGTGTCGGTTTAAGCTTTTCTTGTGACTAAATCTACGTTCACATTCATCACAGACAAATGGTTTGTCTCCTGTGTGGGCTCTCATGTGTCGGTTAAAGTCTGTCTTGTAAGTAAATCTATGTCCACATTCATCACAGACAAAAGGTTTGTCTCCTGTGTGGATTCTCATGTGTTGGGTTAAGCTTGTCTTGACACTAAATCTATGTCCACATACATCACAGACGAATGGTTTGTCTCCTGTGTGGATTCTCATGTGTTGGATTAAGCTTGTCTTGCGACTAAATCTATTTCCACATTCATCACAGACGAATGGTTTGTCTCCTGTGTGGATTCTCATGTGTTGGTTTAAGATTGTCTTCTGACCAAATCTATGTCCACATTCATCACAGACGAATGGTTTGTCTCCTGTGTGGATTCTCATGTGTCGGTTTAAGATTGCCTTCTGACTAAATCTATTTCCACATTCATCACAGACGAATGGTTTGTCTCCTGTGTGGATTCTCATGTGTTGGTTTAAGTTTGTCATGTGGCTAAAACTATGTCCACATTCATCACAGATGAATGGTTTGTCTCCTGTGTGGATTCTCATGTGTCGGTTTAAGTGTCCCTTGTCGCTAAATCTATGTCCACATTCATCACAGTCGAATGGTTTGTCTCCTGTGTGGATTCTCATGTGTCGGTTTAAGTTTGTCTTGTGACTAAATCTATGTCCACATTCATCACAGACGAATGGTTTGTCTCCTGTGTGGATTCTCATGTGTTGGTTTAAGTCTGTCTTCTGACTAAATCTATTTCCACATTCATCACAGACAAATGGTTTGTCTCCTGTGTGGATTCTCATGTGTTGGTTTAAGTTTGTCATGTGGCTAAAACTATGTCCACATTCATCACAGACGAATGGTTTGTCTCCTGTGTGGATTCTCATGTGTTGCTTTAAGCTTGTCTTGTGATTAAATCTATGTCCACATTCATCACAGACGAATGGTTTGTCTCTTGTGTGGATTCTCATGTGTTGGTTTAAGTCTGTCTTCTGACTAAATCTATTTCCACATTCATCACAGACAAATGGTTTGTCTCCTGCATGGATTCTCATGTGTCGGTTTAAGTTTGTCTTGTGACTAAATCTATGTCCACATTCATCACAGCTGAATGATTTGTCTCCTGTGTGGATTTTCATGTGTAGCTTAAGATATTTCTCATGTGTCAACATTTTTCCACAAACATCAAATCCAACTGTTTTCTCCTCTGTGTGGATCTTTTTGTGTCTTTTGAGAGATCGCCGATGGTTAAAATCTTCACCACAATCAAACCTGCTGAGGGATTTTATAGCAGTGTTACACTCCACATCACCGTTTACACCGGACCCACGTGCCCCGTCATCGTCCCAGCCTTTTTCATCGTCTTCCACTTTAGGTCCAAAATGGGACAAATTTTCCATCTCAGAGGAAGTTGAAGCCTTTCTGTCATTATGTGTGTGTAAATAATTGTTTGGGTCTGGGTTACTGGTTACTTCTGGTCCTCCACAGTCCTCTCCATCAGTCTCTAGTTTAATTTGTGTAGATGGGTCGCTTGTTGAAGCATCAAACTCTGCGTTGCCTTCAGTTTGGGTTTGATGAAGGTGGGCTAAATATGTCCGATGCAGCTGCTCTTTTTCAGAATCTTCACTCTTCACAGGAACCATCATCATTGGTAAACTGGTGACACTCTCCCTCAGCCCATCATCAACTGCTCTCCATCCTGATTGGGCCATAGTTCCTCTGGTTCTTCTTAAATGAGATGGGATTCTTGTTCCTGTTTGTTCAGACTCCACTTACAGGGAACCCCGTCTGTCATCACTTATGCAGATCTGCAGGGAACAATAAAATGAAAAGGAAAGATAAAGTTGGATTTCAAGACCAAGCAGCACAAGAACTCTCCCCATCTTCTACGTCACACCCTTAAAATGTCAGCATGCACAATATCTCAGTCAAAAGAAGAGCAGCATTGTATACAATATTAAGTAATGTTGCAGAGACGACCTTGTAAAGAAAAGTTTTTGACCACATCAAATTAACCTGTTGATTTCCCCCAAATTTTACATTTTTATTTTAAGTCAGGGAAGGAAGAAAAGGTGGTGGAACTGCATCGATCGCTCGCAAATCAATTTTATCAAAAACTCTCTTTGAATAACTTTTCCACTTTTGAGCATCATGCTTTTATTTTTAACAGCCCACCTGTTTTATGTATTACAGTCTACAGACCACCAAAGCGTCCTTCTTGTTTTATACAAGAATTTTCTAACTTTTTATCTACTATACACTCAAAATACAATAGAATCTTCATAATTGGTGATTTTAACCTTCACATCGACAACAGTTTAAAAACTCCTTTGCAAGAGGATCAAAACATTTTACACTGCATGGATTTTAAGCAGCACGTCACACAGCCTACTCACAACAGAGAACACACCCTGGACCTGGTCATAACTCATGGCTTATCCACCGGTGTGTTCTGTGTTATTGATCTGGCTGTGTATTTTTTTAACATCAGTTTTATCCAGCAGGAGGCGCCAGTGAGAACTGTGAGGAAGCGGTATATTACTTCTGAAGTGGCTGAAAATCTTATTGCTATTTTAAACCAAACTCCTGCCCTTATTTCATCTGCTTCATGTGATTCTATTGTTGATCATTTTAACAGCAGTCTCAAGTCAGCCATTAATTCTGCAGCTCCAGTCAAATATAAAACAATAAGAACAAAACCCACACCACCATGGAGAAACGATGAAATGAAGGAGCCGAAACAACATTGCAGGGGAGCAGAGAGGAAGTGGATGAAGACAAAATTAACTGTTCATTTAGCAATTTTTAAAGAACTTCTCAAAACCTACAATAGAACTATTAAACAGGCCAGAACACCCTACTTATCCAATCTCATCACAGACAATAGAAACAACCAAAAATTCCTTTTTAAGACGATTGATCAGATGTTAATACAGTGGGTTGCAAAAGTATTCATACCCATGACCAAAACTAAATTGCTCAGAAAAGAAAGCAAAAGTGGGTTTCACCTTTTTATATGAAAGGAAATGGCACAAACTCAACAATCCATCACTGTTCTTGTTCGTAAGCGCTCTTTACTATGAATTGGTTGCATAAGTTTGTACGTCATTGTTGCAAAAGTATTCACACTAAGTCACATTAAGTCACAATCAGTACTTGGTTGCAGCTCCTTTGGCAGCAATAACAGCTACCAATCGCTTTGGATAGCCAGCAATGAGTTTTGTGCAGTGGTCCTTGGACAGTTTCGCCCACTCCTCTTTGCAATACTGCTCCAGCTGAGTCAGGTTACTTGGTGACCTTCGGTGGACAGCAATCTTCAGATCCCTCCACAGGTTTTCTATTGGGTTGAGATCTGGGTTTTGACTGGGCCAGTCTAGAATCTTCACTTTCTTCTTCCTGAACCATTCTTGTGTCACTGAGCCGTATGTTTTGGATCATTATCCTGTTGAAAGGTGAACTTCCTCCCAAGCTTCAGGCTTTTTGCAGATTTGAAGACGTTTTCCTCCAGGATGTTGATGTATTTTGCACTATTCATAATCCCTTGCACACGGACAAGCTCACCAGGACCGGAGGAAGAGAAACAGCCCCATAGCATTATATTCCCACCTCCATGTTTCACGGCAGGGATGATATGAGCTGGATCATCAGCTGTGTTGGCTTTGCGCCAAACATACTTCTTGGCGTTCAGGCCAAAAAGTTCTATTTTCGTTTCATCTGACCAGATCACACGTTCCTACGTGTGTGGCGGCATACTGCAAACGAGCCTTGAGATGTCGTTTCTTCAGATATGGCTTCTTCTTTGCAACACGCCCATAGAGACCTTCCTTGTGTAAAGTGCGGGATATTGTGGACTTGTGTACGTTAGTCCCAGCACCCTGGAGAGACTTCTTCAGGTCTTCAAGGAGTGACGGAGGGGTTTGCTCTGGCTTCCCTGAGCAATTTCCTTTTGCCTTTTGCCGTGATCATGGAGGGGCGCCCTGTTCTTTGGAGGTTCACAGTGGTACTGTGGCGCTTCCACTTCTGGACCAGTGATGCAACAGTACTTTTTGGCACATTGAGTGAACTTGCGATGGCTACATAGCTTTGCCCATCTCTATGCTTCTCTACAACTTTCTTTCTGAGGTCTTCTTGGACTTCATGACTGTTGTCTGCTGACAAGCATGGGATGACTGTGGACAGGTGACTATTGGGCACTAATTATGGGGAGCAATCAAGGATATACAAATCACCTGGGACTGAATACCGCCCTGTGACACTGTGAGGCAATAGTTTATAGTGTGCAATCATTTTCGACTCAAAAGAACATCTTTGGTGCAAAGTACCATATTTGCAAAAGTATTCATATTTGGTGTGAATACTTTTGCAACAATGAAATACAGACTTATACAACCTATTTATAGTAAAGAGTGCTTACGAACAAAAACAGTGATGGATTGTTGTGTTTGTGCCATTTCCTTTCATATAAAAAGGTGAAACTCACTTTTGCTTTGTTCTGTTCTGAGCAATTGAGTTTTGGTCATGGGTATGAATACTTTTGCAACCCACTGTACGTCTTCAATGCCAGCATCAGATGCTGCATGTGAGGACTTTGCCAGCCACTTCAGGAGGTAAAATCAATGACATTAGATCAAACCTTTTATCTCAGAGATATGTTGCTTTTAACATGTCAAATGCATTGGTCTTGCCTGAGGAAACACTGGAAAGTTTTGTCCTGGTTAACGCAAAGTTGCTTGGTCGAGTGTTTTCCCACCTAAACCCAGCAACCTGCCTGTTAGACCCCATTCCCACATCGCTTTTAAAGACATGTTATGGTTTCTGTCTGAGCTGTTAAACATCGTACATTTCTCTCTCCAGACAGGGGTCTTTACATCTGCCTGTAAAACGGCAGTGGTGAGACCCCTTCTGAAGAAGAGTAATAGGGGATTATCACATTTCCGCGTTCCGGTTTCCGGAAGTTGAAACATTTGACACTTCCTGTTCCGGGCCATGTTAACGACAGCCGTTCCTGCTCTGTTATACTGTTTAAATCGGATAAACTCCAAACATATTTAAGTTTTCATTCTAGACTGAAGTGATACTGGATCAAAAGCTGGATCAAAGCGATCGATTTGCCGCGGAAAAGGGCCGAACTTTATAATAAAACACACGTTTGTTTGTCCCCAGTGGGGCACAACACCGGCACTTCACAGCATGCTAGCATTAGCCAGCTAACGTTTACTGACGTGCTTAACATTGTGCGTCTTAAAACACACAAACATCTGAAAATCGGGTCTGTACCTCCCCGTTTCCAGTGGAACAACTGGGGACTGCCAAGAAAGGAGACGCTTTCAGATGATTGTGTGTTTTCAGCCGCACAAAGTTAGGCAAGTCATCAAGCTGGCTAATGCTAACCTGCTAACAATAGTCCGCCAGCTACTACTCTGTTAAACTTTGTAAATCGGATAAACGCCAATGCCAAGTTTTCATTCCAGACTGAAGTGATGCTGAGGAAGAAGTGGATTAAAACGACCAATTCGCCGCGGTGAAGGACCGAACTTTATAATAAAACGACACACGTTTGTTTGTGGCCGGCAGACTGCGCAGTCGTGTTAGCAGGTTAGCATTAGCCAGCAACTTTGTGCGGCTGAAAACACACAATCATCTGAAAGCGTCTCCTTTCTTGGCAGTCCCCAGTTGTTCCACTGGAAACGGGGAGGTACAGACCCGATTTTCAGATGTTTGTGTGTTTTAAGACGCACAATGTTAAGCACGTCAGTAAACGTTAGCTGGCTAATGCTAGCATGCTGTGAAGTGCCGGTGTTGTGCCACACCGGCGACAAACAAACGTGTTTAATTATAAAGTTCGTCCCTTCACCGCGGCAAATCGATCGCTTTGATCCAGCTTTTGATCCAGTATCACTTCAGTCTAGAATGAAAACTTAAATATGTTTGGAATTTATCCGATTTAAACAGTGTAACAGAGCAGGAACGGCTGTCGTTAACATGGCCCGGAAGAGGAAGTGTCAAAAGCCGGCAACTTCCGGTAAGCGTGATAATCCCCTATTTGGATCCAAACATTCTTGATAACTACAGACCTGTATCCAACTTACCGCTTTTACGCAAAATTATAGAAAAGGTTGTTTTTATTCAACTAAACGAGTTTTTAAACAAACACAATGTCCTCGAAAAGTATCAGTCTGGTTTTAGGGCCAACCGCAGTACCAAGACGGCCCTTTAAAAAGATTGTTGATGACCTCAGGTCTAACTTGGACTTAAGGAAACTTTCTGTCCTGGTTCTACTGGATCTTAGTGCCGCATTTGATACAATAGACCACCAGATTTTATTAAAACAGACTGAGAAGTCTGGTGGGCCTCTCAGGTACTGTTTTTAAATAGTTTTGCTCCTATCTCACAGATCGACAATTTTTTTGTAAGCTTTGATACATACTCCCTCAGAAATCCATGAAATTAACTGTGGGGTTCCCCAAGGTTCAATTTTAGGCCCAATACGTTTTAATCTGTACATGTTGCCACATGGGGACGACATCAGGAGACAGCATTGATTTTCACCGCTATGCTGATGATACCCGGCTTTACATCGCCGTGTCTCCTGATGACCTGGAGCCAGTGAACACCTAGAAGACTGGATTACTGTAATGCCCTGCTCCCTGGTCTTCCTAAAAAGATTATTTTTAGTTTACAAGTACTTCAAAACTCAGCAGCACAAGTTCTGACAAGGACCAGGGGGGGGGGGGGGGGGACGCACACACATTACACCAGTTTTAAAATCACGACATTGGCTCCCCATGTGTTTCAGGATTGATTTTAAAGGAGCTAAAAGTGATATTTTTTCACCGCTAGGTGCGCTGTTGAGCACCGTGCTGAGACCAAAACAAAGTGCGCCATGATTGACAGTCTCTTACGCCCGCCCCCTCCTCCCTCGCCCCACTCTCTCCTCATCAGCAAAGGAATATCTGCCAAAACAGGAACATTATCACAACAAAACGCCAGATTTTTTGGAAGATGTCGAGTGACAAAGTGAGTACCTGCTAACTTTATAATGCTGAAAGCTATATTTTATTTTGGCAAGTTATGGGTTATAGTTTAGTCCATAAGTAATTATTTCGCCTCATAATTAGCATCACATGAAGCTAACAGTGTTGGCAAGCAGTACACAGTAACAAATGTACAATATAACGGCTGTCTATAACTTTTCTGTAAAAAAACCCAAGTTAGTCGCTAATAGTTGCAAAGTAATTTTATGGATAGTGCAACTATCTGATTAAAAATGAGGGTTACGTCTGTACACCCAATCAGTGTCTAATTTTAGTCCATTCATAACTAACAATCTTTCACAGTGTTTGCTAACGCTACTCTGAAAACATGAGCAAAGACGTGAGCTACGTGGGTTCTGCAGTTATGTGGACTCAGCCGAGAACTGTTTTTGTTTTTATCAAAACCACATTCATCTGGCGCTAGATGACATCTTATTTTTTATCCAATTACAAAGACAGGCAGCAGTTTTGTCATCTTAGTGATGAGTTATTTGCCCCAAGATTTTTAAAATTTGAATTAGGGGTAAGTGATAAGAAAAACTACAAAACAATTATTTTACATCATTTTTATTGTGACATTTTCATCTGACAGGTGATGAAGGTCCAGGCAGCAGTTTCTGTCTTCAAACAGCATCTGCACAGTGAGACAATGAAACTAGTCAGAGGTATTTAAAATAAATAGATTGCAACTAACTCCAGAATTATAATCACCTCTTCTGAGATGCGTCTTTGCCAGTTCAGCCGTGGTGGAATGGGTGGAAGTGGGCCGGGTCTTCTGGGGTCAAGGTGCTGGGTTCTTCTAACCGGCTCCTCTCACCTGAAGCCGGTCTCTTCTCCACAGTCTTGGTCTGCAGTTCCCAGATAGATCCAGGAGTTTGGAGAGTTTAGTGCATGCATCACTGCCTGGCATGTGTTTGTAGAGCCTCTTGTATCTGGAGAAAATACAAAAACTGTTATTTCAAAAATACATTTGAGGCTCAGTTAGTTATAAACAACTTTATGGCTGCAATGTTTCTGTTCTTTAGTATACAAAATAAAAAAATTATAGAATGAACTATAAATGCCGTAGTGAGAAAACGCCACTCACATCTTTCTCTCCATCTTTTGATCGGTGATGGTCTCTGGAGATGAAAGTTATGATCTAAAGCAGCAAGAAGTCTGGCCTCAAACCAGAGGTGAAGAACTGTAGCGCTGCTGGCATGTATGAGAACGTGGCTCTGCTCACCTCCAGGTCAGGTGATCTGTAAGGGATGCATACAGTTAGATATGATGTTTGTCATTTATAATAAAACATGATCATAGATCATATTACACATAATCATATATAATATCTTACATGATCATAAAATATGATCATATTATATACTGTATGATCTATGATGGAGCAGGTTTGCTGGCAACAATCTTTATGATATGAAGTTAGATGCAAGGAACTTATGAAATGACTAAATCTTTTGTCCTTCACATCAGGACAGTTTTATGAAGAACTGGTGCAGCTTCCAGTCTGCACGTTCCTCCGTTCAGCCTCCCAGTAAACCCAGTATAATATTTACAGTCATCAGATCTGAGCACTTGAGTCTATCAAAATCAAATTTCCCCTTTTCATTTAAAAAAAAACAACGGAATAAAAGGGGGGGGGGGGGGGGGCTGAATAGCCGAGGATCTTGTAGCTGGTCGCAGCTGACTCTGCTAGGGGGGGGGCTGAATAGCCGAGGATGTTGTAGCTGGTCGCAGCTGACTCTGCAGGGTGCGGCCGGATCCAGGTTGACACCTCACGATCTACTAGCATGCTAGCGTTAGCTGGACTGCCTGCTACTCACATTACAACAGTAAAGAGTTTCCAACTGCGGTTCAAACCCCGACAGTTAACTCACGCCACGACTGTAACACTACGCTGTACTGAATAAACATTGCAACATGTGCCTAACATTACTGCAACACGAAAAAAAACATCTGACATCATGTTGTTACCTACCTGTTCAGGAGAAGAGCAGCTCTGAGTCAAACTGAAGTCCTGTTCTGTCGCAGTGCTCTCTGCCTTGGAAATATAATCCTGGTTTTGTCTCTTTCCTTGTCCGACAACTGTTTTTGGCAAAGACGGTTGTTTCTGTGGAGGTAATATCGGCTCCTGGTGTCTCCAGCTGAACTTCGAACGGCTGGGTTCAGTCTCCGCCAATTTGCTTGTCCACTCCGTGTCGCTGCGCCACCCTGGCGGTGGCTGTTTATAAGGAAGGAGGTGCGTGTACGCGTGCATGAACATGGACGTACATGCACACGCGGCTGGACCGGAAATGTAAACACTGAGCTGGAGATCAACACAGGGAGGCGCTGTGTGACGTTGTGCTATATTCCAGATGAAAATACATATCTAGCTCTTTATAGAGATTTTTTCATTCCTTAAAAGTGAAAATAATGACTTTTCACTCATTGCTCCTTCAAACAGAAGTGAGAACCTGCAGTGTAGATGTGAATTAACCTCCTAGGACAGTATTTATGGGGAGGTTGTAATAATATTCATTTCTACCCCCCCATCTAAAAAAAGAGAAAAAAAAAGAAAAAGATTCTACTTCTTTTGTTGTAAATTCATTCATCAAGGCAAAGCATGTAGGTTTTGTATATTTGAGCTTAAACATTTACCAGATTGCTGTCCTTTATGTTGCACCTGAACGGGTAAATAACATTCTGTCTGCAGACGTTTCTACTACAGTACAGCAATTGGCTTCAACAGTATGCTGTGTCAATACTGTGAATTAGACTGGATCCGATCTGCACAGTGTTCAGTAACTTTGAGCAAAATAAAAGCAAACGCCGCCAGATCCTCCATCCTCACAGTCTTCACGTTGGCGAACTTGTCTGGCAGAGATGCTGCGTTTATGGTCCCTGACGAGTCACGCAGCTCTCGTCTGACCATGAAGTCAGACGGTAGACAGACTAGGGCTGGACAATAATTCAATATTGATATATATATCAATAGGGTCAATAAAAGTTCAATATAGAAACGGGTTTTCTGCTGTAGCCTATCGGGTAGCATGATACTACAGTTTCTACTTCCGCCAAACCAATCACAAACGCAGACCCAGGCAAAAGCTGAATTGGAATTCGTCAGTGTGATCTTTATTATAGGTAGGTCATTCAGCAAAAGCTTAAAGGGGAAGTTCAGTTTCTTTCAATCTGGACCTACACTGCCTGGTCCCAAAAAAAGTCGCCAACAAAAAAAAAAAAGGTCATTCACTCTAACACTTTGTTGGACCGCCTTTAGCTTTGATTACGTCACGCATTCGCTGTGGCATTGTTTCGATAAGCTTCTGCAATGTCAAAAGATTTATTTCCATCCAGTGTTGCATTAAGCCTCACTGATTAGTGGTTTTCTTACGGCTACACAGCTGTTCAGTCCCAATCCCTTGAGGTCCCTTCGCATTGTGCGTGTGGAAATGCTCTTACTTTCAGTATTAAACATAGCCCTGAGTTCTACTGTTTTTTCTTCGATTTGATCTCACCACACGTTTAATCCCCGGCGCGCCCCCTGTCGCGTCTTCTCCTCTCGTTTCTTCCCCTCCCCCCCCCCCCCCCCCCCCACTGCCCCCTCTCTTTCTTTCTTTTTTTTTCTTCGTTTTTTTTTTATATTTTTTTACTTTTTTATTTTTTTTTGTTCCTTTTTTGCCGGCCCCCCTCCCCCTCTCCCCCCTAATCCCTATTTTTTCTGAATCTGGTCGTTTCGTCATTTCCGCGGATATATGCGGGGATTATATTTTTTTCTTTTTTGTCTGTGGCGGGGAAGAGTAGGAAATTTTATTTTCTTTTTTTTTTGTTTTTTTCGGATGTTATTAGTGATTATTGAGCCTTGATCCTTCACGCTCCCCCAGCCACCACAGCATGAGTCCTTAATCCCTCTGACAAGAAATTGTTATTTATGAGCCAAGCCCTGTTTTAGGGGGAACCTAAAGAAATTTTTTCTTCCATTTAGCGCTGATTTTTTTTTTAAAATCCGCCGGGGGAAGCACCGGTGAATGGGGGGCCCGTAACCCCCACCCGGTTTTTTTTTTTCCAAATTTTCCTCTGGGCGGGGCAGGGCAAAGTTTTTTTTATTTCCCCAAGGCCCAGAGCCCCCGGGGGGAGGGGAAAAATTTAAATCCCCCCCAAAAAATTTTTTTTTCCCCCCAGGGGATCCCAAAAAGCATTTATTGAGGAAAAAAATTACTTAATTCCCCTTTAAGTGATCGCCGATCACGATCATTCAGGATTTTTTTCCGGCCACATTTCTTTCTTGAAGATGATGGGTCCCCACTATCCTTCCAGTTTTTAATAATGCGTTGAACAGTTCTTAACCCAATTTTAGTAGTTTCTGCATCTCCTTAGACGTTTTCTCTGCTTGATGCCAATGATTTGACCCTTCTCAAACAGACTAACATCTTTTCCACAGCCACGGGATGTGTCTTTCGACATGGTTATTTAGGAAATAAAAAGCAACTCATTGCACCAGTTGGGGTTAAATAACTTGTTGCCAGCTGAAAGATAATCGCCCATCATGTAATTATCCAATAGGAGGCTCGTACCTATTTGCTTAGTTAAATCCAGGTGGTGACTTTTTTTTTTGGCCAGGCAGTGTATTTTCTAGCATGAAAATACATTCATTTTCTCACCCAGACAGTTTTGGTGCAACTTGAATTCCTTCGGGAGATATTTAGATCCACTCCAGATCAGCGTGTGTCCAATATAAGGACAAATCACCACAAAAAAGCCGCTTCGAGCTCACAAGGGGTCTGACTAATGTTTGGTAACAAAACATTGGTGAAATGTAGAAGTTTGTGGCAGATAATGCCTTATTTAGAGGCTGCGCAAAGTTGCCCGCATCACTTCCATTATATTGGACATACACTGATCTGGAGTGGCTATAAATATCTCCTGAAGGAATTCAAGTTACACCAAAACTGTCTGGGTGAGAAAATGAACGTAGTTCATGCTAGAAAATATGTCTAGGTCGAAAAAAAAAGGAACATCCCCTTTAAATGGCCAGGGCTGCACCTAAAACAGACGCAGTCAATCCCAACGAGCCTATTGTCTCAAAGTGTTGCTCAGTAACATTTTAGTTCAGCTACCCCATCGTGGTTGTTTCTTTATTTTCTATTTTTTTGTTTATAATATTACTGTTGAAACACAGTTCAAAATCAATGTCACGCTTTTTATAAAATTTTTATTTATTATTACTTTAGTAATTTTCAACCTATTTAAGCGGCAGCTGATTATTTTCCGTCTTTAATGGGGCAGCTAATTAGCTTCATCTGCGGGAACACGTTCAGACACAACACCGGCGCTCGCGCTGGTGGCTAGCGGCTAGCTCCCTGCTACCGTAGCTCCCAGGAAGGCTTCAGCCTGTAGCAGAGGAGCACAACGGCGGTTTTTAGCCGTTTAACGGCGAGTCCGAGCGTGCCTTACCTTTAACCGCCTCTCTCCGTCAGCTCTTGTTCACTCCGGGTTAGCTCGGTTAGCTCAGAGCTCCCCTCTCCTCTCCTCCATGACTACGGTCTGTCTGAGACTTCCCCGTCGAGTCTCCGCAGAGGACAGAAACCAACAACCGTCACTATCCAGGAAACGTCTGAGTCTCCAATTGTTTCAACTTATAAATAATGTGGAGAGAAATACCTTGCACTGAAGTGGAGCAGACCCTCCAGCTCTTCTGTGGCTACCTTTGCTTTCTTCGCTTATCAGCCTTGACGTGATACGGAAGCCCCCTTGCTACGGAAGCCCATTTACGCCACTATGAAAAAAAAAAAAAAAAACACCAACTTGTATCTCGCAATTATGATTTAGCTGTCCCATGATAACGAGATACTCTCTCCTTATGAGAGGATATCTCATTATAATGAGACACTGTCTCATGATTGTGAGAAAGCATCATTATCATAAATGAGATAGTATCACATCATTATGATATAGCTTCTCATAATCAAGCCATTCTATCTCCGAATAATTATGAGATCTCATTTTTATGAGATACTACCTGACAATAATAACCAGATGACAGATGTCAGTGACAAAAACAGCATCCAAAAAGACATTTTTAAAAAGTTTTCTCAGAATGAATGGAACGCATATTTTTGAGTCTGGAACAATGTTAGAAACAGTTGTGTGTTAAATTACATTTAAAAGTGTTTGAATCCTTTCTTTCTTTTTTTGTTTTACTGTATTTCTATCTTCTGTGCATAAAAAATGTCAGGTGGCGCAACCAGTTATCTACTATACATATATATATATATATATATATATATATATATATATATATATATATATATATATATATATAATTTTGATTGGCCTAACTAGTTCACTTGAAAATAACCTAAAGTGCCCATCCCTAATAAAAAATTATATATAATATATAAAACAAAGAAAAGAAAAAAAAAGAGTGGGCTTTTTACAATGTTGAATTTTCCATTCTCGGATAAATGAAGTATTTTTCATTTTCATTTCATTTCATTTCATATATATGTGTGTGTGTGTATTTTCTTATGATTTATTCTACGTGAAATCTTTGTTAGGTATCTTCTTGGACTCTTAGATTATGCTGCGTTCCATTTTCATCGGAACTGGGGGGTGACGTCACACCCGACCAACTTGCGTTCGGTCGGAAAACCAGTTAGCAACCTAGCAAAACAACGTGTTTGATGAGGCTATTGTTATTAGCCGTTGTTGGCACAGCTGGTGTTGTAGTTCACATATACGACATGAAAAATGTGAATTACACAACAGCAGCTTCCCACTACATCTACATAAACCAATACTACGTGTACGATTGATTTATGCAACAAAATATTAGTAAGAAGTTTAAATAAATGTAACATTACAGAAGCTTCTAAAACTGCTAACACAGGGCACGGCCATCTTTAAATCTGAACTCGGAGCTGCGAGAGTTGTCCGACTTTCCGAGTGGGAAATCCGACTTCAGGGGGGCGTTCCAGTTGAAACTTCCTACTCAGAACTGGGAATTTCCGACTTCCGAGTTGAAATGGAACGCAGCATTAGCTTTAGTATTGATGCTGCGTTCCATTTGAATGCGGAAGTCGGAAATTCCCAGTCCCGAGTAGGACGTTTCAACTGGAACGGCCCCCCGAAGTCGGATTTCCCATTCGGAAAGTCGGACAATCTTCGGAGCTCCAAGTTCAGATTTAAATGCTGCGTTCCATTTTCCTCGGAACTGGGAAGTGGGAACTGGGTGGGGGGGGATGTCACACCCGACCAGCTTGCATTCCAGCTCACTGGTTGGAAAACCAGTTAGCAGCCTAGCAAAACAACGTGTTTGCTTAGGCTATTGCTATTAGCCGTTGTTAGCACAGCTTGCGTTGTAGTTCACATATACCACATAAAAAATGTGAATTACACAACAGCAGCTTCCCCCTACATCTGTATAAACCAATACTACATGTACGACTGATTTATGCAACAAAATATAAGAAAGAAGTGTAAATAAATGTAACATTACAGGAGCTTCTAAAACTGCTAACACTACGCGCGGCCATCTTTAAATCTGAACTCGGAGCTGCGAGAGTTGTCCGACTTTCTGAGTGGAAAATGCGACTTCAGGGGGCCGTTCCAGTTGAAACTTCCTACTCGGAACTGGGAATTTCTGACTTCCGAGTTCAAATGGAACGCAGCATGTGTTAGCAGTTTTAGAAGCTCCTGTAATGTTACATTTATTTATACTTCTTACTAATATTTTGTTGCATAAATCAGTCCTACATGTAGTATTGGTTTATATAGATGTAGGGGGAAGCTGCTGTTGTGTAATTCACATTTTTCATGTGGTATATGTGAACTACAACGCCAGCTGTGTTAAAAACGGCTAATAACAATAGCTTTACACTGCGGTGGCATTGTCACATATCTGATTGATATCCGATTTATTTCCACATATGAATGTGGCCTGTATCCGATCTCAACAGATCTGAATGCATGCGTCTTTTTTCTGTTGACATTGTCAAAAAGCAGATCTGATCTGAGTCACATAAGAGCAAAAAACTGGAATTGGGTCACATTTCACTGACAGTGTAAATGAGGCCTGAGTTCTGGATGATTATTGCATGTGCAATGAAGAAAGTGCTCATTTTAGTACGTGCAAACCTTTAGTAAGTCAGGGCCTTAGTATTTAAAACTTGAGAATTAAATAGTACTGTACTTATTATATACTTGAAGTTTACTTTTAGTCTAAAGAAGTATTTAGTTAGTATACCTTCTAGTATACATGATCCGTTGTATATTTGGTATCCTTATTCTCAAGTTGATGTATATATATATATGGACATACAAGCTTTCTGCTTATAACAACCACTGCTTTATGTACGAAGAACGTTATAATAAACTGAGCTGAACACAGTAAAAACACACAAAGTGGCTGTTTCAGGAGCAGAGTTTCCCCTCTCAGCACGCGCTATGCGCTGTGGTGCGCACACGATGGCGCTGCTTCCTAGGAAACCAGCTGAGCCGGACCCGGCCGCCGCATCAGGATGACCTGGCTGCAATCACACAGGCTCCCACATAATGAGCAGCTGGAGCCCAAACTCAGGGATAGACGTGATTCTGGATTTCCGACAGGCTAAAGATAGACGCAGGCTAAATGACTCTGAACAGGGTGCTTATTTGGCTGCAACACCCAGAAAAACACCAAAACTTCTCACCAAACAGAGACCTCGTACTCTCAGACGTGATGCTGAACAGCTTCAGTTTATGAGTTTCACTTTGTTTACAGCCAAAGAAATATATATATATATATATATATATATATATATATATATATATATATATATACAGCTGTGTTAAAAAGTTTTCTAATTTCTTACTTTTTTTCATGTTAGTCACACTTGAATGTTTCAGATTATCAAACAAATTTAAATGTGAGACAAATGGTAACACAAGTAAACAGAAAATGCAGTTTTTAAATGAAGATTTTTAAGGGGGGGGGGGATCCAAACTTAAATGTCCCTGTGTGAAAAAGTGATTACCCCCTAAACCTAATAACTGGTTGTTCCACCTTAGCAGCAACAACTGCATCAAGCGTTTGTGATAACTGGCAGTGAGTCTTCTACAGCGCTGTGGAGGAATTTTGTTCCACTCATCTTTGCAGAATTGTTGTAATTCAGCCACATTGGAGGCTTTTCCAGCATGAACCGCCTTTTTAAGGTCATGCCACAGCATCTCAATGGGATTCAGGTGGGGACTTTGACTAGGCCACTCCAAAGTCTTCATGTTGTTGTTCTTAAGCCATTCAGAGGTGGACTTGCTGGTGTGTTCTGGATCATTGTTCTGCTGCAGAACCCAAGTGCGCTTCAGCTTGAGGTCACCAACAGATGGCCGGACGTTCTCCTTCAGGATTTTTGGTAGAAGCAGAATTCATGGTTCCATTTACCACAGCAAGTCTTCCAGGTCCTGAAGCAGCAGAACAGCCCCAGACCATCACACTAAAACCACCATATTTTACTGTTGCTATGATGTTCCTTTTCTGAAATGCCGTGTTACTTTTACGCCAGATGTAATGGGACCTCCACCTTCCAGAAAGTTCCACTTTTGTCTCGTCAGTCCACAGAGTATTTTCCCAAAAGTCTTGGGGATCATCAAGATGCTTTCTGGCTAAACTGAGACGAGCCTTTATGTTCTTTTTGCTCAGCAGTGGTTTTGGTCTTGGAACTCTGCCATGCAGCCATTTTTGCCCCCCAGTCTCTTTCTGATGGTGGAGTCATGAACACTGACCTTAATTGAGGCAAGTGAGGCCTGCAGTTCTTGGATGTTGTTCTGGGGTCTTTTGTGATCTCTTGGATGAGTCGTCGCTGTGCTCTTGGGGTCATTTTGGTCGGCCGGCCACTCCTGGGAAGGTTCACCACTGTTCCGTGTTTTCACCATTTGTGGACAATGGTTCTCACTGTGGTTCTCTGGAGTCCCAAAGCTTTAGAAATGGCTTTGGAACCTTTTCCAGACTGACAGATCTCAATGACTTTGTTTCTCATTTTTTACTGAATTCTTTTGGAATCGCAACATGATGTCTAGCTTTTGAGGATCCTTTGGTCTACTTAACTTCGTCAGGCAGGTCCTATTTAAGTGATTTCTTGAGAACAGCTGTGGCAGTAATCAGACCTGGGTGTGGATAGAGAATATGAATTCAGCTTTCCAAAGATGTGATAAACCACAGTTAATTTATGTTTTAACAGGGGGGCAATCACTTTTTCACATGACCATGTAAGTTTGGATGTTTTCCCCCCTTACTAATAAAAACCTTCATTTAAAAACTGCATTTTGTGTTTACTTGTGTTATCTTTGTCTCACATTTAAATTTGTTTGATCTGAAACATTTAAGTGTGACTAACATGCAAAAAAGTAAGAAATCCGGAAGGGGGCAAACACTTTTTCACACAACTGTATATATATATGAATTTAGTTTTCCTTCATATACGGATATATATGTTGAAAGGGTTTAGTTGTATTACATATTCAGGTGTGAAGTATAAAACAATGTTACTGATGCATCAGGATGGATGTCTCATCGGTTGAGTTCTAACAGAAAACACGGGACTCTGTCAAACTTGTCAACTTTCTTTTTGGGGAAAAACTTGGAATAATTTTGATGCCAAAATCAAATCCTGAGTTTTACAGATAAGAAATAAAAGTTTAATAAAGATGTGAAAACTTTTACTGAAGAAGCCGTTTCAGTTTGGTTCCAGGACGAAGGTGAAGTGTTGCTAAATAAAGATTTTACTTCTAAAATCTGAGATCAGACTGAAATGTGCCAGGTTTTAAATAAAAACTGCAGTATTTATGTGACTTTATATTCTGTATCCATGTCCTGGGGCAACATATTTCTGAGTTTTAAAGCTTTATTAGCACTATGTTCAGAGACATAATTCCTCCCCAGAACAATCAAGTTTTACTGGTTTGATTTTATTTAAGATCCAGAAGTTTTTACATAATCTTACAATTCATTCTGTGAGTTTGGCGAAATCTCAGTCAGAGATTTTTATTTGTGAAATTAAATGTTAAGTAGATAAGTAGAAGTATTCAGTCGAATTAGATGGAAATATTTGGATATAAGTAACTTTAAATATGATTTGTTGTCAGAACTTGCTGCTCATGTTTCAGACATTTTATTTATTTAAAACTGAGTTTCCAATATTTGTAATTTAGCAAAAGGATAAGAATTTTCCTACTACAACTATTATAGGAAGGAAAAGGTGATTTTAAACATATGATTTATTTAAATGCACGGACTGGAAGGTATTTGATGCTGTAAGTGTGAAACAAGTATATTAAAGTAGAAAAATGGGACATAGCAGAAATTTTTTCAGCTCTGATTTAGTTTAAAGTCTTCATTCAAGTCAAACGTCAAAAGTTTCGTTTGTTTGTACCCCCACTCAAGTAACAATGCTTCTTCACCTCTAACTGTGCAGTGCAAATACTTCAAAAATTAAGCATAAAACAAGCATAATTCCACTTTAACTAGGTAAACTAAAAAGAACAGCCAGTTGTACTAAACAGGGACAATACAGTATCTCTCGGCTTTAAATAAAATCATAATATATTCTGAAATTTGTATGAGTGTAATAAATGTAGTAAAATAAAGTTGGAAAAAATTAGAAATATTCAAGGGACATTTAAATACGACTCAAATTCCAAAAAAAGGTTGTGTATAAAACAGAATCTCAACAACATATTTTATTCTCATTAGAATATAAACAGCATGTTGTATTCCCAGCAGAACCTAACAAACACATTTTATTCCCAGTAGAACATATTGTATTCCCAGTAGAACCTAAAAACATATTTTATTCCCAGAACATATTTTATTCCCAGAAACATATTTTATTACCAGTAGTACCATATTGTATTCCCAGTAGAACCTAAAAACACATTTTATTCCCAGTAGAACATATTGTATTCCCAGTAGAACCTAACAAACACATTTTATTCCCAGTAGAACATATTGCATTCCCAGTAGAACCTAAAAACACATTTTATTCCCAGTAGAACATATTGTATTCCCAGTAGAACATATTGCATTCCCAGTAGAACCTAAGAAACACATTTTATTCCCAGTAGAACATATTGTATTCCCAGTAGAACCTAAGAAACACATTTTATTCCCAGTAGAACATATTGTATTCCCAGTAGAACCTAACAAACACATTTTATTCCCAGTAGAACATATTTTCTCCATCATTATTTACTACCAGTAGTACCATATTGTATTCCAAGTAGAACATAAAAAGCATATTTTATTCTCACCACAACACATTTTAAACCCAGTAGAACATATTTTATTCTCAGGAGAAATATATTGTTTTCCCCATAGAACATAAACAACATATTGCATTCCCAGTAGAACCTAAAAAACACATTTTATTCCCAGTAGAACATATTCTGTTCCCAGTAGAACCTAAAAAACACATTTTATTCCCACTAGAACATATTGTATTCCCAATAGAACCTAAAAACATTTTTTATTCCCAGTAGAACACATTTTATTCCCAGTAGAACATATTGTATTCCCACTAGAACCTAAAAAACACATTTTATTCCCAGTAGAACATATTGTATTCCCAGTAAAACCTAACAAACACATTTTATTCCCAGTAGAACATATTGTATTCCCAGTAGAACCTAACACATTTTATTCCCAGTAGAACATATTGTATTCCCACTAGAACCTAAAAACATTTTTTATTCCCAGTAGAACATATTGTATTCCCAGTAGAACCTAACACATTTTATTCCCAGTAGAACATATTGTATTCCCAGTAAAACCTAACAAACACATTTTATTCCCAGTAGAACATATTGTATTCCCAGTAGAACCTAACACATTTTATTCCCAGTAGAACATATTGTATTCCCAATAGAACCTAAAAACATTTTTTATTCCCAGTAGAACATATTGTATTCCCAGTAGAACCTAACACATTTTATTCCCAGTAGAACATATTGTATTCCCACTAGAACCTAAAAAACACATTTTATTCCCAGTAGAACATATTGTATTCCCAGTAGAACCTAACACATTTTATTCCCAGTAGAACATATTGTATTCCCACTAGAACCTAAAAAACACATTTTATTCCCAGTAGAACATATTCTGTCCCCAGTAGAACCTAAACACATTTTATTCCCAGTAGAACATATTCTGTCCCCAGTAGAACCTAAAAAACACATTTTATTCCCAGTAGAACATATTGTATTCCCAGTAGAACATATTTTATTCCCAATAGAACCTAAAAACACATTTTATTCCCAGTAGAACATATTGTATTCCCAGTAGAACATATTTTATTCCCAATAGAACCTAAAAACACATTTTATTCCCAGTAGAACATATTTTATTCCCAATAGAACCTAAAAACACATTTTATTCCCAGTAGAACATATTGTATTCCCAGTAGAACATAAAAAGCATATTTTAAGCGATTTGCAACCAAGTGTGAAGCAGCTGGGATGAGAATCAGCACCTCCAAATCCAAGACCACGGTCTTCAACTGGAAAAGGGTGGAGTGTCGTCTCCGGGTGGGGGGTGAGCTCCTGCCCCAGGTGGAGGAATTCAACTATCTCGGGGACTTCAGCTGTGAGGGAAGGATTGAGCAGAAGATGGACAGACGGATCGGTGCGGTCTCTGCACTGATGAAGACTCTGCATCAGTCCGTCGTGGTGAAGAAGGAGCTGAAGAAGGAGAAGCTCTCGATTTACCGTCCATCTGCGTTCCTACCCTCACTTACGGTCACCAGCTGTGGGTCATGACTGAAAGAACGGCCGACATGAGTTTCCTTCGCAGGATGGCCGGGCTCTCCGTTACCCCGGCCTTACACCGGGTCTGTGAGCGCAGCGCCGCACCATGCACATCGATGTAGTCAATGGTTTGACGTATATCGAGCACGCCGCATCGCGTGAGCGGTCGAGAGGGACCCAACTGCAGTCACGGTACGTCACCATATATCCAATCCACGCCGGAAGTCCTAATCGGAAGCTTCTTTTTCATGTAACTAACTAAAATCTAACCCTACCCCTGACCCTTGTCCTAACCCTAACCACCCGACTACACCACACGCATCTGTTTGCAGCTGCAGATAGTTACTCTTGGCAGTATTTAACTAACTTCCGCATGAGACTTCCTGTATGGATTGGATGTATGGCGGTACCCTTATCGGTCATTGTAACTGCAGTTAGGTACTCTTGAAGCTGTCCGTCGTCGCTCTGACATGTCGCGCTGCTGCACTAAAGTTCGCGCCAGCTCTATTTTTGACAGAGCACGCACCAACACCGCGTCAATTTCAGTCGTTCAGATCGGACCAGACAGCAAATCAGACACGGGATTCAGTGTAAAACATCTGGTAACTTCCTAAACAAAAACCACCGTGCAGATTTCAAACTGCTGAACTGTCTGAACGTAGCATCATCTCCATGTCCACAAGGTTTCAGTGAAATAAGAAACCATGACGCACAAACGTGGACAAAATGGACCATGCGTCTTATTTCAAGAAATCTTATCAAGACAATTTTGCTTGTCCCATTGGCAGGTTTTTTTTGCTTATACCTTGAAATAAGATCTTATATCTCACTGAAATGTTTCTCTTTAAGCAATTTTGCCTTATTTGAGTGTGATGAGATTTTGTCTAGAAAAATGAAAAATGTACTTACGAAGATTTGAGTTTTTGCAGTGCAGGACACGCTGGAGGGACTACGTCTCCAAGCTGGCCTGGGAACACCTCGGGAACTGCCCCCGCGACCCGACCCCAGATAAGCGGAAGAAGATGGTACGGTACGCAGGAACATACACAACATCTTTTATTCCCAGCACAGTGTATCTTATTTCCAGTGGAACGTACAAAACATTCAATTCCCAGTAGTACATATCTTATTCCCAGTAGAACACTGACAACATAGCAGATAATGAAACAGAGACATTTTACCATTTGACAGAAAATCTTCTCTGATTGTGAAGCTGATGCAGCAACACGTCTGTAAAAAGGTGGAACAGGAGAAACAAAAGGCTGGAAAAGTAACAACTGGAGGAGATTTTGACGACTATCTGGTTTAACTGGGAACAGAGTCAGTAACATGACTGGGTGTAAAGGAACATTTCAGAGTCTCTCAGGCGGGAAGATGGACAGAGATTCACCAATCTGAGACAAACTGGCTCTAAAAGTTGTTGAACAAGGTTCAGAAAAATGTTCCTGAGACTTTAAAGATCGTCCATTTTCAGTGTAGACTGTAGAGCATCACTAGAAGATGAGAGAATCAGGAGGAACCTTTGTACGCCACATCTGCTCCCATCCAGACAAGAGCATGCATCCAGTCTCTTTCAGGGAAAACCTTGCACATTTGTAGCAGGACAATGCTGAACCACATACTACAACCATCACAACAGCATAGCTAAAGAAAGGAGTCTGGCTGCTGAACTGGTCTGCCTGCAGTCCAGACCTCACCAATATAAAACATCCGGAGCGTCATGAAAGCAGAAATCCAGCAACCAAGACCAGGACTGTTGAGCCGCTAGAATCCTGCATCGGACCAGATGGAGACAACAATCCTCTCCTAGACCTCCAGCAACTGGTCTCCTCACTTCCCAGTCGTTTACAGGCAGCTGTTAAAAGAAGAAATGATACACGATGGGAAACATCACCCTGGAACTACTTTTTACATATGTGTTACTACACGATGGTATACATCACCCTGGAACTACTTTTTACAGATGTATTACTACACGATGGTAAACATCACCCTGGAACTACTTTTTACAGATGTATTACTACACGATGGTAAACGTCACCCTGGAACTACTTTTTACAGATGTATTACTACACGATGGTAAACATCACCCTGGAACTACTTTTTACAGATGTTTTACAGGTTAACATTGCCCTGGAACTACTTTTTACAGACTTGTTTCTAGGTAAACATCGCCCTGGAACTACTTTTTACAGACTTGTTTCCACTGGGAAACATCACCCTGGAAAGACTTTTTACAGATGTGTTACTACACAATGGTAAACATCACCCTGGAACTACTTTTTACAGACGTGTTACTACACGGTGATAAACGTCACCCTGGAACTACTTTTTAGAGATGTGCCACTACACGATGGTTAACATCACCCTGGAACGACTTTTTACAGATGTATTACTACACGATGGTTAACAACACCCTGGAACTAGTTTTTTACAGACATGTTGCTACACGATGGTAAACATCACCCTGGAACGACTTTTCACAGATGTATTACTACACGATGGTAAACACACTGGAACTACTTTTTACAGACGTATTTTACTACACAATGGTAAAAATCACCCTGAAAATACTTTTTACAGATGTATTACTACTCGATGGCAAACATTACCCGGGAACTACTTTTTGCAGACATAATACTACACGATGGTAAACATCACCCTGGAACTACTTTTCACAGACCTTTTACTACACGGTGGTAAACATCGCCCTGGAACTACTTTTTACAGACGTGTTACTACACGATAGTAAACATTGCCCTGGAACTACTTTTTACAGACGTGTTACTACACGATAGTAAACATTGCCCTGGAACTACTTTTTTACAGAGGTGTCACTACACAATGGTAAATATCACCCTGGAACTACTTTTTACAGACTTGTTTCAAAACGATGGTATACATCATCCAGGAACTTCTTTTTACAGACATATAGCTATACAGTGGTAAACATCACCCTGAAACTACTTTTTACACACGTGTTACTACACAATAGTAAACATTGCCCTGGAACTACTTTTTAGACACTTGTTGCTAGGTTAACATCACCCTGGAACTACTTTTTACAGATGTATTACTACACGATGGTAAACATCACCCTGGAACTACTTTTCACATACATGTTACTACACAATAGTAAACATTGCGCTGGAACTACTTTTTATAGACGTGTTACTACATGATGATAAACATCACCCTGGAACTACTTTTTACAGACGTGTTGCTACACGACAGTAAACATCGCCCTGGACTTCTTTTCACAGACGTGTTGCAACAGGATGGTAAACATCACCTGGAACTACTTTTTATATAAGTGTTGTTACATGATGGTAAATGTCACCCTGGAACTACTTTTTACAGATGTGTTGCTAGGTTAACATCACCCTGGAACTACTTTTTACAGATGTGTTGCATGTGAAGATCACCCTGGAACTACTTTTTACAGATGTGTTGCTAGGTAAACATCACCCTTGAACTA
This sequence comes from Atherinomorus stipes, assembly GCA_023101725.1. Taxonomy (NCBI): domain Eukaryota; kingdom Metazoa; phylum Chordata; class Actinopteri; order Atheriniformes; family Atherinidae; genus Atherinomorus; species Atherinomorus stipes. The sequence goes on along the minus strand of JALJCO010008274.1, from coordinate 126,877 downwards.
CTTTTTAAAGATGTGTTGCGAGGTTAACATCACCCTGGAACTACTTTTTACAGACATGTTGCGAGGTAAACATCGCCCTGGAACTACTTTTTACAGATGTGTTGCTAGGTAAACATTACCCTGGAACTACTTTTTACAGATGTGTTGCTAGATAAACATCACCCTGGAACTACTTTTTACAGATGTGTTGCTAGATAAACATCACCCTGGAACTACTTTTTACAGATGTGTTGCGAGGTAAACATCACCCTGGAACTACTTTTTACAGATGTGTTGCTAGGTAAACATCACCCTGGAACTACTTTTTACAGATGTGTTGCTAGATAAACATCACCCTGGAACTACTTTTTACAGATGTGTTGCTAGATAAACATCACCCTGGAACTACTTAATACAGATGTGTTGCAAGGAAAACATTACCCTGGAACTACTTTTACAGATGTGATGCGAGGTAAACATTGCCCTGGAACTACTTTTTACAGATGTGTTGCTAGGTAAACATCACCCTGGAACTACTTTTTACAGATGTGTTGCTAGGTAAACATTACCCTGGAACTACTTATACAGATGTGTTGCTAGGTAAACATCACCCTGGAACTACTTGTTACAGATGTGTTGCGAGGTAAACATCACCCTGGAACTACTTTTTACAGATGTGTTGCTAGGTAAACATCACCCTGGAACTACTTTTTACAGATGTGTTGCAAGGTAAACATTACCCTGGAACTACTTTTTACAGATGTGTTGCTAGATAAACATCACCCTGGAACTACTTTTTACAGATGTGTTGCTAGATAAACATCACCCTGGAACTACTTTTTACAGATGTGTTGCTAGGTAAACATCACCCTGGAACTACTTTTTACAGATGTGTTGCTAGGTAAACATTACCCTGGAACTACTTTTTACAGATGTGTTGCAAGGTAAACATCGCCCTGGAACTACTTTTTACAGATGTGTTGCTAGGTAAACATTACCCTGGAACTACTTTTTACAGACATGTTGCGAGGTAAACATCACCCTGGAACTACTTTTTACAGATGTGTTGCTAGGTAAACATTACCCTGGAACTACTTTTTACAGACATGTTGCGAGGTAAACATCACCCTGGAACTACTTTTTACAGATGTGTTGCTAGGTAAACATCACCCTGGAACTACTTTTTACAGATGTGTTGCTAGGTAAACATTACCCTGGAACTACTTTTTACAGATGTGTTGCTAGGTAAACATCACCCTGGAACTACTTTTTACAGATGTGTTGCTCGGTAAACATCGCCCTGGAACTACTTTTTACAGATGTGTTGCGAGGTAAACATCACCCTGGAACTACTTTTTACAGATGTGTTGCTAGGTAAACATTGCCCTGGAACTACTTTTTACAGATGTGATGCGAGGTAAACATTACCCTGGAACTACTTTTTACAGATGTGTTGCTAGGTAAACATCGCCCTGGAACTACTTTTTACAGATATGTTGCGAGGTAAACATCACCCTGGAACTACTTTTTACAGATGTGTTGCTAGGTAAACATCGCCCTGGAACTACTTTTTACAGATGTGTTGCTAGGTTAACATTGCTTTGGAACTACTTTTTACAGACATGTTGCGAGGTAAACATTGCCCTGGAACTACTTTTTACAGATGTGTTGCGAGGTAAACATCACCCTGGAACTACTTTTTACAGATGTGTTGCTAGGTAAACATCACCCTGGAACTACTTTTTACAGATGTGTTGCTAGATAAACATCACCCTGGAACTACTTAATTACAGATGTGTTGCAAGGAAAACATAGCCCTGGAACTACTTTTTACAGACATGTTGCGAGGTAAACATTACCCTGGAACTACTTTTTACCGATGTGTTGCTAATTAAACATCGCCTTGGAACTACTTTTTACAGATGTGTTGCTAGGTAAACATTACCCTGGAACTACATTTTATGGAAATGTTGATGCCATCAGATTTACAGTCATTTCTGATTCTCCATTAAAACGAGAAATGTCTCAGTTTTATCTGATATTCATGAAAAACTGGGAATAAAATGTGTTTGTGGGATTCCACTTTAATTTACAGGTAACACAATCACATGACTTTTTGAACTGGAAATGTACATCAAATCCAAGCATTTACATTCAGGACATAGATTTACGTATATTTACTTTTTATGTAGGGATTTTTGTCATAAATTGCTACTTTTTCATTAAGAATCTGAACATCCTCCATCACAGAAGCAGAAAATATCTTTTTTACTCAGTGCGGTCTTGTGAAAAGTGGTTATTAATTCTCTCTGAGGCAGAAGTGGTTAATGAATTGGTGTGTAAGAGGTCATTTTCTCCATCAGGACTGTATCCTTCAGAGCTAAGGTGTTATTTCAGGGCAGCACTGATAGACATGCGCACAGCTGATGAAGAGACACATCTGCACTGACGTCACCTCCCCCAGAAAAAGCAGCCAATTTGAAGCTGTCCTGTACATAGTCGGTCTCTGCAATGTAGTGAAGGGGGGAGCCGCTCCAAGCCAACTTCTGCTGCTGTTTGATGCACTTTTTTCCTCCAGCACTTCCCGAGCAACTCTGAGCCACAAGCATGAACACACAGTCCAGACTATGAGGAGGGCAGATAGGCTGAAAGTAGACCCTTCTGCTGGAGGAAATCCAACTCTGTGAAAAGCTGAATAAGTGCTTTTTCTGAGACAGCGTCTGGGCTGAGATACTGGCGCTCGGGTGTCCGGGCTGAGGGGGAGAACACTCGCTGCAGATCCAGAGGATGGCAGAGTTCAAAAGGAGATGAGAAGAGCAGAGTGGAGGAGGTTTGTGTGCGGAACTTGAGAGCTGCACAAGTCTTTTGTCCCGAGCTCTCTTTGCACATTTGGAGCGGAGCTGACAATGAAGATGAGCATGGTAAATATCTCCCAACTGGAACGGCTCGGGGATCTTTCCGCTAGTTTTATCGCTGCAGATTTGTGCGCGCGGATAAATCCTGTCAGGTAGGCAGACGCCGTCACGAGCCAATCTTTACAGCCGTGGATTTCTGCACTGCGAGTTCAGACGGAGTGCTTTGGGGGGCAGTTGCGTGGAAAATACGCGCTTTGGGCGGCATTTACGCAGCGTTTTCGCACCGTTTGCACCGCTGCAGGTCTGTCTGAGCAGACCTAGAAAATCCTCACCCCGCATGCAACTAAACCGCGGTTTATTTTGATTTGCAGGGGCTCCCGGAGGGTTGTGTTTGAGGTACCGGTGTAATGCATGCGGGCCGGCTGCCAGCTGTCTGGGTCAGAGTGGCCAAGTAGGTAGCGCTGTCTGTCTGGAGCTCCACAGCTGAGGAAATACACGCGAAGTCCTCTCTCGAAGGCTGCAGTCACTTTCACTGAACATCGCTTTTGTATCAGCTGACGTTTGTTTATGAAAGTGCGATTCTGCAAACTGCTCTGCACAGCGGCGAGTTATGCGTCCCTGAAACGACTCATTTACTTCGTGCAGCCTCGTTTTTGTTTCATTCAATGAGTAGTTAATCTGTCATCAATATGCAGTTAAGGAGACACGAGTGTAAACTGAAGGGTTGCTCCTCGCCAGATTAAAGAACAAGTTCAGACCGTAAACGTGATGGATAAACAGATAATAATGAGTTCCTACTGAAGCAGGAAAAATGTGACGAACTTTCTCCTCATCAGGTCTGATGGGAGTGAGTTTCTGCCTCTTAGTTTTTGGTTTTCACCACTTTGAAATCAATATATTTGAAGACGTAGCCGGTGTTCTGTGTGTGTGTTTTTTGCATTTAAAGATGAATGCAGCAGACTGATGATGAAAGTTGGTCCTTCTCTGCATCTTATTGTGCAACTTACCAAAGAAAAGTCCCCTTCAGCTCAGTCCCTGAAACGGTTTGGCTTGTAAAAATGACAGTTGACAGTCTTGTAATTTTCTCTGCAGGAATGCAGATGGATTGGTCAAGACAAGTTTCCAATATAGGCTTCCCGGTTTGGAGCTACACCTGAGTGCAAGTGTCTGATGGATGACGGTCTTCTGAGAGCTGCTGGCATGAACTGAGAGGCCAATGATGTGGAAGTGCTCGCCTTCAGGAGGATTCTGAGACCTGGACGAGCCTGTGAGCGCGGCCGAGCTTTTCAGAGCAGGAGACTAACCATGGACCTGTTATGGTGTGGCATGGGACCAACCCTGGGCTTTTAACCCATCTGTAGCACCCTCTACCCCCCACCCCATGTCACAGCTTTCCCTGAATTATGGAAATTTTGTGGAAGACGCTGACTTGGACACTGAGCCTGGTGGTGATGGCTGCTTCTGAGTTTCAGAGCGTCAACAGACTTTCACACAACTCTCAAGGTATGAAGGGGACTAGAGATGTTCCAATACCATTTCCCCCCCTCCCAATACCAATTTCAATGTTTGTGCTGTGCACACTAAAAAGTCCTGGGTTAAACTGCTGGGTTAAAAAGGGACCAACTAATTTCTGGGTTATTTTAACCCACACATTTGGGTTGTTCGGTTGTTGCCCCAACTTGTAACCCAACTTCTGGGTTAAAATAACCCAACATTGTAGTCAATATAACCCAACTTCTGGATTAAAATAACCCAACATTGTAGTCAATATAACCCAACTTCTGGATTGAAATAACCCAACATTGTAGTCAATATAACCCAACTTCTGGATTAAAATAACCCAACATTGCAGTCAATATAACCCAACTTCTGGATTAAAATAACCCAACATTGTAGTCAATACAATCCAACTTCTGGATTAAAATAACCCAACATTGTAGTCAATATAACCCAACTTCTGGATTAAAATAACCCAACATTGTAGTCAATATAACCCAACTTCTGGATTAAAATAACCCAACATTGTAGTCAATATAACCCAACTTCTGGATTAAAATAACCCAACATTGTAGTCAATATAACCCAACTTCTGGATTAAAATAACCCAACATTGTAGTCAATATAACCCAACTTCTGGATTAAAATAACCCAACATTGTAGTCAATATAACCCAACTTCTGGATTAAAATAACCCAACATTGTAGTCAATATAACCCAACTTCTGGGTTAAAATAACCCAACATTGTAGTCAATACAACCCAACTTCTGGATTAAAATAACCCAACATTGTAGTCAATATAACCCAACTTCTGGATTAAAATAACCCAACATTGCAGTCGATATAACCCAACTTCTGGATTAAAATAACCCAACATTGTAGTCAATACAACCCAACTTCTGGATTAAAATAACCCAACATTGTAGTCAATATAACCCAACTTCTGGGTTAAAATAACCCAACATTGTAGTCAATACAACCCAACTTCTGGATTAAAATAACCCAACATTGCAGTCAATATAACCCAACTTCTGGGTTAAAATAACCCAACATTCTAGTCAATATAACCCAACTTCTGGGTTAAAATAACCCAACATTCCAGTGAATATAACCCTACTTCTGGGTTAAAATAACCCAACATTGTAGTCAATATAACCCAACTTCTGGGTTAAAATAACTCAACATTGTAGTCAATAAAACCCAACTTCTGGATTAAAATAACCCAACATTGTAGTCAACATAACCCAACTTCTGGATTAAAATAACCCAACATCGTAGTCAATATCACCCAACTTCTGGATTAATATAACCCAACATTGTAGTCAATATAACCCAACTTCTGGATTAAAATAACCCAACATTGTAGTCAATATAACCCAACTTCTGGATTAAAATAACCCAACATTGTAGTCAATATAACCCAACTTCTGGATTAAAATAACCCAACATTGTAGTCAATATAACCCAACTTCTGGATTAAAATAACCCAACATTGTAGTCAATATAACCCAACTTCTGGGTTAAAATAACTCAACATTGTAGTCAATATAACCCAACTTCTGGATTAAAATAACCCAACATTGTAGTCAATATAACCCAACTTCTGGATTAAAATAACCCAACATTGTAGTCAACATAACCCAACTTCTGGATTAAAATAACCCAACATTGTAGTCAATATAACCCAACTTCTGGGTTAAAATAATCCAACATTGTAGTCAATATAACCCAACTTCTGGATTAAAATAACCCAACATTGTAGTCAACATAACCCAACTTCTGGATTAAAATAACCCAACATTGTAGTCAATATAACCCAACTTCTGGGTTAAAATAACCCAACATTGTAATCAACATAACCCAACTTCTGGGTTAAAATAACCCAACATTGTAGTCAATATAACCCAACTTCTGGGTTAAAATAACCCAACATTGTAGTCAATACAACCCAACTTCTGGGTTAAAATAACCCAACATTGTAGTCAATGTAACCCAACTTCTGGGTTAAAATAACCCAACATTGTAGTCAATACAACCCAACTTCTGGGTTAAAATAACCCAACATTGTAGTCAATATAACCCAACTTCTGGGTTAAAATAACCCAACATTGTAGTCAATATTACCCAATTTCTGGGTTAAAATAACCCAACATTGTAGTCAATACAACCCTACTTCTGGGTTAAAATAACCCAACATCGTAGTCAATGTCACCCAACTTCTGGGTTAAAATAACCCAACATTGCAGTCAATATAACCCAACTTCTGGGTTAAAATAACCCAACATTGTAGTCAATACAACCCTACTTCTGGGTTAAAATAACCCAACATCGTAGTCAATGTCACCCAACTTCTGGGTTAAAATAACCCAACATTGCAGTCAATATAACCCAACTTCTGGATTAAAATAATCCAACATTGTAGTCAATGTAACCCAACTTCTGGATTAAAATAACCCAACATTGTAGTCAATATAACCCTACTTCTGGGTTAAAATATCCCAACATTCTAGTCAATATAACCCAACTTCTGGGTTAAAATAACCCAACACTGTAGTCAATATAACCCAACTTCTGGATTAAAATAACCCAACATTGTAGTCAATACAACCCAACTTCTGGATTAAAATAACCCAACATTGTAGTCAATATAACCCAACTTCTGGGTTAAAATAACCCAACATTGTAGTCAATATAACCCAACTTCTGGGTTAAAATAACCCAACATTGTAGTCAATATAACCCTACTTCTGGATTAAAATAACCCAACATTGTAGTCAATACAACCCAACTTCTGGGTTAAAATAACCCAACATTGTAGTCAATATAACCCTACTTCTGGATTAAAATAACCCAACATTGTAGTCAATATAACCCTACTTCTGGGTTAAAATAACCCAACATTGTAGTCAATATAACCCTACTTCTGGATTAAAATAACCCAACATTGTAGTCAATATAACCCAACTTCTGGATTAAAATAACCCAACATTGTAGTCAATATAACCCAACTTCTGGATTAAAATAACCCAACATTGTAGTCAATATAACCCAACTTCTGGATTAAAATCAAAGCTCGGGACGAATCAAAATTTGAATGTTGCGGTTTGTTGACTAAAATGTTGAGTTATTAACCCAGAAGATTGGTTATATTGACTACAATGTTGGTTTATAGCCCAGAGGTTGGGTCAACAACCCAACAACCCAAATGTCTGGGTTGAAATAACCCAGAAATTAGTTGGTCCCTTTTTAATTAGCAGTTTGACCCAAGACTTTTTAGTGTGCAGTACTTGCTGATACCCATACCAGCATCAGGAACAAGTTTAAAGTGGGGGGTGGGCGACGGCCTCTAAAAGCTTCTGTTAAAGCATAAATCTGTTCTTCATCTCCTGTTTTCTCTTCATTCCTGGTGAAGAGGAGTTCCTGTCCTACCTGCAGCACTACCAGCTGACTGTGCCGGTGCGGGTGGACGAGAACGGGGAGTTCCTGAGCTACGTTGTCAAGCACCAACGGCCAGGCCGACGGAGAAGGGGGGCAGACCCCGTGGCAGACCCTCCGGAGTCCCGGCTGTTCTACAGGCTGGCGGCCTACGGAAAGCACTTTCACTTGAACCTGACGCTCAACCCCCACCTGGTGTCGAAGCATTTCACGGTGGAGTACTGGGGCAGAGACGGGCCCGAGTGGCGTCACAGCCTGGTAGACAACTGTCACTATGTGGGATTCCTGCAGAATCAGCGCAGCACCAGCAGAGTGGCACTCAGCAACTGCAGGGGCCTGGTGAGTAGACGCCGACTCTGCTCGGCAAATTCACCAATGTTACATTTCCAGAGTGAAAACTTTCAATGTTGATTCAAGCACAATTAATTTTGATGTTGATCAGTTGTGGCGGTGTGGGCGTGACAGGATTTAACACCTGGGAGTGTTGTTGGAACATCTGAGAGCAGTGTAATTGGTCCTGGAGTGGGTTTGTTTGAATATTTCCCATCATGCTTTGTGGCGCCCCTGTTCTGTTCCGCACCATGAGTTAAGTGTCTATGCGATCCCTCAGCATTTGACAATTGCAAAGCTATGGACTGGTGAGGCTACAGCATGTAACAGGTTACGCGATCCCTCAGCATTTGACCAATTGCAAAGCTATGGACTGGTGAGGCTACAGCATGTAACAGGTTACTCAGTTCCAAGCGTGCTGAATCATTTTCTGATGATACTGGTGGTCCAGAAGGTCCAGAGGAGGTCCAGGGCTGGAGAGCCAGAACTGAGAGTCCTAGAGAATAAGAGGGGTGAACAAAAAATTCCCAATCCCATCACAGCTTTCTCCAGAAATCAGTAGAATACTGGGGATGGGCAATACCAACATTTTTTCTGTTGTTACGATACTATTAGTTTATGGTACTTTTTGATAGGAGTGTGCAATACTGCAAGATTTGGTGTTGATCTGATAACAAGTAAATTAAGGGCTAGTATCGTCAATACTGATATCAATACCGATTAGGGCTGCCACGATTAGATAGATGGATAGACTTATTGTCTGCCCCTTGCGGTGATGGGAATTCCTCTTCAACAAGGCTCAATCAAACAGGACATACTGTATATAAAACATAAGACTAAGCACTTTAACAAAATATACTTCTACAAAAGAAAGAGTTAAAAAGAGACAGTTGTACTGAGCGGCCTAATTCCTTTTGTTCAGGAGAGTTATTGCAGTGTGGATGAAAGATTTTTTGTGGAATGTTTGGTTCCCATGTATTAGTTGATTAATTGACTAATAGTCTACAACTAATTTCATAATCGACAAATCGCTTATTGTCTTTAAGCTTGGTTTTTCCTCTCAAAATTGCGACTATACCTTCTGCTGCCCTGTCTGTCTTTCTGTCTGGTCATCTTTTCTTGAATTGTATATTGACATAAATAAACACGCTAGCAGTCAAAAGTTTGGACACGTTTTTCTATTAGATCAATGAGAAAGTGTCCAAACTTTTAACTGGTGCTGTAACTATGCTAGGGCTGGCCGATTATGGAAAAAATCATTATCACGATTATTTTGGCCAATTTTGAAATCACGATTATTCAAACGATTATTTTCTAGTTACACGATGCATTAATTAAGCATATCTGTCTAAGGTTTCTAGCACTAAAATAATTATAGGCTACAAATATATACCTTACAGCTGTATCGAAATATATCCAAAATAAACTGTATCCAGCTGTTCTGCAATTTCTAAATCTTAAAATATATATATATATATATATATACTCATTTATAGAAAAACATTGCAAAATAAACTTTGTTGAGCTTTAGAGCAAGGCTAGAACTCTCCAAATATGACATTTTTGTTAATGACGGCCAGTAAATTGCCTGGGATAACCTCAAAATAACTTTTAGAAATTGTGCCAAGAAAAATGCCAAAAAATAATCATAATAATAATTGTTTCAACTCAAATATATGAGTTTGGAGATTGTTTGACACAAAAATTGAAATCACAATTAAATTTTGATGAATTTCACAACCCTCAAATATGCTACAAATTTCGTATGATCCGCCCTAGTACTGATACGAATATTTTTTAATGAATATATTTATGCAAAGAGATTATTCTGTGGAATCTAAACACTTTTTAACTCATTAATATATAAGTAACCAAATTATCACCCATCCCATAATAATCTGAATTTTTCATTATTTGGACATGAGAAGCTGATCTTTGGCATGTAGATACCTTTTTAAAGATGAATTTGGTTTCATCTTAGTGAGAGAAGCTGGTTTAGGGAATATGGGGGCCTTGTCGTAGAGAACCGGATCCATCAGAAACTACTTTGTCCTCCATGTTTATGAAGATTCTGATACTTTTCAAGACTTAAACTGAAGTATTGATATAACTGGACTTGTATTGCACTTTTGGGTTTTCCAGAACCTTTTCAGGAACCAGGCCGTTTCTTTGCGCATTCGGACATGAAGGAACTAGGAACCTCGGACCTCAGTTCCTAGAACCTTTTTAGCTCCTACTCTGAGGCAGGGTCTTTTTGGGGTTCCATAGGAACTGAAATACGTAGATGTTCGTTGATTGTTTGAAAAATATGCTAAATGACGTCGTTTTGAGTAAATTATACCCACTCAGAACACTTGGATTACATTGGACGAGCAGTATGGAGGAATATTGACAAGTTTTTGTGGCATTTTAGGACCTTTTTGGCTCGGGCCCCAGCGAACTCCATTATATGAACGTTGGGGGGAAACGAGAAGCCTTCCTGATCGCCGGCTGCATTTGAGATATTAAAAAAGTGCTCCAGAGTCTTTCTCACCATGAGGGGAAGTGGAAAATAAAGTTACATCATTCTGTGGGTGAACTATTCCTTTAAAACTAAAGTCTAGACAGGTAGTTATAGGAACTGCCTTCCTAGAACCTCTCTGTCTGAATGCGCTTATAGTCATATTTTTCTTAGAAGTACCCAAATCATACAAGTTTCTATAAATCTTATATCTGTTTTCACCTTCATTTGCATTACAGACAAATTTCAGAAGATACAGATAGAAAATTTACAAGATTTATGTATATGTTTTCCATACGGGGAACATTAAAGAGTTAGTTTACACTGACAGTGTTGGAAGTGTTAATCTAACACTGTCAGATGTTCCGTGTGAACTCGGGGCTGGTGTTGACTGTGTGGGCCCGGCTTACCTGCAGCCAGCCCCCCTCCTCAGGTCCTGCACGCCTGCTCTGGCTGCAGCGGCCCGGTCCTGGCTGCCTTCCACCTGGCACGCCGAGCCTGCAGGCAGCTCTGAGGTCACGCTCATGTAGAAAACATCCCATCATCCCAGCGATCTGTGAACGCCGCACCTCGGCAGCTGTGATCACATTTCTGCGCTTGTCATGCTTAAACGGCACGTCTGGGCCGTGGACGGGCTCCGCGGGACGTTTGCTGCTCTGAAACTAAACCGAGCTCTAATAAAGAGTCTAATTATCCCGTCTCAGCTCGAGTCCCGAGGCTTTTATCCACAGACTGTCCAGCGTCTCCCTGCTAATCAAGGAATTGGAAGAGGTTTTAATAGAGAGTAACTCTAAAGAAGGGAGAAAGGGCCTGCTTCTTATTGGCAAATGTAATCATGTGGAGCAAACATGTGGCCAAATGTGTTGGCAAGACCTGCGCTGAGGATCATAAATTGAATTAGTGTTTGCTCTTTTTCTTCCAGCACCAAAAATGGACAAAACTGTGTCTGAGCTTTAATGTAATCAGCTGTCTGGACGCTGCGAGATCTTGACATCACACACTAGTAAAAGCCTAAATTGAAGATGTTTGTGCACGCTAGTGTGATATGTGCCTAATTGTTTTTATGGTGGGTTTTTACACGGCCAGTGTTTCCTATAAACTAAACTGAAGGACTCTGCTCCAGACGGACGATTGAAGTGCAGAAACAAACGTTTTAATGTTGGTGAGGTTGGCTGGAGATGACTGACGAACACTTCGACTGCGAGAAAATGGGCCTCAAACGTGGAGCAGAAAGGATGATCCAGACGAAGCAGAGGAGATGCTGAGACCTCCAACCTGCAACTGAACTCTTTTGTTCCCTTTAACCAAACTAGCAGCATCGTCAATGCCCCAGTTTTTCACATTTTAAAGGGGAAATTCAGTTTTTTTTCAACCTGGACCTATTTTCTAGCATGAAATACGTTCATTTCCTCACCCAGACAGTTTTGGTGCAACTTGAATTACTTAAGGAGATATTTAGATCCACTCCAGATCAACGTATGTCCGATATAATGGGAGTGACTCGGATAGAGTCCGAAGTTTCCCCCCAACAATAAATACTAGACGTGTGTGAGTGAAATCCGGCTTAATCTGCACCTTTGGGCCTCTACTTTTGTGTGGTGGTGATGTTTGTTTGCAACTCCTCCTCCCGTCCTTTCCCTTTGTTTTCGGTGTATTCGGGCGTTTCTGGGTGGAGATTTGCGTGTTGTTTCCAGCCAATGAGAGCGAAGGGTGTAGCGTTCTGTTGGGATAAACTCGTCAATTGGAGCGAACTTTTTTTCTTTTTTTAAACGTTGACTGGAGCCGACACCAGATTCATTCGAATTCTCTATAAAAATGGCTGATGCTAGGGCTGGGAAAAAATATTGATACACTGAAATATCGCGATATTTTCATTTGCTGATATCATATTGATATTTAAAAATGTGGTGTCAGTCTGTTATACTTATGAAATCTTGCGGTTTTCGTGAAATTTTGTTAAATTTCGTAAGATAACAATGAAGTCTCGCAAGATTTCGTTGGTAAAATAGATCAGTATTGCATTTTTAAATATCTATGGGAAATCTGCATATGAAAATATTGTGATATTTCAGTGTATCAATATTTTTTCTCAGCCCTAGCGGATGCAGTGAAGAAAAGGAAGTATTTTGCAGCAAAGAAAAGGCTTTAGATAGCACACGCTGGAAAACCAGGGTAAGTATTGGTTTGGCTTTCACTCACTTTCTAGCTGTGGAGGAGATGCTTGGGGCTAAGGAGCAATTTTAAATTAAAAATGTAGAATTTTAGACTTTTTTAGGCTTTTTAAGTCACTGCAAGAACCCTGGATATTATTGGCCAATATTGGGATTAAAATGTGATATTGGAAAATATCTGTAACAGTTTTCCCGGACTGATATTTCTACGAATGAAATCTGGCGAGATCTTGTTTCATCAGTGTTGGTCCAGCATGTATAAAGTCCCTGAAATTGTGGAAGAACTTAATTTCCCAGCATTCCTTTCAGAGTCATGTGACTACAGTGCAGCTGCTGCTGCTACAGACTGACTTGCTTTGAAGCTGCTTATAATATGTCTGGTTTGAAGTTGTTGGTTAAGTTACCAAGTTGTTAGAAACATTAGAATTAGCTGTTCTGGATCATTGTTCTGCTGCAGAACCCAAGTGCGCTTCAGCTTGAGGTCACCAACAGATGGCCGGACATTCTCCTTCAGGATTTTTTGGTAGAAGCAGAATTCATGGTTCCATTTACCACAGCAAGTCTTCCAGGTCCTGAAGCAGCAAAACAGCCCCAGACCATCACACTACCACCACCATATTTTACTGTTGCTATGATGTTCCTTTTCTGAAATGCCGTGTTACTTTTACGCCAGATGTAATGGGACCTCCACCTTCCAGAAAGTTCCACTATTGTCTCGTCAGTCCACAGAGTATTTTCCCAAAAGTCTTGGGGATCATCAAGATGCTTTCTGGCTAAACCGAGACGAGCCTTTATGTTCTTTTTGCTCAGCAGTGGTTTTGGTCTTGGAACTCTGCCATGCAGCCATTTTTGCCCCCCAGTCTCTTTCTGATGGGGGAGTCATGAACACTGACCTTCATTGAGGCAAGTGAGGCCTGCAGTTCTTGGATGTTGTTCTGGGGTCTTTTGTGACCTCTTGGATGAGTCGTCGCTGTGCTCTTGGGGTCATTTTGGTCGGCCGGCCCCTCCTGGGAAGGTTCACCACTGTTCCATGTTTTCACCATTTGTGGATAATGGTTCTCACTGTGGTTCTCTGGAGTCCCAAAGCTTTAGAAATGGCTTTGGAACCTTTTCCAGACTGATAGATCTCAATTACTTTGTTTCTCATTTTTTACTGAATTTCTTTTGGATCGCAGCATGATGTCTAGCTTTTGAGGATCTTTTGGTCTACTAAACTTTGTCAGGCAGGTCCTATTTAAGTGATTTCTTGATGGAGAACAGGTGTGGCAGTAATCAGGCCTGGGTGTGGCCAGAGAAATAGAATTCTTTTATCACAGCTTTTCAAAGATGTGATCACAGCAAACCACAGTTAATTTTTTTTTTTATTTTTTTTTTTTTTTTTTTTTTTTTTTTTTTTTTTTTTGTTGTTTTTTTTTTTTTGGGGAGCATTTGACTTTATCCTTATTTTCCGAATGGTTTCTCCTTTTTTTTTCTTGTTTATTTCTCCTCTTTTTTTTTTTTCTGTTTGTTCTGCTACCTGCTCCCTGTTTTTTTTCCTCCTTCTACTCTTTTTCTTTTTCCTTTCCCTTTTTCCTTTATTTATGTTTTTACAGAGGAGGCAATCACTTTTTCACACAGGACCATGGAGGTTTGGAATTTTTTTTTCCTCCCTCACTAATATAAATCTTCATTTAAAAACTGCATTTTCTGTTTACTTGTGTTATCTTTGACTCCATTTAAATTTGTCTTATATCTTAAGTGTGACTAACATGCAAAAAAGTAAGAAATCAGGAAGGTGGCAAACACTTTTTCACACAGCTGTACTTTTTAAGTTTGTAAAAAAAAAAGCCCATAGAGTTGAAATACAGTCGTCCTCAAAATTATTCACAACCTGCAATTAAAGAATAAAAAAAAAATCAGCTGTCAGCAAAATAAGCTGAAATTGACAAGTTAAAATAAATAAAATTCTATGAAAATTATGACTTTCATTTTTAACTGTGGTCTGAAAGAAATATTAAAAACAAACACACAAAAAATAAACAAGTATACAAGCATGATGGGGCTTTTAGGGTAAAATTTTGTTGAGCAACACTTTGAGCCAATCACTGCAATCAGGCGTTTTCTGTAACGTCCAACTGGACGTCTGCACCTGTTGACAGGTATGTTGGTCCACTGTTCATGGGAAAGATGCTTTAATGTGTCTGGGACAGTTTTGTTTGTTTGTAAATAATATTTTTTTTTAAAAACAATCAAAATTCAAAAGCAATATTGTATTCAATAAATTATAATTAAGCAAATTTTTATTTATTATTTGTTTCTTTAGTTTCTGGTTAATTTGAATTACTGTGAATTTAGTCTTTTCTTTAATGGGAGGCTATGAATAATTTTGAGGACAACTGTACATATAAACAAATCATATTCAGTTTAGGGGTGCTCCAGCGCCCTCCAAAGTGGGCTAAAATTGCATATGACTGTACCTCACTCTGGCGTGGTTGGGGTTTTACCTCCTACAGTTTGGGATTGACTAATCTGTTGCGTCTGGGGAGATTTGTTGTAATCCACGGTGTCCTCACTGGTTGTGTAAAAATAACCAGTCAGAATGTAACGCAGGGCGACTCATTTCGCTCCTACGAAGACCGCAGTCCTGCAGGTTTTCCACATCTCCCTGCTCCAACGCGCCTGACTCAAGCTAATGAGTCATCCTGCAGAGCTACTGGATCTGTTAAATCTGAGTCAGGCGTGTTGAGACCTTTCGTTTTCAAGTTGATTTGAACCGAGTGTTTATGGGATGGTGATCATGGTTGGAGACAAGAATACGCGAGATGGTTTTTATCATAGTTTGGAGACTCTTTCTTAGCCGAAGGCGACAACTGCCTAGTCTGGTAAAGTTGCTGGTAGATGAGAAGTTGTCATGGATACAAATATTGATATTATTGATACCAACATTGGTAGCAACATCAATCGATACCAGTGCGATTACATCGATACTTCAATGTAAGGCTTGAAATCCATCAGAACTTCATCAATATGGAGGATAAAGTGGTTTCTGATGGATCCAGTTCTTTGCTATGATAAGACCCCCCCCTATTCGCTTAACCAGCTTCTCTCACTAAGATGAAGCCAAATTCATCTTTTAAATTATAATTTTTGTACATTTTTATTTATTATTAGTTTCTTTATTTTGTTGTTATTTGAATTACTATAGGGGATTATCACGCTTACCGGAACTTCCCGGCATTTGGACACTTCCTCTTCCGGGCCATTTTAACGACAGCCGTTCCTGCTCTGTTATACTGTTTAAATCGTATAAACTCCAAACATACTCAAGTTTTCATTCTAGACTGAAGTGATACTAAGGAAGAAGTGGATCAAAGCGATCGATTTGCCGCGGTGAAGGGCCGAACTTTATAATAAAACACACGTTTGTTTGTCGCCGGTGGGGCACAACACCGCACGACACCGGCACTTCACAGCATGCTAGCATTAGCCAGCTAGCGTTTACTGACGTGCTTAACATTGTGCGTCCTAAAACACACAAACATCTGAAAATCGGGTCTGTACCCCCCCGTTTCCAGTGGAACAACTGGGGACTGCCAAGAAAGGAGACGCTTTCAGATGCTTGTGTGTTTTCAGCCGCACAAAGTTTGGCACGTCATCGAGCTGGCTAATGCTAGCATGCCAACACGACTGTGCAGACTGCCGGCTACAAACTAACGTGTGTCGTTTTATTATAAAGTTCTGTCCTTCACCGCGGCGAATCGGTCGTTTTGATCCACATCTTCCTCAGCATCATTTCAGTCTGGAATGAAAACTTGGCATTGGCGTTTATCCGATTTACAAAGTTTAACAGAGTAGTAGCTGGCGGACTACTGTTAGCAGGCTAGCATTAGCCAGCTTGATGACGTGCCAAACTTTGTGCGGCTGAAAACACACAAGCATCTGTAAGCGTCTCCTTTCTTGGCAGTCCCCAGTTGTTCCACTGGAAACGGGGGGGTACAGACCCGATTTTCAGATGTATGTGTGTTTTAAGACGCACAATGTTAAGCACGTCAGTAAACGCTAGCTGGCTAATACTAGCATGCTGTGAAGTGCCGGTGTCGTGCGGTGTTGTGCCCCACCGGTGACAAACAAACGTGTGTTTTATTATAAAGTTCGGCCCTTCACCGCGGCGAATCGATCGCTTTGATCCAGCTTTTGATCCAGTATCACTTCAGTCTGGAATGAAAACTTAAGTATGTTTTGAGTTTATCCGATTTAAACAGTATAACAGAGCAGGAACGGCGGTTGTTAAAATGGCCCGGAAGAGGAAGTGTCCAAATTCCAGGAAGTTCTGGTAAGCGTGATAATTCCCTATTGTGAATCATTTTGAGGACGACTGTACTAGGGCTGTGCAATTAATCTAAATTTGGTTGTGATTTCAATTTGTGTTTCAAACAATCTCAAGTTGAAACTATTTATTTATTTATTCATTCATTTGCCATTTTTCTTTACACAATTTCTAAAAGTTATTCTTAAGTTAAAGTTCATTTTAGTGGCTTCCACCCAGGCAGTTTGTTGGGTTATAGACAAAAATGTTAGATTTGGAATGTTGGAATTTTGGGATTTTTTTCATATCAACAACAATATTTATTTTATTCTTCAAATATAGAGAAACGGCTGAACAGCTGAATACATTGTTTAATTTGGATACAAGTGTGTTTTTCTACATTTCTAGCATTTATTTGATGCTCACAGTATATTAATTTCATTTATTTAAAGGTACAGTATGTTAGAATTACTGACATCTAGTGGTAAAGATGGGTACTGCAAGAAATAGATGTTTTCTTTCAAATTACTTAATATTGTAAGCAATGTAGTGAATGTATGGTGTCCATTAGTGGCCCAAATTCTCCCAGACATCCATATGTTTTCATCTGTGAGTGGATCAGTGGTCTCAGGTGTAGCTATAACTGGACTATGAGAAACTACTTTTTATCTCTTTTAAAGGTGCCATGACATCAAATTTCACTTTTCTGGGGTTTTGGGTGTATAATATGATCTGTTGTGCACTGATGAGGCCATGTGAATGTCCAGAGTGAGAATCAAAGTTCCTGTTTATGGTCTGTCAGCTTTGTCTCTCTGCTCAGAAACAGTTGAATCAGACAGCAGGCTATCATTCTATGTAGTTCTATCATTCTCTTTCTGTCATTCTACGTAGTTCTATCATTCTACGTAGTTCCATCATTCTACGTAGTTCTATCATTCTACGTAATTTAATTGCTCCAATAAGAGCACACTATCTACTAAACAGCCCCCCTCCTAATGGTCTATGCACCGTCCGCTCCCCCCTCCCCCTCCCTGTCTGATTCAGCTTCGTGTATGGAGCTAGTAGTAACTTCTGTGCAGTCAGGTCTGGATTTTCACACAAATGGATTTAAAAGCAAACTTCTGCAGCAACACTGAGGGAGGGGGCCACAACCTTGTCATTACCTGTAAGTTTATTTATTTTCTAAATGCTGTCTTGTCTGATAAACGTAGCTCACACTGTCTGAAGTGCCCATATTGCTAGCAGTTAGCCTTTAGCAAAGTCCGACCGCAGCGTGACCTAGATTCTCCAAATAAGGTCATAGCCAAATAAGGTGTAGCCAATCAAAATGAAGTCAACGTGGTCTCCGGGTAAAGCTCCATATCATCACCGGACCCAACTGTATTACTGAGGAAGTGAGGTCTGGCGTTTCAAAACAATACTCCGCTGTAAAGAATGCCGCTTTTTTCTTTGGAGTATTTACATATGCAGTAATGCCAACAACATAAACTAGTTTTTAACTGCTATGTCATCACTCCTTTAAGACATTACTTATCCCAAAAAAATGCTCTAACTCCCACTAAACAAAGCTGGTACTGTAGTTTTAAAGTTCAGAGGGTTCTTACTTCACACACATTCTTTTGTGCTTTCAGGGACACCGTAGTAAAAATGGTGGAACAAATATGGCGGCCTCCATATGTGCACTGCCCAGCAAGTAGATAGAAATGACTCATTCTAAGAAAATAAACATGTAACAGTTATTCTAATGCAGCCATTACACTTTAATGGAAACACAGTTTTGAATTATATATCACATTTTTCTGCCATTGACCTTTGAATTTTTACATACTGTACCTTTAATGTTTTAAACGCTACAAAACAGCTATATAGGTACATATTTGTAGCCTATATTTATTTTCAGTTTGAACGTTTTGCATAAATTATCAATGAAGTGTTGCTTGAAAGAGGAAGAAATGCTAAATGAATGCATCAGGTAACTAAAAAATTATTGTTTGAATAATCGTGATTTCAGTATTGATCAAAATAATTGTGATAATGATTTTTTCATAATTGAGCAGCCCTAGACTGAACATGCCAAATATCAGCTTCTCTCATCCAAATAATGACAAATTCAGATTACTATGGGATGGATGATAATTTTGTTTTTTTATTCATTAATGAGTTAAAATAGTGTCTAGATTCATCAGAATAATCTCTTTGTGTAAATCTGTTACTTTTTAACAGGGCTGTAAAATTATTGGTATCAATATCGGTATTGACGATACTAGTCCTTTGTTTACTTGGTATCAGATTGATACCAAATCATGCAGTATCACACACTCCGTAGTTAAAACACAAACTTTCAGGCAGAGAATAATTCATTGGGGGATCAGCTGGATCTCAGGAAGCAGAGTTCAGTTGGAGGGTTGCTGGTTTGAACCCCGGCTTCTCTGATGAGAGCACTGCAAAAACTCAAATCTTACCAAGTATATTTTTCTAGTTTCTAGTCAAAATGTCTCATCACACTCAAAATAAGACAAAACTACCTAAAGAGAAGCATTTCAGTGAGATATAGGAACTTGTTTTAAGCCAAATTCATCTTATTTCAAGAAATTTTAGCAAGAAAATTTTGCTTTTTTTTTTTTTTTTTTTTTTTTTTTTGCTTATTACAAGCAAACAAAAAAACAAAAGAATATTTTTTTTGCTCATTTTAAGAGTGGCCAAGATTTTTTTTGCTTGTAATAAGCAACAAATTCTGTTTTAGATCATGATAATGCAGATATCATAATGATATGCAGACAACTGTGAGGCATCTCTCATTTCTGAGAGATACAACTATATTCTGCTCCGAGAACGAAGATCCCAAAATATCCTTAACTCAGCCAGAAAAGTTCATGTTCGATATTTGGGTGCCAGATATCAGATACTACCAGGTATTAGCCAGCATGTAGCTAAGTAGTTTCAACTTGGTAACTTAACCAACAACTTAAAACCAGACATATTATCAGCAGGTTCAAAGTAAGTCAGTCTGTAGCAGCAGCAGCTGCACCGTAGTCACATGACTCTGAAAGGAATGCTGGGAAATGAAGTTCTTCGAAGGAAAACAGCCACTTCATAGATGGGTTTCTGTGCAACGTCACAGATCAGATGCGCGCGCAACCAGGGGGGGGGGGCAAGAAAACAGGAAAAGCATTATTGAACTATGAGAAGTGTGTTTACATGCAAGACTCGACTTTTAATGCAGATGAGGTGATGATATGACGTGATGAAATATGTTTGAGTCCTGGTATTTGTTCAGTTACAAAAATCGAAACACTAATGCATGTAAACAGTTACCATGGTGATAACAGGAAAGTAGGAGTAACTAGTGTGTTCAGAAAACCCTCTGATAACTTCTGCAGGTTCAGATACATGATTTATTTAGTCTTTCACCATGGTCACCATGTTAGATTAAACCACCGTGGTGGCAGAAATGATTCCCGTGTTCTAGTCAGGAGACTGGTACTGGAACAATACCAGTATCACCACTATGACCAGTCAATGATCAGTTCAAAATGAAATGAAGAAAAACTGATGGTGGAGCCATTTACAGACATTCACGTGGCATAACAACGCATCCTGGAGATTTAATACGAAATACGGGGGTCGTAAAACAGATGCGATTGAGTTTGTACCGTTAGCTTGTTAGCAGTTAGCTAGTCTGTCTACTGTCTACCAGGATTTCATCCACAATAAAGCAGAACGTTCCACAAGCAGCGAAACTTACCGACAGCAATGCGTGTTAGTCCCTAACAGCTGGAATCAGCTCTTTTCCAAACGTAGTGATGATGTCGTCTTTGCCTGGTTTAATCCCAAACTAGTGAAAGTTGCTCCTGTGTGGAGGAGGTAAGGACGACACGGAGCTGAACTGAACCTGCTGCAGATTGTTGGGACCATTTTGGTTTGAACAAAGAGTCTAAACGAAGGTTTAAGCCGCTTTCTAACTCAGGTTTTTCAGACAAATTTCAAATGAGGTCCAACACGAATAATATCCATGTTTTAACAAGAAAAATGCCGTTTCCGGGTGATGATTCCCTTGCCAAGTTAGTATAATGGTGATAGAAACACAAAACAGCAACAATGAGTCGCCATTTTTTTAAATTCATCATCAAAATACAGATTTACACAATATTATTAAAACAAATAATCTCTGTTTGTTTCGTCAGGTTACTTTACATTTTTATGAATGATATGAGTGTTTGACCGTAGACTGCAGAACAAACAGGCTTTTTGCCCCCTGGTTGCCTAGCAACTGCCAATGTACAGGATTTTGTTACGGAGCAATGAAATCTCGTGAGATTTTACAAACAAAATCTTGTGAGATTTTGTTTTTCAAACTATCGGCCCAAAAAACCAATATATATTTTCCAATGTCACATTTTAATGTCAATATCGGCTGATAATATCAGTATATTTGTCAATATTTGACAAATATACTTGCTAAGATTTGAGTTTTTGCAGTGCGAATCATCGTTTCCACATGCTGAATTAAAGAACTCCCTCTGATGGCGTGTAGAAGTGAGGCTGAACCGATGTCCTAACGCTCCTCTCACCGTTCTCTCCACAGCACGGTGTCATAACCACCGACGAGGAACAGTATTTAATCGAGCCTTTAAAGAACGCATCCACCACCTCCAGCGAATGGAACCTGGAAGAAGCACAGCAACACGTTATTTATAAAATGTCTGCCCTTCCCTCGCCGCAGGAGCACAGCCAGGAGTTCAGCTGTGGCATTTCAGGTTGGTGAACCTCCATCTGTGTGGGTGGAACTGACGTAAAGGAACAGCTATACATAGCAGGTTAGAGGAAGCGCTGGTTTGGTTCTAGGCCCAGGTTCTGGGAGACATGAGCGGGCCTCTTGTGTGCTCCCGGCCTGGACACCTATCAACCTGCACGGGGAAGTCGTAGCGCTCATAAAAGGCCATTCATGGCAGAAAGACTGCACGTGGACTTTTATAGAGACACAGAAGCTATTTTTAGAAGCAGTAATCACGCTCAGGTTTTAGATCTCAGAGAAGCAAACTGTTTGCTGACAAACTGGGAGAAGAACCAGGTGGATATTTTGGTATTTGGGCCAAAGTCTCGTAGGAAACCGCAGAGGCAGGAAGCTAGCATGCCCCGACATGTAGCATCTTATAGGTTCTTCCCAGAGCATCTGGGTCATAAAACAAAGGCTGGAGCTGCGAGGTTGAAAGGGGCACATTCCCTTTCTGCATCTATCATGCTCAGCAGCCCCCCCCCCCCCGCCCCTGCAGACTCTAACCTGCTTCTGTCCCCCCTCCCTCACAGACCTCATTAAAAGCAGCGCACCTTGCCAGCTCAGCACGTCATCCCCCTCCCCTCCGGACAGCGGCCGCCGGCGGAGGCGCTCCGTCAGCTCCGAGCGCTTCGTGGAGACGCTCGTGGTCGCTGATAAGATGATGGTCGGCTACCACGGCCGCAAAGACATCGAGCACTACATCCTGTCCGTGATGAACATTGTAAGTTTGATAAGTGGCGCCTGAGGCGGCAAATCTGCGGTGGTGTTGCTGTGGTGGCGTTTCTGCATTGGCATTGCTGCGGTGGCGTTGCTGCGGTGGCGTTGCTGCAGTGGCGTTGCTGCGGTGGTGTCTCTGCTGTGGCGTTGCTGCCTGTGGTGGCGTTGCTGCAGTGGCGTTGCTGCGGTGGTGTCTCTGCGGTGGCGTTGCTGCAGTGACTTTGCTGCGGTGGTGTCTCTGCGGTGGCGTTGCTGCAGTGACGTTGCTGCAGTGGCGTTGCTGCGGTGGTGTCTCTGCGGTGGCGTTGCTGCAGTGACTTTGCTGCGGTGGTGTCTCTGCGGTGGTGTCTCTGCGGTGACGTTGCTGCAGTGGCGTTGCTGCGGTGGTGTCTCTGCGGTGACGTTGCTGCAGTGGCGTTGCTGCAGTGACGTTGCTGCGGTGGTGTCTCTGCGGTGACGTTGCTGCAGCGGCGTTGCTGCAGTGACGTTGCTGCGGTGGTGTTGCTGCAGTGACGTTGCTGCGGTGGTGTCTCTGCGGTGACGTTGCTGCAGTGGCGTTGCTGCAGTGACGTTGCTGCAGTGACGTTGCTGCGGTGGTGTCTCTGCGGTGACGTTGCTGCAGTGGCGTTGCTGCAGTGACGTTGCTGCAGTGACGTTGCTGCAGTGACGTTGCTGCGGTGGTGTTGCTGCAGTGGCGTTGCTGCAGTGACGTTGCTGCGGTGGTGTCTCTGCGGTGGCGTTGCTGCAGTGGCGTTGCTGCAGTGACGTTGCTGCGGTGGTGTTGCTGCAGTGGCGTTGCTGCAGTGACGTTGCTGCAGTGACGTTGCTGCGGTGGTGTCTCCGCGGTGGCGTTGCTGCAGTGGCGTTGCTGCATTGGCATTGCTGCGGTGGTGTTGCTGCAGTGGCGTTGCTGCGGTGGTGTCTCTGCGGTGGCGTTGCTGCAGTGACTTTGCTGCGGTGGTGTCTCTGCGGTGGCGTTGCTGCAGTGACGTTGCTGCAGTGACGTTGCTGCGGTGGTGTCTCTGCGGTGACGTTGCTGCAGTGGCGTTGCTGCGGTGGTGTCTCTGCGGTGACGTTGCTGCAGTGGCGTTGCTGCAGTGACGTTGCTGCGGTGGTGTCTCTGCGGTGACGTTGCGCAGCGGCGTGCTGCGTGGCGTTGCTGCGGGGTGTTGCGCAGTGACGTTGCTGCGGGGTGTCTCTGCGGTGACGTGCTGCGGGCGTGCTGCGGACGTTGCGCGGCGTGCGCGGGGTGCTCTGCGGTGACGTTGCTGCGTGGCGTTGCTGCAGTGACGTTGCTGCAGTGGCGTTGCTGCAGTGACGTTGCTGCAGTGACGTTGCTGCGGTGGCGTTGCTGCGGTGGTGTTGCTGCAGTGGCGTTGCTGCAGTGACGTTGCTGCGGTGGTGTCTCTGCGGTGACGTTGCTGCAGTGGCGTTGCTGCAGTGACGTTGCTGCGGTGGTGTTGCTGCAGTGGCGTTGCTGCAGTGACGTTGCTGCAGTGACGTTGCTGCGGGGGTCTCCGCGGTGGCGTTGCTGCAGTGGCGTTGCTGCATTGGCATTGCTGCGGTGGTGTTGCTGCAGTGGCGTTGCTGCGGTGGTGTTGCTGCCTGTGGTGGCGTTGCTGCCTGCGGTTGCATCTCTGCGGTGGCGTCTCTGCGGTGGCGTCTCTGCAGTGGCGTCGCTGTGGTGGCGTCTCTGCGGTGGCGTCTCTGCAGTGGGGTCGCTGTGGTGGCGTTGCTGCCTGTAGTGGCGTTGCTGCCTGTAGTGGCGTTGCTGCCTGTGGTGGCGTCTCTGCGGTGGCGTTGCTGCCTGTGGTGGTGTTGCTGCCTGTAGTGGCGTCTCTGCGGTGGCGTTGCTGCCTGCGGTGGCGTCTCTGCGGTGGCGTTGCTGCCTGTGGTGGCGTTGCTGCCTGTGGTGGCGTCTCTGCGGTGGCGTTGCTGCCTGTGGTGGCGTTGCTGCCTGTGGTGGCGTTGCTGCCTGCGGTGGCGTCTCTGCGGTGGCGTTGCTGCCTGTGGTGGCGTCTCTGCGGTGGCGTTGCTGCCTGTGGTGGCGTCTCTGCGGTGGCGTTGCTGCCTGCGGTGGCGTCTCTGCGGTGGCGTTGCTGCCTGTGGTGGCGTCTCTGTGGTGGCGTTGCTGCCTGCGGTGGTGTCTCTGCGGTGGCGTTGCTGCCTGTGGTGGCGTCTCTGCGGTGGCGTTGCTGCCTGTGGTGGCGTCTCTGCGGTGGCGTCTCTGCAGTGGCGTTGCTGCAGTGGCGTTGCTGCGGTGGCGTTGCTGCCTGTGGTGGCGTTGCTGCCTGTGGTGGCGTCTCTGTGGTGGCGTTGCTGCGGTGGCGTCTCTGCGGTGGCGTCTCTGCGGTGGCGTTGCTGCTGTAGCGTCTCTGCGGTGGCGTCTCTATGGTGGCGTCTCTATGGTGGCGTTGCTGTGGTGGCGTCTCTGCGGTGGCGTCTCTGCGGTGGCGTCTCTGCGGTGGCGTCTCTGCGGTGGCGTCTCTGTGGTGGCGTTGCTGCAGTGGCGTCTCTGCAGTGGCGTCTCTGTGGTGGCGTTGCTGCAGTGGCGTCTCTGCGGTGGCGTCTCTGTGGTGGCGTCTCTGTGGTGGCGTTGCTGCAGTGGCGTCTCTGCAGTGGCGTCTCTGTGGTGGCGTTGCTGCAGTGGCGTTGCTGCAGTGGCGTCTCTGCGGTGGCGTCTCTGTGGTGGCGTCTCTGTGGTGGCGTTGCTGCAGTGGCGTCTCTGCAGTGGCGTCTCTGTGGTGGCGTTGCTGCAGTGGCGTTGCTGCAGTGGCGTCTCTGCAGTGGCGTCGCTGTGGTGGCGTCTCTGCAGTGGCGTTGCTGCAGTGGCGTTGCTGCAGTGGCGTCTCTGCAGTGGCGTTGCTGCAGTGGCGTCTCTGCAGTGGCGTTGCTGCAGTGGCGTCTCTGCGGTGGCGTTGCTGCAGTGGCGTTGCTGCAGTGGCGTTGCTGCAGTGGCGTCTCTGTGGTGGCGTTGCTGCAGTGGCGTCTCTGCAGTGGCGTCGCTGTGGTGGCGTTGCCGCAGTGGCGTCTCTGCGGTGGCGTCTCTGCGGTGGCGTCTCTGCGGTGGCGTCTCTGTGGTGGCGTTGCTGCAGTGGCGTCTCTGCGGTGGCGTCTCTGTGGTGGCGTTGCTGCAGTGGCGTCTCTGCGGTGGCGTCTCTGTGGTGGCGTCTCTGTGGTGGCGTTGCTGTGGTGGCGTCTCTGCGGTGGCGTCTCTGCGGTGGCGTCTCTGTGGTGGCGTCTCTATGGTGGCGTTGCTGTGGTGGCGTCTCTGCGGTGGCGTCTCTGCGGTGGCGTCTCTGTGGTGGCGTTGCTGCAGTGGCGTCTCTGCGGTGGCGTCTCTGTGGTGGCGTCTCTGTGGTGGCGTTGCTGCAGTGGCGTCTCTGCGGTGGCGTCTCTGTGGTGGCGTCTCTGTGGTGGCGTTGCTGCAGTGGCGTCTCTGCAGTGGCGTCTCTGTGGTGGCGTTGCTGCAGTGGCGTTGCTGCAGTGGCGTCTCTGCGGTGGCGTCTCTGTGGTGGCGTCTCTGTGGTGGCGTTGCTGCAGTGGCGTCTCTGCAGTGGCGTCTCTGTGGTGGCGTTGCTGCAGTGGCGTTGCTGCAGTGGCGTTGCTGCAGTGGCGTCTCTGCAGTGGCGTTGCTGCAGTGGCGTCTCTGCAGTGGCGTTGCTGCAGTGGCGTCTCTGCGGTGGCGTTGCTGCAGTGGCGTCTCTGCAGTGGCGTCGCTGTGGTGGCGTTGCTACCTGCAGTGGCGTTGCTGCAGTTGCGTCGCTGCGGTGGCGTTGCCGCAGTGGTTGCCGTTTCCCCGTGCCCAGCACAGATGTCTGACTTTGTGCTTTTTCTTCTTTTCTGGAGGTCAGGTTGCCAAACTTTACCGTGATGCCAGTCTAGGAAATGTTGTGAACATTATTGTGACCCGGCTGATTGTTCTCACCGAAGATCAGGTAAGGAGAAGGTTCCTGAGGCTCCGTCTACACTCGGCTGTGTTAGTGCTTAAACGTGTATGATACGCCCTTTTGTCCACATTTACCCGGTGTTGCAGAGTCCCTCGTTCACCTGTTTTTTTAGCCGGGCAAGGGGGTCGTGTAAATAGCAGGCCGGCGGATAAATGTACTCATACACCCGAAAAACTGATTCAAGCCCCTCTTAAAGGCGACACATTGAGATTTAATTTATTTTGCATCATTTCCAGCTTTAAAACTGGTTTTGGTTATCGGCCAAATGAGATCTAAAATAAATGCGTATTGGATATCTGCCAAAAATCCAATATCATGCATGCCTCATCAATATTTTTCTTCAGCCCGGGTCATGACGTGGCGTTAGCATCTGCTCCTCACCTGCAGTGACACCTGTAGCGAGTGTATAACTGATGCACTTGGCGTGACGAGCTGCAGTGTTTTATGTGGCTGCCGTGGCTGAAGGGCAGACGGGAGACGGACTATTCACCATATGGCCACCACTTCAGATCAAAGATGTGCTCAAGCATCTTCCCTCGGGGAGCCTAGATGGAGGATTTTTACATGCACTGTACATGTGTATGGACGTGTGATGGCAGAAACAGAGTTTCTTCCACCATCTGTTTTTTCTAAAAGGGTTCAAGTAGCTTTTTTTTGTAGTATGCGCTCCAAAAATTATGTTTTCATTTAAATCTTACTCAAACTTTGATGCACTGGGAGGAAAATTATGTCCATTTTTTGGAGGAAAGAAGCAGAAAACACTTTTTATACGTATACTTTACACAAAATGTGATGAAGCAGATAAACTTTCACACATAAAATATGGTACAGCACAAGTTAGAGTTTAAAATGATACAATATATTACGGTAAATTATTAAATAGCACAGCAGCATAAGATGCTAAGACACAATAAACAGCAACACGCTGCAGCGTACCACAAAGCAAGATGATATAATGGGATTTAATATGATATGATGTCATCTAATACTATGACATAACACAATGAGAACATGTAAGAAGATCCAATATAAAACATATGATAGGTAACATTTTGTAATACAACACAGTAGAGCACGCATGACACTGAAGTTCGACATTATGTCATGACATGTTCCAGTATGTCATACAAAAGATCATGATGCCACTTCAGCATAATACAGCGGTAATTCCATCTATCACAGAAAGTCACGATGCAACCATAATTCAGTACTGAGCAGTGTGATTAATTATACACCACGAAGAATTACATTCACATACAATACATGCCATCACGTAACATGATGCAGTGCATCAGAATGTAATAATAATACTTGTTAAAGTACAGTCACAGTGTACAATACAGTAGGATGTGATTAAATACAATGAAAAATAGGATGGGATACGATAGATTAAAGCAGTCCCTGTACGATACAGAATGATGCGATACGATACGATGCGATGCGAAACAATAGGATGTGATTTGATCAGATGGAAAACAACAAAATGCAAAACAATGCGAAACGATGCGATATGACACGAAACGATACGATGCGATGCAAAATTATATGATGCGAAAGCATTTGATTTTAAACGACACGATGCAAAATGATACAATGCAATATGATGTAATGCAGTACGATACGATGCGAAATGGTACAATTTGAAACTGGTACCATATGAAATGGTACAATGCGATGCAAAAACAATACCTTGCTTTTAGTGCTGGGGAAAAAAAATTAATACGCTGAAATATCGTGATATTTTCATGTACAGATTTCATATAGAGATTCAATAATGCAATATTGATCTATTTTACCAACGAAATCTCGCGAGATTTTATTATGAAAACCGGCAAGATTTCTTGACTGAACGAAATCTCACGAGATTTCATTAGTAAAATAGATCGATACCACATTTTTACATATCAATATGATATCAGCATATGAAAATATCGCGATATTTCAGTGTATCGATTTTTTTTTCCAGCCCTACATGCTTTATATAAGATGTAATACGACAGGTATACTACAGCAATGTATTATGACATAATACAATGCAGTCAGTTATGATGTCATGCCGTACTTATTATGATAAAACTTGATTTTAACTTATACTTAACTATACTATAGTATACTTATACTGTTTATACTTGCTGACACTGTGAGAGTTGCTACCTCAGTTTCGTTGCACGAGTGCAAAGACAGAGATTCTGATTCTGAACTTGATTTAAATCAATTAATATCAATCCATGTTATAAAATGATGTAAAAACCAGCCCCGCATCACGAGATACGATGAAACATCTCAGTTCTGTGCGACTCAGAGCAATATGTCCTGAAATGAAATGTTCTGTGGTTTATCACCTGCTTCAGAGTTGCAGAACTTCACCGTGTTGTGTGGGATTGTTGGTCTTTTGCAGCCAAACCTGGAAATTAATCATCATGCTGACAAGTCTCTGGACAGTTTCTGCAAGTGGCAGAAAACCATCCTGTCTCATCACAGCGGTGGGAACAGTATTCCCGAGAACGGCATGGCTCATCATGACAACGCTGTCCTAATCACCCGGTAAGCGTTGGCTCGCAGCTGCAGCTACAGACCACATTCAGCTCTCGCGCGCCAGCAGAAACATCCAACGCTTGGTTCATTGTAATTTTCTCATTTACAGCAAATGGTTTGCAGGTTACTCTCTGAGACTTCGGCAGCCGCCAGCAGCTGCAGCATGAAACCTTGAGACGTCCAGTTTTTTTGCGCACTCTTTACCTGTGACTGAGGGAATAAATCGTGCTGCTGCGGACGTACTGTACCTGTCAACCTGCAATTTATGTCAAGGCTGTTAGCATTAAACAGCAAAGCTCTGCCATTACCTGGAAGAGGCTTCGCTCTTGCCAGAAATGTTTTGGCCACAAAGCCTAGCAACTGAAATGTATTTTCTCCAAATGGCTCTGTCCTCAGAGAGGGGATGGTGTTTTTTGATTGACATGGGCTAAAGCCAAGTTTGCGACTCTCTGGGTTGTGTACGGAGCAGCTTTTCTGACATCGCTGAGCTCGTGCTTGTCTGTCAGCTGATGTTCCCCAGCTCCTTTGGCTTCTGTTCTTTTGGGTTTAGCTTCGCTCAGTTCACACAAGCACCAACGGCTGCTCAGGAGTCCACGTTCGGGGGGTGTAGGCTTGATCTTTTTGTCAGAAACGAGAGAACGGCCCACTCGTATTCTCTGTCTTGATCCCACACACCTCATGGAAATGGCTCGTACCTTATAAGGTTTTTTTCTAGCAGCCTGCAAATAGTCGCATAGTGTTGCCACCTGCAGAATCCCACATTCAAACGCATTTGTTTGAGTGTTTCAGGATGCATGAATTATCTTTTGAGGGGGAGACCCGACACTGACACTCTGGAGCTTTAAACGAGCTTCAGACGGACAAATTTAAAGCTTCAGCTGAGACTCTTCTGATTTTCTTGGTGAAACATTTTTGCTGCAGGATCCCATTTGCCTTCAACACCTCTGATGTAATGATACTGTATGTTATAGCCACCAATGATAAAAATAACTTTAGCAACAAAGACACGAAGGTAATGTGGCCCAGAAGTAAAATCACACAACCGCTGTTTGTGGTCTGTGGTCACAAAATCGGATAAGCTCGGAGGCAGCATCAGAGGACATTGACAGATCTCTATTAATGGTCTATGGACAGTTATTTGTTAAAACTGTTGTTGATTCGGACACATACTTATGTCCATACAGACAGTCTTCTCTCACCAAGAGAATAATTGTTCCAATGAAAAAGAACTGGAACAGCGCCGGGTTTCAGCCCCTCCTGCCTCACTCGGCTCTTTAAGTGTCTACTGCAGACACGTGTGATGAGTGATGATGAAGTTTTCCCTTCTAATATTCACAATCCACCTCTTTCGTAGTTGATCATCCGATAGAAATGTGTGAAAACTAATAACAGAATTACATTTAGCCGACGCGGCACACAAAGGAACGCAGCAGTGTTCAGCTGCTGTCCCTTCATGTCGCTGAAACTCGAATAACGGCTTCATCTCACACTACTACTACTACTACTACTACTGTTATATCGGTATATATATACTATACTAAAGGTTACTATACAATCTGTCGTCTGGATTATGAACAGTATCTCATTCATTTGTTTACTTCAGTCTTCAAATCTACCGCCACAACCCGTCCCACAGGCTGAACCGGAAATCTTTTCCTGGCGTATTGTAAACCAGAAGTTCTACAGAACGTGTCATGCATAAACCCCATTCTACCAGAGGAAACAGAATGACGTGATTTGAAGAAATTTGATTGATTTTTTTGCTGTTTAGTGGAATATTTGTTCTGCGAGCTCTTTAAGAGTCTTTGTGGTCCTGAATATTAGTCATGTTCCTGGAAAATCTTCATGTTTCTGAAGATTCTTCGTGTTTCCGAAGAGTCCTCATACTGTATTTCTGAAGATATTTCGTGTTTCCTAAACGTTTTCATGTTTCTGAAGATTCTTCGTGTTTCCGAAGAGTCTTCTTGTTTCTGACGATTCTTCGTGTTTCTGAAGATTTTTTGTGTTTCCAAAAAGTTTTCATGTTTCTGAAGATTCTTCGTGTTTCTGAAGATTTTTTGTGTTTCCGAAAAGTTTTCATGTTTCTGAAGATTCTTCGTGTTTCTGACGATTCTTCGTGTTTCTGACGATTCTTCGTGTTTCTGAAGATTTTTTGTGTTTCCGAAAAGTTTTCAAATTTCTGAAGAGTCTTCATGTTTCTGAAAAGTCTTCGTGCTCCAAAAGAATCTTTGTGTTTCTGAAGGGGTAGCACCTAGCTGCAGCTGGAGCCGCTACAAACCACGCCCCTTACAAACCACGCCCCATACAAACCACGCCCACCATTGGAGTGAGTGGAACCTAACCCTAACGACCACCCGCCCACATTAGTACAAACCACGCCCATTTTCATGACCCGCCTCTGGGTCTGTGGCTGCAGTTGGGTATACTTGTTCTGAAGAGTCTTCGTGTTCCTGAAGTCTTCGTTTTTGTGAAGAGTCTTCGTTTTTGTGAAGAGTCTTCGTGTTTCTGAAGAGTCTTCGTGTTCCTGAAGTCTTCGTATTTCTGAAGAGTCTTCGTTTTTGTGAAGAGTCTTCGTGTTCCTGAAGTCTTCGTATTTCTAAAGAGTCTTCGTTTTGTGAAGAGTCTTCGTGTTTCTGAAGAGTCTTCGTGTTTCTGAAGAGTCTTCGTATTTCTGAAGAGTCTTTGTGTTCCTGAAGTCTTCGTATTTCTGAAGTCTTCGTATTTCTGAAGAATCTTCGTTTTTGTGAAGAGTCTTCGTATTTCTGAATTTTTTTTTGTGTTTCTTTTTCTGTTTTTCTTTTTTTAAAAGTCTTCGTATTTCTGAAGAGTCTTCATTTTTGTGAAGAGCCATCGTACTGAAGTCTTCCGTGGTTTGCAGGAAGCCGTCGTCTTCTCCTGCAGCCGCTCTCCTCATCTTCCTCCCCCTCCTCCTCCTCCTCACAGTCGTGACCTGCTCCGATGTCGGAGGCTGCACCGGACGGCGTCTTCTCCCTGGTCTGGAAGATGTGCCGTTCATTGTAGAGACAAACTCAGAGGGAAATTGGGGAGACGAAAGAAAACAAACAGACGTCCTGAAGGAGGACAGGACTGATCCTGGTGTGGAGGGGAAACGGAGGCCGAGAGGAGACGGAGGAAGAGACGGAGGAGAGTGGAATTAAATTACAGCGCCCTTGGTTTAATAGATTAAAAGCTTTAGTAATGATTGGATCGTTCGTTAGAAATGTCCCTGCAGCTCTGAGTGTTCTTCGGCTCTATTGGATTACCTGCATGTGGGGTTAAAGGAATAGTTCACCCACAGAATGATGGTCCTTCATCTTCTACTCATCCTCATGCTGAGCAAGACTCTGGAGCACTTTTTTAATATCTCAAATGCAGCCGGAGATCAGACAGGTTTTCGTTTTCCCCCCACTTTCAAATAATGGAGTTTTAACCACATCATTTAGTAGATTTTTATAACCTAAACCAGAGGTGTCCAAATTTTTCATATTTGAGGGCCGAAAATGACTCGGGGTGGATGGTCGCGGGCCAAAACTATAAATCCATGTGTCAGAAATTAAATTAGCTTAGCCCATAGCATAATTGTTCAAAATAACAGCTCATAAGAAGTAATCTGAAAAAATGAATAACACTGTTCTTTATTGTGTTCATTATTATTCTTTTCACATTACTTTGTATGAGGTTTTATTTTGGACATCATCTTCTCACTTATTCTCTGATCATGGCCTCCAGATCTGAGCTGATAGACGAACCACAGCGCCACCCTGGTGGTCAGGAAAGGAAGTGCAACAATGACTAAATTTCAGAAATTTTCACACTGCTGGGAAAAGTCCAGATGGATTTGCTCCGCATATCCATCTGGGAATAATCTGTCAAAGTAGTTTTGGGAAGGGGTGAAAATACTGGTTAGCTGATTGGATAAGGCATCTGTCTATCACCACCTATGTTGGTGATAGACGGGCCAAATCAACCAATCAGATCAACGAAGCATATAATGTACTAACAGAGCGATGACGAAAACACAACCTAAGCTAGGCTGCTCTTGCTGCTGCCGGCAACGGCTCTTTAGGTCAGCAAACAAGAAACATGTCGGCAGTAATTCCGATAAAACTTGAGCGATAGCCACGCTGACGTGAGTTTCTTCCACTGAAGCCGCCATGTTGTTTAGACTGAATTGTCGCTTCTTGTTGCGTCACACCTCAACCCGCCTCAAAGCCAACGCTGATTGGACGTTCGTTTGGTGAACTGCTCCAAATTCTCTTCAACGGAAAGTAGCCAGACTGATCTGCGAGTGAAAACCTGAAGCTCGCCAGATCCGGATGGTCTCACGAGGCTACAACTTTGGCCCCCGGGCCTCAAATTGGACAGTCCTGGCCTAAACAGTAGAACATGTCGCTGCCACAAAGTGCGCCCCTGCACTAAGGAAGCCGCGGCAGATGGGATTGCACGTTCCCTCTTTCTTTTCTTTCTTTGTTTTGAATCAATAGCCAACCCCTGTTGTGTTTGTCCCGGTCAGCTCGTTCGCTCTTTGCACAATGTAAACAGCAAATTTCTTCCTCTATTGTATGCTTGCATTATTGGCAGAGTAGGCGCTGCATGCCGTGTCGTGAACTTGCAGGGGCGCACTCAGCGGCAGCTAGATGTTCTACTGTTCAGACTATAAAAATCTACTAAATGATGTTGTTTCGAGTAAATTCTGGACCCTACCCACTCAGGACATTTGGATTATATTGGACGAGCAGTATGGAGGAATATTGACAAGTTTTTGTGGACTTTTATGGACCTTTTTGGTTCAAGCCCAGGTCACCTCCATTATTTGAAAGTTGGGGGAAAACGAAAACCTGTCCGATCTCCAGCTGCATTTGAGATATTAAAAAAGTGCTCCAGAGTCTTGCTCAGCATGAGGGTGAGTAGAAGATGAAGGACCATCATTCTGTGGGTGTACTATTCCTTTAACGGCGGGGACACGCACCGCCGAGCCAAGCGCTGGTGCCGTGGACGGAGGGAAGCAGGTGTTTTCTCGAACCAAACCTGTCATGACTTCATTATTGTTACGGCTGGGATTAAATTCAGCCAGACGGTGATGAAACACGGAAAGAATGGACTGGCCCGGAGCCAGAGGAGGAAAACTGCAGAAGAATACGTTAATTTTACATTAATCTCTATGTTTCCCCCTTTCTCAGATACGACATCTGCACCTACAAGAACAAACCCTGCGGGACTCTGGGTGAGTAGCTTCAGCCTGCTTCCAGCTCATGTGGACGTCTGAGTCTCTGCTGCAGGAGTTCGTCCCTCTGGAAAGGTTTTCATTTGCACGTTCGGCCTTCGCGTGTCCTCAGACAAACCTTATTTAGCAACTTTCACCGTCTCCGTGAGATGTAATGAGAAGGACATCTCGCTCGGGGGCCCAGAGCCCCCCCCCCCTAACCTGGTTGAGCCGTGGTCACCTCTATAAAACTCCAACCTCAGTTTGTCCGAGGTGTTTATACCAACACCAGGGGTGACGGAGGGAGAGGGGGGGTATGTGATAGGAAGATGGGGGGGAGAGTTGGAAGGCAAATGAGGGAAAAGGACAATTACAGGGAGTGTGAGGAGATAGAGAGGCTGATTTGCAGGTTTTGGTGATATGGGGGGATGAATGGTGGCAGAAACCCCCCCCCCCCCCCCAGTTCCCATCCACACCTCCACCCGGCCCTCCTCCCCCCATCCTATCTGCGCCGGGGCCCTGAAGGCACCACAGTATATCTTGGAGGTAATATTGCGACCTCAGGGGCGCTTTGACAGATTGACCGCATTCGTCACATTCCCTGGTGGCTTTAATTGCCCTGGCATCTGCTTGGCTTCCTCGTTGCCCCCCCACTCCTCCTCCCCCACACCCCCCTCCTCTCGGGGATCATGCTCCGGGGTCAGATCCTGGCCTTTAGGGTCGCGGAGTAATCACGGGGCTGGAGATAATGCTCAGTCCACCCTGGTGTTGAGAAAACAGCTTTCAGCACAGTGTGTGTTTGCACACACACACTTTCCCCCCACACACACACCTCCCCAACACACACATTCTTAAACTAATCGTAGAGTAGCCACCCGTCTTCCTTTCCCTCCCTCTACTCCTTCTTTCTTCACCTCCAGGATCCCTGACTCCCTGCAGTAATGGTTTCAGTGGCCTCCTGATTTGCGAGTCTATTCTTGTTGAGCCTCTTAGTGAAGAGGATACAGAAGCCACGTTAAGCAGAGGCACCAAGTTCATGCAGGAGAATCGACTGACCGCAGAACCCTGAGAAACAGCACAGCACAAAGTTTGGAGACCTCCCATGAAAGATGGAAAAATCAGCTGCCAGGGAAATAAGTTGAAATTGACAAAAGTGATAATACATTTAAAAAAAAAAAAAAGAAAATCATGACATGGATTTTGAATTGTGGTTCAAAAGAAATATTCAAAACAAACAAACAAAAAAATAAAACAAGTGAACAAACATGATGGGGCTCCAAAGCTTAAAGGAATAGTTCACCCACAGAATGATGTAACTTTGCAGCCGGTGATCAGGAAGGCTTCTCGTTTCCCCCCAACTTTCATATCATGGAGTTCGCCGGGGTCCGAGCCAAAAAGGTCCATAAAGTCCACATAAAACTCGTCAATATTCCTCCATACTGCTCGTCCAATGTAATCCAAGTGTCCTGAGTGGGTAGCGTCCAGAATTTACTGGAAACTACGTCATTTAGTATATTTTTAGAGCCTAAACAATCGTACATCGCATCTCCTGCAAGCACACCGATGCACGTTCACGAAACTATTTTAGCCGCGGCAGACGAGATCACGCGTTCTCTTTTTCTTTCTTTCTTTGTTTTAAATCAGTATCAACCCCTCTTGGACCCTCTTGTGTTTGTCCCAGTTTGTCTGCAGCTCTGTGGCTCTTAGCACAATGTAAACAGAGAATTTCTTCTTCTATGCTAGCATTATCGGCAGAGTAGGCTCTGAACGCTGAGGCTTTTGTAGTTTTGTGATTGCGCATATGCATGCTTCGCGAAAGTAAGATGAAGTACTGTTTAGGCTCTAGAAATATACTAAATGACGTCGTTTCGAGTAAATTCTGGACGCTACCCACTCAGGACACTTGGATTACATTCAGGGCTTGACATTAACACCCGCCAATCCACCAAATGCGGGTGAAGTTCAGCAGTGGGGGGTAACACGGCCACTCCAACTAGCTAGTTTGGCGGGTTGAATTCTATTTACTTTATAATTGTAGGTTTCTCAAACAGCATCTGAAATAATAATTGAACTTAAATGTTAGACTAAAAGACTACAACTCCCATGAGCACTGCCTGCGTACAGTGTTTGCTCATTGGTCCATCTGTGGCCGACGTCACTAGAGGCGGTTCCTGTGGAGAGCGCAGTTGTGAGGCTGAGATCGGCTTTACAAAGGGGACTCCTAACTTTCCTCCTGCACGTCTGATCTTCACAGTTCTACCTGCAGCGCTTAGTTCATGTTCAGCACGAGGAAGCACGAGTTGTCTGAATGTGGCTCAGAGTCGGACCGTGAAGCAGCATCTTTTCTGGTTTTAGTTTTCTCCCAAACGTGTCAAATCCAGATCCCTCATACAGCAGCTGCTTTAACGCTGGTTGTGGGCAGTGATGATGAAGATTTAGCGAGTCGGACTCGAGCACTGTGGGAGACATCATCAGAGACGTGGTCTACCTGTGTGACGAGGCTGAGCCCAGAATGATGCTGCAGGCCGGCGGAGATCCGCCCAAGCTCCGGTGCGCTCATAGAGCCGAACACATCAATGCAAGTTTGGGATGGAAACATCCTGAACGTGCACGGTAGCATGTTTTAGAAACCATTCCCAAAGATACAGCATCCACTATTACTGAGGAGTGAACATTATTATTATTATTATTATTATTATTATTATTAACCAGACAGCGACTGTAGGATGAAGGCTGTGGGGGTGAACAGATTTAGCGGTCCATTTTGTTTTCAGTTTTTCTTCTCTGTAGTTGTCTATTTAGTCTACTGCTGTAGATAAATACTGAAACAGGGATTCTTTTCCGATGTTTCCCAGTTCAGTCTTTTACTCCCCTGCACCATTTTTAAAATGCAAAAAGAAACCACATTGTTTTTCTTACTTTGTACAGTATGCTGCATATTTTCATATAAAAGGAGCTTTCCACAGAACCCTATCAGAGCTTAATAATTGATAATGACCTGAAGTGTTAAACATTTTATGTAGCCTTCATATGAATGTGGACAAGAGTCGGTTACGTTTAAAAAGTTTGTAAATCTAGTTTAAGTAAACTTTAGCAGGCCATAATCGGCTTTAATCCTATTAAACATCTTTTCTGAACAAAATTGTGGCTTGTGAAAATGTTGAGTGGCTAGTAACTTTGGAAAACCACTGGCCACAGTGGCTGGTGAGCAAAAAAGTTCATGTCAAGCCCCGATTACATTGGACGAGCAGTATGGAGGAATACTGACTGGACCTTTTGTTTGAGCGCCGGTGAACTCTATTATATGCATTTGAGATATTAGAAAAGTGCTCCAGAGTCTTGCTTAGCAGGAAGGTGAGTAGAAAATGAAGGCACATCATTCTGTGGGTGTACTATTCCTTTAATAACCAAAATCACTTATCAAGAAAAGCATGGAAAATGAAAGATATCATTATATTTGTCCAGACAAAAGCACTTTTAGTAGTACCAGGCATTAAAATGACCAAGAAATATGAGAAAACAAAGGTGGTCTCTTAATTTTTTTCCATGACTGTAAAAAAGAAACAGCGCACTTGTAAACAAATATTAAATAGAAACATTAAACTTGTAATAAAAAAAGTCTGTAAGTTATGCTGAGTGGGGGTATCGGCCGCCAATTTAATGTCTGTCCTTAGCAGAGATGCCCTGAATAAAATGAGGCACCCAAAATAAATCCATCCTTCTCCTCCTGCAGCAGAAACGTGAAGAAATCTCTGCAGGACACCGAGTTGCATCCTCACATTTCCATTTCATCGAGAAATACGACTCACTTTCAAGAAAAACGTCATCATAAAGTTCTAAGAATTGCAGATTCTTGTGTTTTTAACAATGCAGGCAGGAGACAAATCAGTCTGAACGTTTAAAGCAAAACCATGTGCAGGCCTTCACTTAATTGAGCTTTTACACAGTAATGCACACGCACACACACACACACACACACACACACACACACACACACACACACACCTGCTTTGTGCTGTCATATAATCCCTCTCAGGTCACCTGTAGATGTAATCTGTGAGGAATCGCCTGCAGTCTCCTTATCTGACCTGTCAGGCTTTAGGGAAAAAGGAGCTGCGACACCTGGATTGTGGAGCGGTTTTAGCTTTAACCCCCCCACCCCACCCCCCATCCCCTCTTCCCTGCCTCCGCCTCTGAAATGAGGAAAACATGGATGTTTTCTGACAGCTTTCTGCTGCTCCGTACGCTCCCTCTCCTGGCTCGGCTTGAAGGCTATCCCTCGTTGCGTGAAGTGAAATGTATAAATCTAACCCCGTCTAGACGTTTTCCAGCAGCCCCCCCCCCCTCCCGCGCCGCCTCTCAGCGCTGTTTTAAACAGCAGATCATGTGTGTGGAATCCTGGTTTTTACGAGCAGACTCCCGAACGCGACGCCTTGAGCCTGTGTTTGTATGTTTGTCTGCTGTGTGTGTGTCTAGGCTTGGCCTCGGTGGCTGGAATGTGCGAGCCGGAGAGGAGCTGCAGCATCAATGAAGACATCGGCCTCGGCTCTGCTTTCACCATCGCGCACGAGATCGGCCACAAGTGAGTTTTAAGACTTTTTAAGATCCTAATATAAAATATTGAGTTTGACATTAATCCTTGATGCAAAATGCAGAGAAGTCAGAGGGCCTCCGACTGATGCGTGTTCGAGTCACACGGAGTCGTTTAAGAGAATTTGTCACATCTGAAGTGGAAATTTAGGTGGTGCAAGTCAAGAAAATGAGAAACAGTTGTTTAAAGTGGAAGTTCGTTTTTTTTTCAATCTGGATCTATTTTCTAGCATGAAGTACGTTCATTTACTCACCCAGACAGTTTTGGTGCAACTTGAATTCCTTTGGGAGATTTTTAGATCCAATCCAGATCAGCGTATGTCCAATATAATGGAAGTGATGGGGCAACCTCACGCAGCCTATAAATAAGGCATTATCTGCCACAAACTCCTTCATTTGAAATGAAATAAAATGAAATGAAAATACTTCATTTATCCCAGAAGCTTACTCCTTTTTTTTCTTTTGTTTGTTTTTTTTGTTTTTGATAATATAACATTTATATGAAGTAATAACATCACAATAATAAGTCAGTCAGTCTTGTTCTTTAGGGTGATGCTGCTGGTAGGAATGAATTTCTGTATCTCCATCTTACAGTGAACCTGACGCAGCCTCCCACTGAACACACTCTGTTGATTCTTCACCGTGTTGTGGAGAGGAGGAAGAGTCCTCCATCATCTTCATCAGCTTGTGCAGCATTCTTTTGAACGATCAGCTCCAGCGGCTCCAGAGTTCTCCCCAGCACAGAACCAGCTTTCTTGATCAGCTTGTTTAGTTTCTTCAAGTCTCTGGTTCTGATGCTGCTTCCCCAGCAGATGCTGCAAAGCTAATTGCACTTTCCACAACAGACTTGTAGAAGATCTGCAACATCTTGGTGCAGACGTTGAATGATCTCAGCTTCCTTAAGAAGTAGAGTCTGCTCTGACCTTTCTTGTAGATGTAGTCACTGTTGCATTTCCAATCGAGTCTGTTGTCCAGCTGAACTCCAGGTATTTGTAGTTCTCCACCACCTCCACCTCCTCTTCCAGGATGTAGACAGGACTATGCTGCTTATTCTTGCTCCTCCTGAAGTCAACAATCATCTCTTTAGTCTTGCTGGTATTTAAGATGAGCTGATTGTTACTGCACCATTTCACAA
Organism: Atherinomorus stipes; assembly: GCA_023101725.1. Classification (NCBI taxonomy): domain Eukaryota; kingdom Metazoa; phylum Chordata; class Actinopteri; order Atheriniformes; family Atherinidae; genus Atherinomorus; species Atherinomorus stipes. Next base: position 86,917 of record JALJCO010008274.1, on the reverse strand, counting down.
ACTGATTGACAAGTTCCCTGTACTCAGCTTCTTGTCCATCACTGATACACCCCACAACAGCAGAGTCATCAGAATATTTCTGCAGATGACAGGACTCAGAGTTGTACTGGAAGTCTGAGGTGTACAGTGTAAAGAGGAATGGTGAGAGTACAGTTCCTTGTGGTGCTTCAGTGCTGCTGATCACCATCTCACACACACAACCTTTCAGTCTCACAAACTGTAGTCTGTTTGTTAGGTAGTCGTAAATCCAGGTGGTTGTGGAGGATCCACCTGAAAGTTATGGAGCTTCTGACATAGCAAAGCAGCTGAATAGTATTAAAGGCACTTGAAAAATCAAAGAACATGACCCTCAAAGTGCTGCCTGACTGGTCCAGATGAGAGTGGGCTCTCTGAAGCAAGAAGATGATGGCGTCTTCAACCCCAAGCCCATTACGATATGCGAAATGTAATGGGTCCTGGAAGGTGTTGACTTGCTTGTTGAGGTGAGCCAGTAAGAGTCTCTCCAGGACTTTCATGATGTGAGATGTCAGAGCAACTGGTCTGTAGTCATTTGGTTCAGCTAGTTGGGGTTTTTTAGGGACTGGAACAAGACAGGATGTTTTCCACAGCACAGGAACTCTGTTCTGTCTCAGGCTGGTGTTAAAAAGGTGCTGGAGAACCGGACATAGTTGTTCCGAGCAGGTCTTGAGAACTCTGGGACTGACACCATCTGGACCTGCAGCCTTGTTCCGGTTCAGTTTCTCCAGTTGTTTCTTGACCTGGTCACAGGAGACAGTCAGGCTGGAGGTGGAGACAGAGGAGGTCTCAGGATGTCCTGATGTGGAGACAGAGGAGGTCTCAGGATGTCCTGATGTGGAGGGAGAGGAGGCCTCAGGATCTCTGATGTGGAGACAGAGGAGGTCTCAGGATGTCCTGATGTGGAGGGAGATGAGGCTGTGTTCAGGTCCATGACTGAGGTGCAGGGTGACAGAGTGGAGGTGGGACAGGAAAGCTGTGGGCTCATGGAGGGTGTGTGGAATGTTGGGTTGTCGGCAGGGGGGTAACTGAACCTATTGAAGAACACGTTCAGTTCGTTAGCTCTGTCCAGACCTCCATCAGTCTGGTCCCCCTTTAACTTGAAGCCGGTGATCTTCTTCATTCCCGACCACACATCCCTCACGTTGTTCTGCTGGAGCTGCTCTCCAGCTTCTTCCTGTCGTCCTCCTTCACTTCTTAGTCTGTGTTTTCAGTTGTTTTTGTGTGGTCTTCAGTAACTCCCTGTCTCCATCCCTGAAAGCTTTCTTTTTGATGTTCAGCAGCTTTTTCAGGTCACTGGTGATCCAGGGTTTGTTATTGGGGAAGCACCTCCCTGTTCTTGTTGGAACAATGTTGTCCACACAGAAGTTTATGTAATCTGTCACACACTCAGTCATGGTGTTGATGTTTTATGTTTTGTTACCAAACATTAGTGGGACCCCCCGTGAGCTCCAAGCAGCTTTCTTTGTGGTGATTCGTCCTTATTTACAGACATTTTTACTGCGGCAACTTTGATGACATCACTATTATGCGACACTATAACAAGTTAATGTCTGGGATGAGTGGGGAAAAATCAAATCTGTATTTTTTTAGATGATTTTAAAACATCTGGGTTATTGCTCAAAAATCAATTTTTGGGCAAATTCACTTGCTTCATTTCAGTCTACGTTTATAAGTTGAGTGTGAAGAAAGTTTTTCTCCAGCAGGGGCGAAATGGTTTTTGTCGACCATCTATAGCATAACGTTATATCTGTTTCTGGAAACAAAACTTAAACAGAGGGCAGAGAACAGCAAACAACCTGGTCTGATGTTAAAAAAAACAAACTAAAAATCACAAAAACCAGCAAAATTAATGAATCGCAATTTAAATGAAATTGATGCCCAAAAAATTGTTAAGAATTGAACTGGGAGAACATATAGTCCCAGCCCCAATATCGATATGAAACTTTCTAATAGGGCTGTCAAATAAACAGATTTAGACAAAGAGATTATTCTGTGGAATCTTGACACTATTTTATCTCTTTAATGCATAAAAAAACAAATTATTATCAATCCCTTAATAATCAGAATTTGTCATTATCTGGACGAGAGAAGCTGATATTTGGCATGTAGATACCTTGTCACCAAGGTGAACCAGATCCATCACAAACCACTTTATTCTCCATGTTTTTGAAGATCCTGATAGTTTTCAAGACTTACATTGAAGTATCAATATGAATTGCACGAGTAATGATCGATATCGATACCAATGTTGGTAATCTCTTAAACATCCAGGCATTAATAAGTTCCCCTTTCTGCCGACTGACAGCCACTAACCAGCGACTTGTCTGCTAATTCGGTTGCGCAGAGAAACGCCCGCGTTCCCAGGGAGAACAATTGCAGAGCATAAATAAATGCCCGGAACAAGGACGTTTCCGCGTGCCTAGTTTGGACACTGTGCGTGATGACATATTCACGGGACAAATCGTTCAGCCAGTAATAGTGCACTATTACTGCACTACTTCTGGCAGAAAAAGGCAGAACTTGTTCATGCCTGCATCTGTACTTACTTGAAAGTGCATGCAGTACAATTTCACTGCATCATATCTACCCACTGCACAACTATAAACGTATGCTGTTGTGAAAATGTGCCAGAAGAACTTGAAAACGAAGCTATTTTTATGATATAAATTGGTTTGATATATTTTTTTGGCTGATTTTGGGGGTTTTGGATCGTTTAACAATCGATACATTAATCTATGTTGATGCATTGTACACTTTGTTTACAGTTGTGCTTGAAATTACCATCCCATCCCATTGAAGACAAAAAGAAAATCATTTGCCAGTTAAATAAGTTGAATTTGACAAAAGTAATAATAAATAAAAATTCTATGAAAATCATGACATTGATTCTGAATTGTGGTTCAACAGAAATATTACAAACAAACAAAAATAAAGCAGGTAAACAAGCATGATGGGGCTCCTTGACTAAAACTTTGTTAAGCAACACTTTGAGGCAATCACTGCAATCAGGTGTTTTCTGTAACGTCCAATCAGACGTCTGCACCTGTTGACAGGTATGTTGGTCCACTGTTCATGGAAAAGGTGCTCCAATTATGGGTCAGTTTTTTTTTTTTTTAAATGTTATTTTAATTACGATTCAAAATAAACATTTTATTTTACTAAATTATAATTTAGTAATTTTTTATTTAATATTATTATTTTAGTTTCTTGTTATTTGAATTATTGTGAATTTAGCCTTTTTTTCATGTTAACTATGAAGCACAGCTGTATTTGGTATCAGATCCATATTAAATCGTAGAACTCTCTGAATGAACCGGACCGTGACGAAAACGTCCTGCATGATGAGTTCAGGGGCAGGTGGTCTTTCTCAGGCTGCCGTCGTGGCTTTTCAGGAAATCTCAACAGCAGTTTGATGGACTGCCGGGAAATTTAGTCCAAATAAGCGAAGCTTCCCTGACTGTTCACTTAGCTTCATCATTAGCGGGAGATTTTACTTTGTGGGTATGGTTTCTGGTTTGCAACGAACCACCTGCAGAACTCTGGTTAGCAGTTAGCATGCTAGCGCGCTAGTGGATCTGGTTAAACCCATCTCTCTTTCCTCAGGTTTCGTTTAAGTGGCCGTTTCTCCTAAACCGTACCTCCACGTTAGTCGCATCCACATACCTCCGGCTCTCTCCTCCTGAATATAAAGCAAAATAATGATGATGTATGAGTCTACGTATTCCCCTCTAGAGACCTCGGCAAGATGGCTGATTTCCTTTATTATGTCTCGTGTCTGCTTCTGTTGTGGGGCAGTTGTAAAAATAGTCTCTGCTTCTAGAGGATGTATGAAAAATAGGTTGCAGCAGGGTTTCAACCAGCCTGATTTATTTCCAGCGCAGGTTAAAATGTCATAAACGCCATCCTTAGAAAAACAGGGTCGGACTGCGATGTGGTCGGGTTTGTTATATACATTAGACCTGCTTTCTGCTCCTGGACTGAGAGGAAAAGTAAGCTCTGACATCCTGTTGGAACGTGAGACTTTCTCCTCAGACTGATAAGTTTTTTTAGAAGAAACAGATGAATTGTTGGAGTGATTTCAGGCGGGAACGAGCCGCTCCTCTCCAGCCCAGAAGGCCGGAGCTGTCGGGGTCTCGGTGTTGTCAGATCTGAGGGATTCCTGCGTCCGGGCTGCAGCCGGCGGTGGCTCTCCCTCTGGCCTGCTCAGACCTGCAGGCGCTGATTGACAGGCAGGCATCTGAGCGGTGATTTTCCCTTACTGCCGAGCGCCAGACAGGGTTTGACCCTTGACCTCTGCACACAGCTGTTTCAGAGCTGCAGAGCTCTGTCTTTACGGCCTCGGAGGCAGACATCGCTCTGTCAGCGACCCGGGCCGAGAGGCCGGGAGCGGAGCGGAGGCCCTCGTCCAGACCCGCCCATTCAGCTTCCTATTTGTGTGTTTCAGTTTCGGGATGAACCACGATGGGATTGGGAATTCCTGCGGCACCAAAGGCCACGAGACGGCCAAACTGATGGCGGCCCACATCACCGCCAACACCAACCCGTTCTCCTGGTCCGCCTGCAGCAAAGACTACATCACCAGCTTTCTCGAGTAAGTGGATGATGGTTGTTCCCTTCGGGACATCTGAGTGTTTGGATTTGCCTCTGTGTGTGTGAGTGTGTGTGCAGCAGAGGAAAAGGTGCATGCCTGTTTTCCTGCTTGCTCGCAGCTGTCTGGCTTTATAAGCCGCCGCCTCTGGCTGCCCCTGGTGTTGTACAGAAGGCATTCCCCACTTCTCCACATCCATCTCATCACTCAGACTCCTGCCAAACCTCCTTGCGGTGGAGGATGATAACCGAGTGCTTTCCACTCTTGCATCCTTGAACCACAAGGCGGGTGATTCTGGAGCGCAGGCGGTCCTCGCTGCTGATGTCCGGGCCAGATGCTGTTTTGTGGATAAGCCGAGGAGCACGCAAATAAAGGAAGAAGAGAAGCAGAATGAGAAACTGCTGGCTGCAACGGGCCTGCCTGGTGCGGTAAAACACCTCCCCAGGATCTGGATCTGGTGCCAGACTTAGACAAAACATCTGGAGCTGGAGCATCAACACACGTCAGGACAAGGACAGGGACAAAACCTGCGATCAGGACTAGAGCTGACCTGGAGGTGGAGGAGATTCCTCACCTGTAGAGGAGACATCTACCATCGGACACTCCTAGGAGACATCTGCCATCATACATTCCTAGGAGACATCTACCATCAGACATTCATAGGGGACATCTATCATCAGACCTTCCTAGGGGACATCTGCCATCATACATTCCTGGGAGACATCTACCATCAGACATTCATAGGGGACATCTACCATCATACATTCCTAGGGGACATCTGCCATCATACATTCCTTGGAGACATTTACCATCGGACATTCTTAGGGGACATCTATCATCAGACCTTCCAAGGGGACATCTGCCATCATACATTCCTGGGGGACATCTACCATCACACATTCCAAGGGGACCATCTACCATCACACATTCCTAGGGGACATCTACCATCATTCCTGGGACTTCACCATTGACATTCCTAGGAGACATCTACCATCGGACATTCTTAGGGGACATCTATCATCAGACCTTCCAAGGGGACATCTGCCATTATACATTCCAGGGGACATCTACCATCAGACATTCATAGGGGACATCTGCCATCAGACACGGACCTGAAGGAATCTGACACGGACCTGTAGGAGTCTGACACGGACCTGTAGGAGTCTGACACGGACCTGTAGGGGTCTGACACGGACCTGTAGGGGTCTGACATGGACCTGTAGGGGTCTGACATGGACCTGTAGGAGTCTGACACGGACCTGTAGGGGTCAGACATGGACCTGTAGGAGCCTGACACGGACCTGTAGGGGTCTGACACGGACCTGTAGGAGTCTGACACGGACCTGTAGGGGTCTGACATGGACCTGTAGGGGTCTGACATGGACCTGTAGGAGTCTGACACGGACCTGTAGGGGTCTGACACGGACCTGTAGGAGTCTGACATGGACCTGTAGGAGTCTGACATGGACCTGTAGGGGTCTGACACGGACCTGTAGGAGTCTGACATGGACCTGTAGGAGTCTGACATGGACCTGTAGGAGTCTGACATGGACCTGTAGGAGTCTGACATGGACCTGTAGGAGTCTGACACGGACCTGTAGGGGTCTGACATGGACCTGTAGGAGTCTGACATGGACCTGTAGGAGTCTGACATGGACCTGTAGGGGTCTGACAGGGACCTGTAGGAGTCTGACATGGACCTGTAGGAGTCTGACATGGACCTGTAGGAGTCTGACACGGACCTGTAGGAGTCTGACATGGACCTGTAGGGGTCTGACACGGACCTGTAGGAGTCTGACACGGACCTTAAGGAGTCTGACACGGACCTGTAGGAGTCTGACATGGACCTGTAGGAGTCTGACATGGACCTGTAGGAGTCTGACACGGACCTGTAGGGGGTCTGACACGGACCTGTAGGAGTCTGACATGGACCTGTAGGAGTCTGACACGGACCTGTAGGAGTCTGACACGGACCTGTAGGAGTCTGACATGGACCTGTAGGAGTCTGACACGGACCTGTAGGAGTCTGACATGGACCTGTAGGAGTCTGACACGGACCTGTAGGAATCTGACACGGACCTGTAGGAGTCTGACACGGACCTGTAGGGGTCTGACATGGACCTGTAGGGGTCTGACATGGACCTGTAGGGGTCTGACATGGACCTGTAGGAGTCTGACACGGACCTGTAGGGGTCTGACATGGACCTGTAGGAATCTGACATGGACCTGTAGGGGTCTGACATGGACCTGTAGGAGTCTGACACGGACCTGTAGGGGTCTGACATGGACCTGTAGGAATCTGACATGGACCTGTAGGGGTCTGACATGGACCTGTAGGAGTCTGACATGGACCTGTAGGGGTCTGACACGGACCTGTAGGGGTCTGACACGGACCTGTAGGGGTCTGACACGGACCTGTAGGAGTCTGACATGGACCTGTAGGAGTCTGACACGGACCTGTAGGGGTCTGACACGGACCTGTAGGAATCTGACATGGACCTGTAGGAGTCTGACACGGACCTGTAGGAGTCATGGCGTCGTGTGGATGAAATATTTTCTTTGATCGGCATCAGATCATTGAACTAGATAGGCCTACTCTTTGTCTTGCATCAGCAAGTCTGTGTAGAGTTGGACTACCTCTCGTTCACAGGCATCCATGCTGGTGTTTTCAGACCAGCTGCCAGGTATTCCTGCTGGGAGTCACATTTAGCAGTCTTGTGTCTCTGCTCTGATACGAGAAAGCTTCCACTGGGAGGTCTGGGTCTGGCTGGCTTTTCAGCAGCAGTGTCGCGGATGTCAAACCAACCCTGGGCTGCTACCTGCCCCAGACGGGGCCTGGCAGGTCAGACCAGTCTCACACACCGACAGAGACTTGTTATGGGAGATTAAACCTGGATCAGCTCTGCTCCGTCATGACGCATCATACCTGAGAACAATAAACAGCATTTATCTGTTTGTTTCGGCTGGATTCAGCCAGAAGAAACGGAGAGGAAACATCGCTCCTGCTCCGAGTCTCGTCTCTTTACCGGCCCCTGGATGATTGAGCCTGTTTATCTGGGAGCTGAGGGAGTCGCACATGTCTGACTTTGTAACAGCTCCTCTCTGCAGTCGCAGACACCACAAACATTTTCTCTCTCAAGCTTCATTTCTCATCAGGAAGCTCTGAGTACTGCTCGCAAATTCTCCACAACTGGATGTTTAATCAGCCTGGCTCTGTGTGTGTATGTGTTCATGTTTGGCTCCAAGAAAGCGGATAATAGCGGCTGTGGTTGTCAGATGATGTTTCCGGCTGAAAGCTGTTAGAGGAGGCCTGCTGAGCAGCACTTGTGACAGAGATGACAGTATTAAATGCCAACTTCCAGCCGGGAAACAAAGAGCCACTTCTCTGCCGTCCTGTTGGGTTCCCGTCCCTTCCTGGCTCCGAGTGAGGACGGTGGAGGCTGCACTCCAACAAAAACAAGAGAAAAAGCTCTTAAACTCCCGTTTGAGGCAGAATAGATGAGCCTTTCCGGCATATTAGACACTTATTTGTTTCAGTTTGGGTTCTTCTACCTTTTCCTTTCATTGGTTTTAGTTTGTTACAAAAGGGTTAACTCTAATTATCCTTCCTTTTCTTTCCCTCAATCAGAGTTTTGGATGTTGCACATGCCTCCTCCTGCCAAGTAAACAACCCTGGCTGTGGTATTGGCCTAGATTCACTGCCTTGCTCCAGCATTGTGCGGCGCTTTGTTTGGGTTTTTAGGAATGGTTTATGAATTTGCTGCAGTTCAGTCACAGTTTATTCTCCCAGTCTGGATGCAGGTCTGCAAGGAATCCTAAAACACGGGCGGTTCGGCTTCATGAGACCGCGTCCGAGCTGGGAGTTGTCCGGCGGTCTGATGTTCGGGGGTAGCTGATGATCCGCTTGTTAAGAGACATTTCCGCTCGGCGTAATGAAGTTGGCCGAGTCCAGCAGACAGGATGCTGCTGCGACAATGTCAAATCATATCCTCCATGTTTAAACTGGAACTATTTTCTCTCTCCAAACTAATAAATAGTGAGAGCACAGAAAGTCTGGAGGCCCCGGTGCGTCTGCTCCATGATGAGAGGGGAGGATTATTCCTTTAAGTAACCCAGAGCAGGGGATTAGGAAGGAGGGAGGACCAGGAGAGGGAGGAAGACTTTCTCCTCAGCATTTAGGTTGAATGCATTTTGTTTTTGCTTTGCTTGCTTTGGTTTTCCTGCTCTGCAGGAAAAATCATTAGGCATTTTTCGGACTGCAGAAACCTTTTGGAGTTCCTAGAACCTTTTCAGGACCCAGGCTGTTTTTTTGCGCATTCGGACATATAGGAACTAGGGACCTCGGCCCTCAGTTCCTAGAACCTTTTCGGGAACATTGTGCATTCGGACATATAGGAACTGGGGACCTCAGCCCTCAGTTCCTCGAACCTTTTCGGCAACTTTGTGCATTCGGACATATAGGAACTAGGGACCTCGGCCCTCAGTTCCTAAAACCTTTTCGGGAACATTGTGCATTCGGACATATAGGAACTAGGGACCTCAGCCCTCAGTTCCTTGAACGTTTTCGGGAACTTTGTGTATTCGGACATATAGGAACTGGGGACCTCGGCCCTCAGTTCCTAGAACCTTTTCAGGAACTTTGTGTATTCGGACATATAGGAACTGGGGACCTCGGCCCTCAGTTCCTAGAACCTTTTCAGGAACTTTGTGTATTCGGACATATAGGAACTGGGGACCTCGGCCCTCAGTTCCTAGAACCTTTTCAGGAACTTTGTGTATTCGGACATATAGGAACTGGGGACCTCGGCCCTCAGTTCCTAGAACCTTTTCAGGAACTTTGTGTATTCGGACATATAGGAACTGGGGACCTCGGCCCTCAGTTCCTAGAACCTTTTCAGGAACTTTGTGTATTCGGACATATAGGAACTGGGGACCTCGGCCCTCAGTTCCTAGAACCTTTTCAGGAACTTTGTGTATTCGGACATATAGGAACTAGGGGCCTAGACCCTTAGTTCCTTGAACGTTTTCGGGAACTTCGTGTATTCGGACATATAGGAACTGGGGACCTCGGCCCTCAGTTCCTAGAACCTTTTCAGGAACTTTGTGTATTCGGACATATAGGAACTAGGGACCTAGACCCTTAGTTCCTTGAACGTTTTCGGGAACTTCGTGTATTCGGACATATAGGAACTAGGGACCTCAGCCCTCAGTTCCTAGAGCCTTTTCAGGAACTTTCAGGATATCAGGAACAGGATCTCTGGTCAGGATCTCTGGAACAAGATCTCAGGTCAGGATCCCAGGAACAGGATCTTAGGTCAAGATCTCAGGAACAGGATCTCGGGTCAGGATCTCAGGAACAGGATCTCGGGTCAGGATCTCAGGAACAGGACCTCAGGAAGAGGACCTCAGGTTAGGGATGAATGTTTATGTCACATTTCTAATGAACAGAGAGAAATCCAGAGATTCCTGAAAACTTTCCGGAACGTTCCCTTTTGCAGTCATAACTCCACCTGCGTCTGCTGCGTCACCAGTTTCCCTCCGAGGGACGTGAAACTGCAGCTGGAGTAAAACGAGCCTCTGACCCTGCAGAAGATGAAGCTTTCATCCCGTCCAGCTCGCGTCTGCGCGCATTTGGCTCATCATCTGAAATCAAACATCAGCTTTCATTGTTTTACCTGCTGGGAGGAAAAACGGCTGCTTGTGTTCAGTCATATTTCTGTCTGACAAACAGACTAAACACAAACCCCAACGTGGACATACGCTCGGCTCGCTCCACGTTTCTCCTTTCACTGGCTCGTCTGGATCCAGTCCAACTCTGACATCCAGAACCGAGACGCTGTTTAAATACCAGTTTGATTACATGATTCTGTTTTTATTAAAGAGAAAAAGTTATTTTTCATGTTGTAAACTTTATGTGGCTGGAATTTTATTTACAAATCTGTCTAAAATAATGAAATTCATTTTTAATGTGTCACATTTACGATTTTAAACATTTCATGTCTTTAGAGAACAAAAACGTCTTCTTCCATAATCTACTGAAAACAAACAAATAAACTTCATTTCTAGTTATGAAAACCAAATATGTGCCAAAAATGTTAATCACTATGAGGTCAAACTTACTATGGGGTTAAACTCCAGGTGAACTTCAGATAAACTACAAAGTTAAACTCCAGAAAAACTATGGGGTTGAACTCCAGGTGAATTCCAGATAAACTACGGGGTTACACATCAGATAAACTATGGGGTTGAACTCCAGGTGAATTCCAGATAAACTACGGGGTTAAACATCAGATAAACTATGGGGTTAAATTCCAGATAAACTACGGGGTTAAACTCCAGATAAACTACAGGGTTAAATTCCAGATAAACTACAGGGTTAAATTTCAGATAAACTATGTGGTTAAACTGCAGATAAACTACGGGGTTAAACTCCAGATAAACTATGGGGTTAAATTCCAGATAAACTACAGGGTTAAACTCCAGATGAACCATGCAGATATACTCCCGATAAACTACGGGGTTAAACTCCAGATAAACTACATGGTTAGATTTCAGATAAACTATGGGGTTAAACTCCAGATAAGCTACGGGGTTAAACTCCAGATGAACTATGCATATAAACTCCCGATAAACTACGGGGTTAAACTCCAGATTAACTACATTGTTAAATTTCAGATAAACTATGGGGTTAAACTACAGATAAACTACGCATTTAGACTCCAGATAAACTATGGGGTTAAATTCCAGATAAACTACGGGGTTAAACTCAGATAAACTGCGGGGTTAAACTCCAGATAAACTACGGGGTTAAACTCAGATAAACTACGGGGTTAAACTCCAGATAAACTTTGGGGTTAAACTCAGATAAACTACGGGGTTAAATTTCAGATAAACTTTGGGGTTAAACTCAGATAAACTACGGGGTTAAATTTCAGATAAACTTTGGGGTTAAACTCAGATAAACTACGGGGTTAAACTCCAGATAAACTTTGGGGTTAAACTCAGATAAACTACGGGGTTAAATTTCAGATAAACTTTAGGGTTAAACTCAGATAAACTGCGGGGTTAAACTCAGATAAACTGCGGGGTTAAACTCAGATAAACTGCGGGTTAAACTCCAGATAAACTACGGGGTTAAACTCAGATAAACTGCGGGGTTAAACTCCAGATAAACTACGGGGTTAAACTCAGATAAACTACGGGGTTAAACTCCAGATAAACTTTGGGGTTAAACTCAGATAAACTACGGGGTTAAATTTCAGATAAACTTTGGGGTTAAACTCAGATAAACTGCGGGGTTAAACTCAGATAAACTGCGGGGTTAAACTCAGATAAACTGCGGGGTTAAACTCAGATAAACTACGGGGTTAAATTTCAGATAAACTTTGGGGTTAAACTCAGATAAACTGCGGGGTTAAACTCCAGATAAACTACGGGGTTAAACTACGGCAGAGCCGTGTGACTCCAGCACCTCTGCAGAAACGTCCCCGCGTGCTGGAAACAGTCCTAATGTAGGTTTGTTTTTTCGACAGCTCAGGTCGGGGGACGTGTCTGGACAACGAACCTCTGAAACGAGACTTCCTGTACCCGACCGTGGCCCCGGGGCAGGTGTACGACGCCGACGAGCAGTGCCGCTTCCAGTACGGAGCGTCCTCGCGCCAGTGCAAGTACGGGGTAAGAAACCAGCATCTCTCATCCTGCCAACGACTCTGTTTCACATCCAGCTTTGCCCACAATGTGTAGTTTAACTCCCAAAGACTAAATATTATCAACATCGGTGTGAAGGTTGCACATGAGTATAAACAGAAACATCCTTCTGTCTTGTGTGATGGTAAAACTGAGCATTTTTTCCAGTTTGTGATCAAATGTTTCCTCCAAACAATCTTTCTAAGACTGAATTTTAACTTAGAGGCGCCTTAAAACAACCCTGAGGGTTGTTCGTCACATGAATTGGACTCTGGAGCATTTATACATCTCTACGTGAAATGTTGCCTTCATTAGCTGCAGGTTTTCCACAGAGTGATGCTGCGCACGAATCGTTCTGCATTGTCCGAAACACGTCAAATACACGTTTTATTCTGGTTGTTTCTACCATGAAGATAAAGAGGATGTATCTGCGTAGCTTCCATGACTGAATCCTGCACGTTTCAAAGAAGGAATCTGCTTATTTACAGGCTCAGCACCTGTTATGCTGCGTTCCATTTTCCTCGGAACTGGGAAGTGGAAACTGGGGGGTGACGTCACACCCGACCAACTTGCGTTCCAGCTCACTGGTCAGAAAACCAGTTAGCAGCCTAGCAAAACAACGTGTTTGCTTAGGCTATTGTTATTAGCCGTTGTTGGCACAGCTGGTGTTGTAGTTCACATATACCACATAAAAATGTGAATTACACTACAGCAGCTTCCCCCCCACATCTGTATAAACCAAAACTACGTGTACGATTGATTTATGCAACAAAATATTAGTAAGAAGTGTAAATAAATGTAACATTACAGAAGCTTCTAAAACTGCTAACACAGGGCACGGCCATCTTTAAATCTGAACTCGGAGCTGCAAGAGTTGTCCGACTTTCCGAGTGGGAAATCCGACTTCAGGGGGGCGTTCCAGTTGAAACTTTCTACTCGGAACTGGGAATTTCCGACTTCCGAGTTCAAATGGAACGCAGCATTAGAACAGGTCACCTTCCTGCTGGCCTTCCCTGTGTCATAACCTTCCTCCCAGAAAGCCTGACCTGAACTTTAAGGCCGCATTCAGAAAGCATAGTCCGCGAGTCTCGGGCTGTTTGGGGACTCGGTTCGGTTGGGGGCGGGGGTGGTCTTCTGGACCGAGATCGCGTTCACGTCACGCAAACGAACCAAACGGGCCAAGAATGAGAATCTCAGGTGGCGCTGCATTCGGATTCACCATAGACGAGGACAAGACGCACGAACAAGAAGGTTCTCACAACTTCTGTTTCCTCCACAAAACGACATTATTTTTGTACGAGGAGCTGGATATGCTTTCATCAGATCAAATATCGGTTAAAGCTTTTACTTCCTCGTAACTCCACGTCTGACCATGAGCCATCTTATAAGTACTGCAGTCCCACGTGTGTTTGTTGTCGTAGCGTTTACCTACGTTGTCCAACGTTTGACCCACAAAGCCGATGCAATTTGCCGTCCACTTCCTGTCTTTGGTTCACTTGAATCGGACCGAGACCTGCGTTTGCAGGCGGACCGAGTCCGGTTGTTTGTTCTGGATCAGAGTCCGTTTGCGCATTCACAACTCCCCCAAACGAAGCGGACTTTCCGAGCAAACGGACTCTGATTCGAATCAAAAAAAGCTTTGTGAATGCGCTCTAAATGCACCTTAAACAGTTTCTGATCAGAGAAGTTTCTGATCCAGTTCTGGTTCCATGACTGATGTCTGCATTCGATAACATGGAGACGGTGTTTAATCAACAAATGTGTGAAAAACCTGGAGATTAAAGTAAAAAACCAAGATTATAAAAAGTTTTTTTCCGTAAAAATGTTGATTCTCTGATGTTTTTAAGTATTTGAAGACAGCGAATAAAAAAGCTGTAATTATACAGATGTGGGCATGAAAAAGTTCCCCTTTCAGCCGACTGCCAACCACTTACCAGCAACTTGTCTGCTAATTCAATCGCACAGAGAAACGCCTGTGTGCCCAGGGGGAATAAATTTCAGAACATAAATGAACGCCTGGAACAAGGACGTTTCCACACACCAAGTTTGGACACCGTACGTGATGATGCATTTGCGGGACAAATAGTTCCGCCAGTGATAGTGCAGTAATGGTGCACTATAACTGCACCACTTCTGGCAGAAAAAGGAGGAACTCTTTCATGCCCAGATCTGTATGAACATCTCAGGTGAAACTGGTTCAGACTGCAGATTGAACCCGTTCACGTTCGTTGGAGATGCATCCCGTTCCATATCGGGATTGGCTGACATTGGCTTTAGAACTGAATATCGCATTTCGGCCATTACAATGATACAATTAACCGGTATATGCTGTTTGGTGACAAACCTGCAGAATGTTGTTTTTTTTTCTTTTTTTTTGATTGATGGGGCATGAGAATGTCATAAGGCCACGTCTACCATGCAACATTATAACGTCTCCAGCGACTACCTGAAGCGCAGGAGTATTTTTCTAATTTTGCACAAGGAATGAATATTACATCATCTTCAGTTTTAATATCGGTCTGTTGTGATGAGAATCTCCCGTTCCACCTCATCATGATGAGAATCTCACGTTCCACCTCATCATGAAGAGAATCTCACGTTCCACCTCATCATGATGAGAATCTCCCGTTCCACCTCATCATGATGAGAATCTCCCGTTTCACCATGTCATGATGAGAATCTCCCGTTCCACCATGTCATGATGAGAATCTCCCGTTCCACCATGTCATGATGAGAATCTCCCGTTCCACCATGTCATGATGAGAATCTCCTGTTCCACCTCATCATGATGAGAATCTCCCGTTTCACCATGTCATGACGAGAATCTCCTGTTCCACCTCATGATGAGAATCTCCTGTTCCACCATGTCATGATGAGAATCTCCCGTTCCACCTCATCATGATGAGAATCTCCCGTTCCACCTCATCATGATGAGAATCTCCCGTTCCACCTCATCATGATGAGAATCTCCCGTTCCACCTCGTCATGATGAGAATCTCCCATTCCACCACATCATGATGAGAATCTCCCATTTCACCATGTCATGATGAGAATCTCCTGTTCCACCTCATCATGATGAGAATCTCCTGTTCCACCTCATCATGATGAGAATCTCCTGTTCCACCTCATCATGATGAGAATCTCCTGTTCCACCTCATCATGATGAGAATCTCCCTGTTCCACCTCATCATGATGAGAATCTCCCGAGCCACCTCATCATGATGAGAATCTCCTGTTCCACCTCATCATGATGAGAATCTCCCGTTTCACCATGTCATGATGAGAATCTCCTGTTCCACCTCATCATGATGAGAATCTCCTGTTCCACCTCATCATGATGAGAATCTCCCGAGCCACCTCATCATGATGAGAATCTCCTGTTCCACCTCATCATGATGAGAATCTCCCGTTTCACCATGTCATGATGAGAATCTCCTGTTCCACCTCATCATGATGAGAATCTCCTGTTCCACCTCATCATGATGAGAATCTCCCGTTCCACCTCATCATGATGAGAATCTCCTGTTCCACCTCATCATGATGAGAATCTCCCCTTCCACCAAATCACGATGAGAATCTCCCATTCCACCTCATCACGATGAGAATCTCTCGTTCCACCTCATCATGATGAGAATCTCCTGTTCCACCGCATCATGATGAGAATCTCCCGTTCCACCACATGATGAGAATCTTCCGTTCCACCGCATCGTGATGAGAATCTTCCGTTCCACCTCATCGTGATGAGAATATCCACAGACAACCCCAGACATGGTTGTGGTGGAAATCCCAGTAAACACTCAGACCAACAACCATTAAATCCCCTCTCTTCCTCATTCTGATGCTCAGGTTGAACTTTAGCTATATGACTAGATGCTCCCGTGTGATTGGCTGGTTTCACACAGTTCTTTGTGTTGATATTTACAATGTAAAACTAATAATAATGAATAATCATCATAATGGATAAACAGTTTAGTAAAGCTGTTGTTTCTATGTTAGCATCAGTTCAGGGGTCTTTGCACACTCTGCACTTTTTTCCGTTTTAATCCCTAAACTTCCCGGACAAAGACACGAAGGCCTTAAATCAACACTCCCCTCATGTGTTTTATTTAGTCTGCAGTGATAATGATTCACCTCCCTGCTGAGTAATGAGAAAGCCTCAACATGTACGCAACAACTGCACGGTCGGCAACACGAGCAGCTGAAAGATTTCCCCCAGATCTGACGAGCGTAACGTGATACCGCTTTGCATTGCATAAATATTTGGGCACATAATGGAAAAAGGGGACAGAGATTAGTTGAGATCACAGAGTTATTTCATTTCATTGAAAGAAATATCTGACAGCAGATTAGAGCAGCTCTGTTATTTTGGCTCCTAAGCTCATAATTGTGGTTTTAGATCAGCATGAAAGGCGCACATTTATGAGAGGATGGGATTCCAGCGCGGCCCGATTGGAGTTTTCATCTGGGGATCGGATCCATTTCGAACGGCCATCTGTGAAAGAGATGGTCTCAGACAGGACAGATGCAGCCGCAGAGACGAATAACAGCTCAAATAGATGGACGAGTCGGCTTTCTGAGGCTGAATCTCACCATAAACTACGGAGCTTCTCCACATCGGCTGGAAGCTTCCTTATTGTTGCAGTTATGTCTCTACGTGTTCCTGCTGCTTCATACTGGCATTAAAGATGATTGGAGGCTGTATTTCTGGATGGAAACCTGCACCAGAACTCTGGACCCGCTAAGTCCCACACATCAGAGGGTGTGTTCACACCGTGGCTGTTTGGTCCACTTCCACGAACAGTCTGCTTCGTTTGGCGCAGTCTGAAATACCGTGTAAATACGGTGGTTTAACCAGGAGGTTTAGTCCGCTTCAGTTACTGCAGTATGAACGCAAACTCAAGCAAAAGAAGATGGAAATGTTTCTGCAATCCCACCCAGTCGGACCGAGTCCTGGACTATTCTGGTCTGAAAGCACCCAGTGATCCATCAGAACCAGGTCCCATCAGAGATCATCCAGAACCAGGTCCCAGACATCAGGACAATTTCTTCATGTTCATTTTTCCATTTCTGTTTCTCATCACCTCACATCACCTCTCATCTCCTCTCATCACCTCTCATCTCCTCTCATTACCTCTCATCACCTCTCATCACCTCTCATCACCTCTCATCTCCTCTCAACACCTCTCATCACCTCTCATCTCCTCTCATCACCTCTCATCTCCTCTCATCACCTCTCATCACCTCTCATCACCTCTCATCTCCTCTCATCACCTCTCATCTCCTCTCATCACCTCTCATCACCTCTCATCACCTCTCATCTCCTCTCAACACCTCTCATCACCTCTCATCACCTCTCATCACCTCTCATCACCTCTCATCTCCTCTCAACACCTCTCATCTCCTCTCAACACCTCTCATCACCTCTCATTACCTCTCATCACCTCTCATCACCTCTCATCACCTCTCATCACCTCTCATCTCCTCTCAACACCTCTCATCACCTCTCATCTCCTCTCATTACCTCTCATCACCTCTCATCACCTCTCATCACCTCTCATCACCTCTCATCTCCTCTCAACACCTCTCATCACCTCTCATCACCTCTCATCACCTCTCATCACCTCTCATCTCCTCTCAACACCTCTCATCACCTCTCATCTCCTCTCATCACCTCTCATCTCCTCTCATTACCTCTCATCACCTCTCATCACCTCTCATCACCTCTCATCTCCTCTCAACACCTCTCATCACCTCTCATCTCCTCTCATCACCTCTCATCACCTCTCATCTCCTCTCATCACCTCTCATCACTTCTCATCACCTCTCATCACCTCTCATCACCTCTCATCTCCTCACATCACCTCTCATCTCCTCTCATCACCTCTCATCACCTCTCATCTCCTCACATCACCTCTCATTGCCTCTCATCACCTCTCATCACCTCTCATCACCTCTCATCTCCTCTCATCACCTCTCATCACCTCTCATCTCCTCACATCACCTCTCATTGCCTCTCATCACCTCTCATCACCTCTCATCACCTCTCATCACCTCTCATCTCCTCTCAACACCTCTCATCACCTCTCATCACCTCTCATCACCTCTCATCACCTCTCATCTCCTCTCATCACCTCTCATCTCCTCTCATCTCCTCTCATCACCTCTCATCTCCTCTCATCACCTCTCATCTCCTCTCATCACCTCTCATCTCCTCTCATCACCTCTCATCACCTCTCATCACCTCTCATCACCTCTCATCTCCTCTCATCACCTCTCATCTCCTCACATCACCTCTCATCACCTCTCATCACCTCTCATCTCCTCACATCACCTCTCATCACCTCTCATCACCTCTCATCTCCTCTCATCACCTCTCATCTCCTCTCATCTCCTCTCATCTCCTCACATCACCTCTCATCACCTCTCATCTCCTCACATCTCCTCTCATCTCCTCACATCTCCTCACATCTCCTCACATCACCTCTCATCTCCTCTCATCACCTCTCATCACTTCTCATCACCTCTCATCACCTCTCATCTCCTCTCATCACCTCTCATCACCTCTCATCTTCTCACATCACCTCTCATCACCTCTCATCTCCTCTCATCACCTCTCATCACCTCTCATCTCCTAACATCGACTCTCATTGACTCTCATCACCTCTCATCACTTCTCATCACCTCTCATCTTGTCACATCACCTCTCATTGCCTCTCATCACCTCTCATCTCCTTTCATCACCTCTCATCACCTCTCATCTCCTCACATTACCTCTCATCTCCTCTCATCACCTCTCATCTCCTCTCATCACCTCTCATCACCTCTCATCACTTCTCATTACCTCTCATCTCGTCACATCACCTCTCATCACCTCTCATTGCCTCTCATCACCTCTCATCTTCTCACCACCTCTCATCACCTCTCATCTCCTCACATCACCTCTCATCACCTCTCATCTCGTCACATCACCTCTCATCTCGTCACATTACCTCTCATCTTCTCTCATCACCTCACATCTCCCCTCATCACCTCTCATCACCTCTCATCTCTCATCTCCTCTCACCACCTCTCATCACCTCTCATCACTTCTCATCTCCTCTCATCACCTCTCTTCTCATCTCCTCTCATCACCTCTCATCACCTCTCATCACCTCTCATCACTTCTCACCACCTCTCACCACCTCTCATCACCTCTCATCTCTCATCTCCTCTCACCACCTCTCATCACCTCTCATCACTTCTCATCTCCTCTCATCACCTCTCTTCTCATCTCCTCTTATCACCTCTCTTCTCATCTCCTCTCATCACCTCTCATCACCTCTCATCACTTCTCACCACCTCTCATCTCCTCACATCACCTCTCATCACTTCTCATCTCCTCTCATCTCCTCTCACCACCTCTCATCACCTCTCATCACTTCTCATCTCCTCTCATCACCTCTCTTCTCATCTCCTCTCATCACCTCTCATCTCATCACCTCTCATCACCTCTCATCACCTCTCATCACTTCTCATCACTTCTCATCTCCTCTCATTACCTCTCTTTTCCTCTCATCACTCATTTATTTCTCTCTGTTTATCAAGCACCCATCATGTGAGGTTTCACATGTCCTGTCATGACTTCTAAAGTGCGCCTCATCTCGGTTTGATGAAGATCGGGTTGATTTGAGGCTGTCGGTCAATTCTGGAAATCAAATCCTGAGACAATCTGTTAGGAAAACAGGTCATTTCTGAGTGCAACAGCTCTCAGACAGTATATCATTTTGTATTTTGCCGTCATTGCCAAATCAGGTTTTGGGAGCACTGATGCAGACCAGCACAACAGTAATATTTCACCGACTATGGGCCGCAAAGCCTTCGGGGGGTTCAACTAAATTCAAGATTTTGATGACTGAGCCCTGGGGGTGTCATAGACTTTAAATCACAGCATGAGGCTGTGTCAGAGGTGGGAAAAGTAATGCAGACGTCAAGAGAGGAAGTCAGGGTGCTTCACAGCAGTAATTTAGCAACAGCGCGGCATCCCGCCTCTCAGTTTGCCAGAATGCCACCAACACCGGCAGGCATGGAAGCGTTTCCCAAAGCTGGAGGTATGAAAAACAAACAAGCTTTGATGGCTGTATTAGTGAGGCCCTTCCTGAGTGCCCCTGCGCTTTTTATCACCAGCGAACATAAATCCATCAGGCTCGTATCCATGTTGGCTTCTGACCTTTTAGCACGGCTGAGATAGCGAACGGAGCTGCAGGGTGGCTTATTGAAACCAGCTGGCAGAGGGGAGTCCCTGCAACCCGAGAGTTGAAGTTTGCTGCTTTATTTAATCTGGACAGGCTCAGGGAGCTGCAGGGCCGTGGCATATTTACTGACCCAGGGGGTCAGGATCTGTGCGTGGGATCGTAACTCTTTTTCATGGGCCTGCTCTTCTGCCATACACAATCGTCCCGTAAAACCTTTGAAGTTGAGATACGATGCAATCTAGTTTGGTTTAACGGGGAATCTAATGCAAGCTTGTGCAGCTCTGTTCCATTTATATTCTTATTTATTTGGGGGCAGCTTCGTGCCGTCTTCCTTTTCTTTGAGCCATCTGAAAGGATTCTGGACCGCAGAGCGATGATGTTTATTCAGACGGCTCAGTAATGCTAAAGATATTTGTTAGGCCTACAAGCTTACTTTATCTAAGACTTGGGAGGCCTGTTGCTCACTCTTGATTTCCCCCAAGAAGCCAAAAAGGGATTTCTTGAACTGATGTCACGGTCCCATGTGGTCCTGAGGTGAATGTGAGCAAACATTAGTCATGCTGTTGATCCAGCTGACTCTTCGCTGCTCGTACGAGAACATCGAGAGCACTGGATGACCCAGCTCAAGATGCACTATGATCCAAAGCATATGCCCCGTTGAAGTCGGATGCCTCTCAGCAGTTTTGATGTGGTTTCATCAGCTTTTCTCATCCTCTGATTTGATGTGGAATCGTGCAGATTTATGGGTGAAATTCCATGCTGTTTGTGTTCTTTTTTATCCGTCTCACAGCTGTCAGACAACAGAAGAAAATGCTAAAAGGGAAACCACCAAAAGCCAACGATAAATCATTCTTGCTCTTTTTTAACAATCCAACCCCCCCCCAGTCTGCTGATGTGATTTATTCTGACCAACTTGCTTTTGCCTTCTTTCCTAGGAAGTGTGTAGAGAGCTCTGGTGCCTTAGTAAAAGCAACCGCTGTGTAACTAACAGTATCCCAGCTGCAGAGGGGACTCTGTGCCAGACGGGCAGCATCGAGAAAGGGGTAAGTCACCAAATCTTCCTCCTACATTTAAATCTACAATCACACATGCCTCCGTCCTCAGTTCTGGCAGGTCTAAAGGAAACACTGAGCATTTCATACGTGCATTCATGTATTCGTGCATGTGCAGCATGTAGAAGAACTCCATCCACATTCACTTCACTTTAGTCCATCAGCTGCTCGCTGCCTTCATTAGTCAGACATCAGAGATAATCTGTTTCTGTACATCAGTCTGGAAGGTTTACAGCTCAGTTCCAGACTATCTGAGTCCATCAATCTACAGAGAGAAGGATTATTCATAATTCGTCCAGGAGTGGACGTCCCTGCAAGTTCAGCCCAAGAAAAAACCCAGATCTCCATGTCAGACTCCCCAGATCTCCGTCTCAGGCTCTCCTGGTCTCAGCCAGACCCCAGATCTCCATCTCAGACTCTCCAGGTCTCAGTCGGACCGCAGATCTCCGTCTTTGACTCTCCAGGTCTCAGTCAGACCCCAGATCTCCATGTCAGACTCTCCAGGTCTCAGTCAGACCCCAGATCTCCATCTCAGACTCTCCAGGTCTCAGCCAGACCCCAGATCTCCATGTCAGACTCTCCAGGTCTCAGTCGGACCCCAGATCTCCATCTCAGACTCTCCAGGTCTCAGTCGGACCCCAGATCTCCATCTCAGACTCTCCAGGTCTCAGTCAGACCCCAGATCTCCATCTCAGACTCTCCAGGTCTCAGTCGGAC
Source organism: Atherinomorus stipes (assembly GCA_023101725.1). Taxonomy (NCBI): domain Eukaryota; kingdom Metazoa; phylum Chordata; class Actinopteri; order Atheriniformes; family Atherinidae; genus Atherinomorus; species Atherinomorus stipes. The sequence goes on along the minus strand of JALJCO010008274.1, from coordinate 64,625 downwards.
CCCAGATCTCCATGTCAGACTCTCCAGGTCTCAGTCGGACCCCAGATCTCCATGTCGGACTCTCCAGGTCTCAGTCAGACCCCAGACCTCCATCTCAGACTCTCCAGGTCTCAGTCAGACCCCAGATCTCCATCTCAGACTCTCCAGGTCTCAGTCGGACCCCAGATCTCCATGTCGGACTCTCCAGGTCTCAGTCAGACCCCAGACCTCCATCTCAGACTCTCCAGGTCTCAGTCAGACCCCAGATCTCCATCTCAGACTCTCCAGGTCTCAGCCAGACCCCAGATCTCCATCTCGGACTCTCCTGGTCTCAGTCAGACCCCAGATCTCCATGTCAGACTCTCCTGGTCTCAGTCAGACCCCAGATCTCCATCTCAGACTCTCCAGGTCTCAGCCAGACCCCAGATCTCCATCTCGGACTCTCCTGGTCTCAGTCAGACCCCAGATCTCCATCTCAGACTCTCCAGGTCTCAGTCAGACCCCAGACCTCCATCTCAGACTCTCCAGGTCTCAGTCAGACCCCAGATCTCCATCTCAGACTCTCCAGGTCTCAGCCAGACCCCAGATCTCCATCTCAGACTCTCCAGGTCTCAGCCAGACCCCAGATCTCCATGTCAGACTCTCCAGGTCTCAGTCAGACCTCCATTTCAGACTCTCCTGGTCTCAGTCAGACCCCAGACCTCCATGTCAGACTCTCCTGGTCTCAGTCAGACCCCAGATCTCCATCTCAGACTCTCAAGGTCTCAGTCAGACCCCAGACCTCCATCTCAGACTCTCCAGGTCTCAGTCAGACCCCAGATCTCCATCTCAGACTCTCCAGGTCTCAGTCAGACCCCAGACCTCCATCTCAGACTCTCCAGGTCTCAGTCAGACCCCAGACCTCCGTCCCAGACTCTCCTGGTCTCAGCCAGACCCCAGACCTCCATGTCAGACTCTCCTGGTCTCAGCCAGACCCCAGACCTCCATGTCAGACTCTCCTGGTCTCAGTCAGACCTCCGTTTCAGACTCTCCAGGTCTCAGTCAGACCCCAGACCTCCGTTTCAGACTCTCCAGGTCTCAGTCAGACCCCAGATCTCCATGTCAGACTCTCCAGGTCTCAGCCAGACCCCAGATCTCCATGTCAGACTCTCCAGGTCTCAGTCAGACCCCAGATCTCCATCTCAGACTCTCCAGGTCTCAGTCAGACCCCAGACCTCCATCTCAGACTCTCCAGGTCTCAGTCAGACCCCAGACCTCCGTCCCAGACTCTCCTGGTCTCAGCCAGACCCCAGACCTCCATGTCAGACTCTCCTGGTCTCAGCCAGACCCCAGACCTCCATGTCAGACTCTCCTGGTCTCAGTCAGACCTCCGTCCCAGACTCTCCTGGTCTCAGTCAGACCCCAGATCTCCGTCCCAGACTCTCCTGGTCTCAGCCAGACCCCAGATCTCCATCTCAGACTCTCCTGGTCTCAGCCAGACCCCAGATCTCCATCTCAGACTCTCCTGGTCTCAGTCAGACCTCCATGTCAGACTCCCCTGGTCTCAGTCAGACCTCCGTTTCAGACTCTCCAGGTCTCAGTCAGACCCCAGATCTCCGTCCCAGACTCTCCTGGTCTCAGTCAGACCTCCGTCCCAGACTCTCCTGGTCTCAGTCAGACCTCCGTTTCAGACTCTCCTGGTCTCAGTCAGACCTCCGTCCCAGACTCTCCTGGTCTCAGCCAGACCCCAGATCTCTGTCCCAGACTCTCCTGGTCTCAGTCAGACTTCGGTTTCAGACTCTCCTGGTCTCAGTCAGACCCCAGACCTCCATCTGTCTCGTCTGTTTCGTTGCACCATGACTGGGTTGTGATGGGGAACTCTGGATTTTACCAGTGGAGACAACGTCTGTGAAAATATGATGTTTATGGAAATATTTAAACAGAACTTTTCACGAAGAGGAAGGACATCAGTGTTTGGTAGATTTTCTCTCCTGTAATGATCCCAACTGCTGTGGAATGATCAACAAGGCTCAGAATGGGGGTAGTGCCCCCCCAAATGTGCCGAATTCCTCTGAAATATTCTCTTGTTGGTGTTCACCGTAGTCCTGAGTTTCTCGAGATTGATTTATTTTTCACACAGAATGAAGAAAAAAGAACATATTTTCACTTTATCCATTTTCCAGTCAAGGACCTCAGAAGTGTAGAAGATCCATCCTGTGTAAAGACAAATCCACTGTGATGGGTACAGCTTATCCAATATCACAATGCAGCGTGATGTATCGCATGTATTGCTTCATATCGTATTACATCTCATAATATTACTTCATCTCATATCACATCATGTCCTATCACATCATATCGTATGACATCATATTGTATTACATCATCTCATATTACGTATCCTATCGCATATTGTATTACATCATATCATATTATATTACATCATATTATATTACATCATATCATATTGCATCATATCCTATCACATCATTTCATAATATACCATATCCTATTACATCATATATCACATCATATTACATCATATCATATTAATGATAATAATGGATTAGGTTTATTTCGCGCTTTATCTTGCAGAGCACTCAAAGCGCTCATATCCTATCCTATCACATCATGTTGTATTACATCATAACATATTGCATCTCATCCTATTGCATCAAATCGTATTACATAATACGTCACATTGTATTACATCATATCATATTACATCATCTTATATTACATCATATCCTATCCCATCATATCGTATTACATTATATCATATTAAATCATATATCGCATCATATCCTATTGGATCATATCTATTGCATCATATTTTATTACATCATATTATATCATATTACATCATACAGTATATGGCATCATATTGTATTGCATCGTATAGTATTACATCATAACATATTGCTTTTTTTGCTATTGCATCACATCCTATTACATTATACTATATCATATATTACATCATATCATCTTGCATCATATCCTGTTGCATCATCTTACATCATGTATTGCATCACATCATATTGCATTACATCGTATTACATCATATCATATTGTACCGCACCATATCGTGTCATATTGCATCGCATCCCTTGCAATGTGTCGAATCAAATCGCATTTCATGTCGTGTCATATCATTACGTATCACATCTTATTGTACTGCATCGTTTTGTATCGCATTGCATCACTTTCATGGCACTGTATTGCATCGTATCATGACATGTTGGTCACTTGTGCGTCCGCCATCACTGATGCTACCAGCATTCGTAGGTTGAGTTCTGGACTGACAGCAGGTCACTTCATCCTCGTCAGTCCAGGATTGTGGAGGTACTCTGACGATCCTGGCTCTGTGTGGGAGAGGGGTTGTCCTCCTGGAGGACGGAGTTAGGTCCCAGATTCTGGAGATATGGGATCACCGCTGGCGGTCTATCAAGCTTGTTCATCCTCTTCCAGAACGGAGAACTTGGTTGTTGCTCTGGAGGACGTAACCGCCTTTAGAGGCAGACGTGGTGACGTACCTGCTGATGTCAGGACTGTCACCTGTACGCTGCAGTCAGCCGCAGCCAGTGCCGTGATTCCCGCTGTGGGAAGGGTAAATATTCCCTGAGTGCACGCCATGCTACCGCACACACACGAGCGTGCTGAGCTTGAGGTCATCGGGCCTCTGTTGGTGCCAGCCAGGTTAGAGGAGACAGTTTTAACATGGATTACAGCAGCTATTGTCACCGGATGGTCCGAGGTCTAAAAGAGAAGAATAGGAATGTGCCACAAGCTGTCACCCGTCATTACCATTAGCTCAGTGGAGCCTTTGAGGACCGGGGCCCACGTACAGGGTCCTGGACAACACAGGGGGCCCCAGGTTGAGCCTGGGGGGCTTTGGAAGGGCTTTCTGAGCAGCTTTAGGGCAGCCGGTGGCGTACTCTGTCTGCCCTGCCGGGGGCAGCTTCAAAGGAATATGATTGTCAGCCATTTCTCACCCAGCGTGTAATGGAGAGGGGCCCTTCCAGCAGGGGCGGGGGGAGGGTGCAGACAGAGTACAGTACACTCCCAGGTTTCCCTCATCCTTCTCCCATCTCTCCCTCAGCTAATCTTGTTTGGACAGGGCTTCAGCTCATGAATGAGTGAGTCAGACGGAGAGGACCGGCCCAGCGGGGCCTCACCTTGACTGTCCCAGTCTCTCTGGGTTATTAACCTACTGACACAGTTGGAGAGACAAAGGACCGTCTCTGATCCCCTCTTCCCTCTGGAACGCTGACCAGCTTAACTCCAGGCTTAAAATACTCCTGAAACATACCTCAGCGCTTTCTATCCTCCCGAACTCCCTCGTATTTCACCAGGAACTTTAGATACGACGGCCAGAACATCTTTAATCAAAGTGAAAGTGGAGAGACTTCATGTCTGAAGGTTTTTCATCCCTTTAATGACGTACCTTAAGAGTAAATTCCAGTTCCCCCCTTGGTCCTAACCCTTCTTTTTGTGTGGTCATGTCAACACTGCAAAAACTCAAATCTTACCAAGTATATTTTTCTCATTTCTAGTCAAAATATCTCATCACACTCAAAATAAGACAAAATGACCTAAAGAGAAACATTTCAGTGAGACAGTATCGTTTGTCCAGAATCTTAATGGTACTCTGGTATCATTAAGATCAGGAACTGGTACCAAACAACACCGGTGCTCGGTAAACATCCCTAGATATACCCAGCCAGTATTTCCATGTGGGGCCCATATGGGTTAAATTTTGTCTGGATATGAGGGACCCAAGTGGGCTTGTCCATGGTTTCCATGGTGGCCCCACCTGTGTTTGCCCATATAGCCTATTCACCTTATTCAGAAACTCAGGATGGGCGCTGCCATTTTGGGCTACAATTTCTGGTTAGTCAGTGTTGCTGTAGTCTATCACTGCCTCTGTGGCTCCGTGGATCAGCTACATGAATAGATTTAAAGGAATAGTACACCCACAGAATGATGTAACTTTATTTTTTCACTTACCCTCATGGTGAGAAGGACTCTGGAGCACTTTTTTAATATCTCAAATGCAGCCAGCGATCAGGAAGGCTTCTAATAGTGCACCATTACTGCACTATCACTGGCTGAACGACTTGCCCTGCAAATACATCATCACGTACGGTGTCCAAAGTTGCCGTGTGGAAACATCCTTGTTTCGAGCATTCATTTATGCTTTTAAATCGTTTCCCCTGGGCAAACAGGTGTTTCTCTGTGTGATTGAATTAGCAGACAAGTTGCTGGTAAGTGGCTGGCAGTCGGCTGAAAGGGGAACTTTTTCATGCTCAGATCTGTATAATGGAGTTTGCCAGGGCCCGAGCCAAAAAGGTCCATAAAAGTCCACAAAAACTTGTCAATATTCCTCCATACTGCTCGTCCGATGTAATTGTCCTGAGTGGGTAGCATCCAGAATTTACTACAGTGTCATTTAGTATGTTTTTAGAGCCTAATCAGTACTACATCTTACTTTTGCGAAGCACGCATAAGCGCATTCACAAAACTACGGAAGCCTCAGCGTTCAGAGCCTACTCTGCCAATAATGCAAGAGCGCCAGAGCTGCAGACAAACCGGGACAAACACAAGAGGGGTTGGATGTTGATTTAAAACAAAGAAAGAAAAAGAAAGAGAACGCGCAATCTCGTCTGCCGCGGCTTCCGTAGTTTCGTGGACGCGCATTAGCGTGCTTGCAGGAGATGCGATGTAGTACTGTTTAGGCTCTACAAATATACTAAATGACGTCGTCTTGAGTAAATTCTGGACGCTACCCACTCAGGTCACTTAGATTACATTGGAGGAGCAGGATGGAGGAATACTGACAAGTTTTTGTGGACTTAAATGGACCTTTTGGCTCGAGCCCCGGCGAACTCCATTATATGAAAGTTGGGGGGAAACAAGAAGCCTTCCTGATCACCGGCTGCATTTGAGATATTAAAAAAGTGCTCCAGAGCTGTTAAAGATCACGTTCATCCAGATTACTGCCATCAATGTTCCCATATAAGAATAAAAGCATAAAAAGTGGCAGAAAGGCATTTGCAGCGTTATAAACATGCACAGTCATAACCAGTTACATACAGATGAGACTGCCGGTAATTTATAGCTTTATCAATGAGAGTAAACTCCTGAGAAGGACATCAAAGAAATACCACCATTTCTTAAAAATCCGGGGAAAATTAATATTCTATAAAAAATAAATGGCTTGAACACGGAACTTTCCTGATGAAACCAAATACATCATGAGATCGGGAAACTGATCATCGGGTCTAACCAGGCTGTAGCAGCAGAAGATGGCATCACTTAGTCCAACAGATACTAGTTTAGCTTCGTATCTTCTTCTAGCGTCGGCAGTGAGACTTTCAGTATATCTGGACGTCATTTCAATATTATTTCAAAGACAGACCGGCGGAGAAAAAAAATTAAAAAGGCTGCAAAAGCAGTTTTTGAGGCTCATAGTCCATCAGACGCCGTTCAAATACGAAGCATGTTTTCACCGCTACCAGCTTCATGGTCACGTGAATTCCGGGTTGTGACGTAGGCTCGCGCTGACCCATAGCTAACTTAGCATAATGGCAAACAACAACAACAAAGAGCATCGGCTCAAAGAGATTATCGCGTGCAGAATAATAATTGCAGTGATCATAAAGTCCCATTTTGTTCTAATAAACATCCCCTCCATCCAGGTATTAGCCGACACAGTGAAAAGGGTCAATATGGCAGCTGCGTGGCTGCAGGACTGTCCCATCCCTGCATACCGGAGCATCACTCATCTCCAGCGCTCCGTTAGCTCGTACCGACACCCAGGCCCAGTGAGAGGTTGCTGGCTGGACTTGGACTGACACCCGCTTTCAGAAGAACATGTTCTTGTTCTTCATGCAACAGATCATGGCCGACTGAGTATGTGCTGATCAGGGATGGTTCTGCTGGGTGGATCTTTCCTGGATGGATTTTCATAAGAAAGGCCGAGTTAATACAGCCACCGAACACGTTCAGCAGATGGTAGATCTAGTCGGCTACCAACAGTTTTCAGGGAAACAGGACTGGTGTTTATGTCATCCTCACTCTGTTATGAGAACTGGATGAACCCGACATGTTTTCTTGGAGCTTTTCAATCAGGTTTTCCATTCTTCCAATGTAATGTTTTCCATTGATCAACACTGAGAACACGCCTCACCGGAAGTGCTAAGCCAATGCGGAAATGCCTCTGTTGAAAAAGTGGGCGGGGCTGAATAAGCCCCATATGCAGAAACCCACATGGGAAAACACAGGTGGGGCCACCATGGAAACCGTGGACAATCCCACTTGGGTCTTTCATATGCAGCCAAAATTTCACCATATGGGCCCCACATGGAAGTGCTGGCTGGGTAGGAACTTGTTTTCAGGCAGTGCATCTTATTTTAAAAAATCTAATCAAGAAAATTTTGCTTGTGCCATTGACAGTCCAGAGTCCAGCTGCTGAACTGGTCTGCAGTCCAGAGTCTGGTTTCTGAACTGGTCTGCTGCACCATCTGGTGTTTCTTGCTGAGTCCTAACCAGTGTCCCTCTCTGTGTCCCCTCCCCGGACAGTGGTGCTACCAGGGGGAGTGCGTTGCGTTCGGCACCTGGCCTCAGAGCGAGGACGGAGGCTGGGGGCCGTGGTCCACGTGGGGGGAGTGCAGCAGGACCTGTGGGGGCGGAGTGTCCTCCTCCATGAGGCACTGTGACAGCCCAGCGTAAGTAGGCAAAGTAAGCCACAGCAAGCTGAACACACACATCCAGGTCCTGCCTTCACGTGTGTGTGTGTGTGTGTGTGTGTGTGTGTGTGTGTGCTATTCAAGATCTTTTCTCGTCATCACGAAGCACAACGACATTTTGGGAAGAACTGTTTGTGGGGGGGGGGGGGCTACTGATTTTTACTGCTCTGGGGAAGAACCTGTTTTTGAGGGTGAGTTCTGTGGCTGTTTGGTCCAATTCCTCGGATAGTCCGCTTCGTTTGATGCAGTCTGAACACCAACTGTACTCTGGTGCACCAAAGAAGCGGGACCCCCCGCCTGAAAGCCGGGGGTCTCGGTTCACGTGCAAACGGATCACCGGACTATCCAGCGCACCTGATGGAAGTGACAGTTGTTGACCGTAATAAAGCAGAAGAAGAAGGAGTAGGAGGAAGTGGGTAGATTACGGTTCGGGTCGGAGGGAAAACCAAGTAAAGTGTGTTGGAAGTAGCCAAGATCAAAACAACAACGATAAACAACTGGAACATGTAGACAGAGATGGAGATACTTTTTGGGGCAGATTTTGTAATGCGCTTAATCTAGATTAATAAATTACAAAGCCTCTAATTAATCTGACTCTTTTTTTTATTTGAGCCCCACCCCTAATTCAAATAGAACAAAATTTGAAGCCCAATAAAAAAGACATTATATCATACAGAGTTAGGGCACGGTCTCACGGGTTTTCAAATGAATTAGACTTGACCGATCTGGATTCTGGCTGCAGGGATCCGGCATCTCTGCACGGTCTCGTGATTGTTTTCTGAAATGACCTCTGTCGCTACGTTGTTTTGAAAATAGCAAGCTCCATATCTCCATCCTTTTCCCCACCCTCTACGTCGAACTGTTCTGGACTTTGCAATCGTGCATCAGGGTGTGACGAAATACTGATGCGCTGAAATATTGTGATGTTTTATGTCGCAATGTCATATCGATATGATATTGCCCAGAGGTGGGTCGAGTAGCCAAAAATTATACTCAAGTAAAAGTACTGTTAGTTTAGAAAAATATTACTCAACCACAAGTAAAAAGTAGCTACTCAAATAATTACACAAGTAAAAATAAAAGTACTCCCTGAAAAAAACTATGAGTATGTTATGAGTAACAGATGTATTTTAAATAACAGTAAATGTCAATAAATTAAATAATTTAATTTTTTAAAGATTAACATAAATAAAGATCCACCACATTACATAAAGTCCTGGACTCCAGACCAGAGTCTAGACCAGTCTAGTAAAGCTGGGGACACACTACTACACAATTAATTGCACCATCAAAAAGACAAAATATGAGTAGGAATATGGCTGAGAACGAACTTAAGTGGAAACGGGTAAAAATGTGTACATGGCAGCTTAAGTATATTGTAATAAATATACTCTTAAAAGTACAATTTATGTAAAAATGTACTCAAGTACATGTATCAGAGTAAATGTAGTGCGCTACTACCCACCTCTGATATTGCCCCTGCTGGGCAATGATGACCAGGATCATGGACCAACCTAATTTATATATAACTTAATATATCATTTATATACAGTTGTGTGAAAAAGTGTTTGCCTTCCCGATTTCTTCTTTTTTTCTTTTGTGTGTTTGTCACACTTAAATGTCTCAGATCAACAAACAAATTTAAATGTGAGACAAAGATAACACAAGTAAACAGAAAATGCAGTTTTTAAATTGAGATTTTTATTTGTAAGGGGAAGAAAATCCAAACCTCCATGTTCCTGTGTGAAAAAGTGATTGCTCCCTAAACCTAATAACTGGTTGTTCCACCTTAGCAGCAACAACTGCATCAAGCGTTTGTGATAACTGGCAGTGAGTCTTCTACAGCGCTGTGGAGGAATTTTGTTCCACTCATCTTTGCAGAATTGTTGTAATTCAGCCACATTGGAGGCTTTTCCAGCATGAACCGCCTTTTTAAGGTCATGCCACAGTATCTCAATGGGATTCAGGTGGGGACTTTGACTAGGCCACTCCAAAGTCTTCATGTTGTTGTTCTTAAGCCATTCAGAGGTGGACTTGCTGGTGTGTTCTGGATCATTGTTCTGCTGCAGAACCCAAGTGCGCTTCAGCTTGAGGTCACCAACAGATGGCCGGACGTTCTCCTTCAGGATTTTTTGGTAGAAGCAGAATTCATGGTTCCATTTACCACAGCAAGTCTTCCAGGTCCTGAAGCAGCAAAACAGCCCCAGACCATCACACTAAAACCACCATATTTTACTGTTGCTATGATGTTCCTTTTCTGAAATGCCGTGTTACTTTTACGCCAGATGTAATGGGACCTACACCTTCCAGAAAGTTCAACTTTTGTCTCGTCAGTCCACAGAGTATTTTCCCAAAAGTCTTGGGGATCATCAAGATGCTTTCTGGCTAAACTGAGACGAGCCTTTATAGAATATAAATTAATAAAGGATCTTAAAAGATCCTTTGTCCCAAATGCCATCACTCTCCTGAATTCAACCAAATGAAGTTCCCACACACATGACCTGAGCTGCTCTAGCTCTATGTTTCTTACTGTATTTATGTTCTCAAATGTTGTTTTTATCTTTTGTCTGTGTTTGTTTTTAGCGTTTGTGAGCCAAAGAAAATTTTCCACGCTGGTGGACAATAAAGATTTATTTATTCTATTCTATTTATTCTTTTTGTGACCTCTTGGATGAGTCGTCGCTGTGCTCTTGGGGTCATTTTGGTCGGCCGGCCCCTCCTGGGAAGGTTCTCCACTGTTCCATGTTTTCACCATTTGTGGATAATGGTTCTCACTGTGGTTCTCTGGAGTCCCAAAGCTTTAGAAATGGCTTTGGAACCTTTTCCAGACTGATAGATCTTAATTACTTTGTTTTTCATTTTTCCTGAATTTCTTTGGATGGCAGCATGATGTCTAACTTTTGAGGATCTTTTGGTCTACTTAACTTCATCAGGCAGGTCCTATTTAAGTGATTTCTTGATCAAGAACAGGTGTGGCAGTAATCAGGCCTGGATGTGGCTAGAGAAATTGAACTCAGCTTTCCAAAGATGTAATAAACCACAGTTTATGTTTTTACAGAGGGGGCAATCACTTTTTCACACAGGGTCATGGAGGTTTGGATTTTTCCCCCTCACTAATAAAAATGTTCATTTAAAAGCAGCATTTTGTGTTTACTTGTGTTATCTTTGACTCACATTTAAATTTGTTTGATGATCTGAAACATTGAAGTGTGATTAACATGCAAAAAAATAAGAAAACAGGATGGGGGCAGAAACTTTTTCACACAACTGTATTTCCAACACGTTTGCACCTGCTGTCATTTGAACAATCATTCTTTGTAAATCACCCGCAAACGTGGTTCAGCCCCCCAAGCTAAATTCTAGATTGCACATACAAATTACTACACGTAAATTTGGATCGCAGCAGATCTGGCCCTAACAGCGTCTTGCAGCAAGTCTCTGCAGGAACGTGGAAGCTGAATCTTCCTCTCCTGCTCCTGCCGTATCCTCGGCTGGCAGTCGACATCTGGGTCCATCCTTCCTCCGCTATTGCATTCCTTCATTTAGGAAGGTTTCGTTTCCAAAAAGTCACGGGAAGTAGAGAAGAGAGCCGGGGGAGGGAGGTGGAAGAGGGAAAGGCTGCGGCGTAATGTGGAGACCTGTAAGGTGATCGCTGAGGCTCGGGCATTAGTGCAGCGAGGAGGGAGGGAACGACTGCCCGAGCCTCCAACACGTTCATTACGCAGCCTTTCTGCATCGAGGTGGAAATAATCATGAGGCTGATGAAGGTGAGGAGGAGGAAGGAAGGAGGTAAAAACAGGCCCTTCAGAGAAGGAGATGTGGAGCGAGGAGCAGATGGAGGAGGAATCCTTCTGATGTTACAGCCTCGCTTCCACATCTAAATGTCATGTCAGGCTTAAAAGCTCTGAGAGCAGCTTGGATTTCCTGAATGAATGGTTGGCACACGCACACACACACACACACACACCCACACACACACACACACGGCAGAGACTCCCCAGGCCAGCATGTCCTCCTGCACCATCATCCGCTAAAATCTGCTTCCCAGTCATGTTTCTGGTGCTCTGTGAGGTGATTGGATGTGTTACTTACATGTGAATGTGTTGTCTGTCTCAGGCCGTCTGGAGGAGGGAAGTACTGTCTGGGGGAGAGGAAGCGCTACCGGTCCTGCAACACCGACGTGAGTCTAACATTCCTACTACCAAGCTGCCAACTGCCGAGCTTTCCCAGCGTCGGGTATTCGTTGGGGGCTTTTAACGCCTCGTCAACTCGGCCTCTCTTATGCAAATGCATCCAGGAAGACACGGCGTGTTCTTGCAGGGTCCAGCCATTATCAGCGGGTCATACATGTATTCAGCTGGAGTCATAATGATCGTGCACTCTTTTAGATCAGATGTACAAAATTATTCATAATAAAGTGTCGGCGTCTCACATTTCTGCATCAGATAACACGTGTCTGCACGCTGTCAGCTGTTTACTGTTAGAGACCGTAGAGACCGTCCGTGCTTCACTCTAAAAAGCCCAAATAAAACATTTAAGAATAAATGATAAAACCATTAAAAACATCTTCTTTTATGGGACTGGTCTCGTAAACAGATGGTGGCGGGTTTGATCCCGAGGCACGGCAGTATTTATGAATGTCATCTACAATGTTTGTTTTTTTTTTAATTCACCCGATTTGTCACACAATTACTTTTCCCCCTCAGCAAATACTGACTGCTTTGCACACCCGTAATATACAGATATACTGTGTGTGTGTATATATATATATATGTACACTACTCACAAAAAGTTAAGGATATTTGGGTTTTTGTATGATATCAGAATCAACCTGAAATCCAGTACAACCTTTCCAGGTGAACTGAATTAGACTTTCTCTAAACTTTTCAATATACATGTTCATTGTTCAATGGTTAAATATCTATTGCACATCATGCTGTTCTCCAAAAACTGAAAGTTGAATATCCCTAACTTTTTGTGAGTAGTGTATGTGTACCCACACACTGAACAGTTGGAATAGTGAAGTGGCAGTGACATTCAGAACTTGGCTGCAACATTCAGATGACCTGATTTGTAAAACAATGTGGGGTGAATGGGCCAATTTATAGAGGGGGTTTCATGTCATTATTAGACACATAATTACCTTTTATGGTACTATCAAATAACTGTGTTACCTTCAGTAGTTTTGAAATTACAGTATACATAAAAAAAAAACACCTTAAAGAAATGTGACATCACTCCATGTCTGTATCTGACACCTTAAAAATATACTGCTGTCCGTTTAAGAAGCCTCCTGCTGTTTCTGACACTCCCACTCCACTCATAACAACACTCTCATGGTCTGGTGGGGCGGAGCTTGGCAAGGAAGGGGGAGGGAGCTTTCGTAGTATTGGAGGTGCTCTGTGGTAGCAGCCGTTCTGACGGCCATGTTGGTTTCCACAGGAGATTCAGGGATTTTGCAAATATGCGTGAATGAGTAAAAATAACCCCAGGGCATGTTTTGTGGGGAGGAAATGACATGATAACATAATAAAAAGCTCAAAAAAGTCGACACATTCTTAAATCTGCAGATGACTCCGTCATTATGTTCCTGCTGGGCAATGATGATCAGGATCATGGATCAGTATGACGCACTGTGATTTCCGCTCAGGTGTGGTAGGTAGATCTGAATATCATCAGCATAGAAAAAGAAAGACAGATTGTGTCTGAAGGTGTGTAAGTGGGATTAAATGGGATGTAGAGGAATATTAAAGGAATATTAAAGGTGTGGAGCAGCTCCGACCGTGTCTCCACTTTGCTGACATTTCCCAGGACCAGCATCTTGTCTTGGAAGCAGCTGCACATGCTTGACATCAGCAAATGCAGACAGTGATTCAGCACCCCCCCCCCCCCCCCCCCCCCTCACACACCCCTCGGCCTGCTTGGCTTCCTTCTCTCTTTGTCACCTTCTAGTTCACATATTGTGACTCCACTCTGGAGTCAAACAGTGATGACAGTTTCAGAGTATTTTTCCTGAAAACGTCTTTGGCAGCAGGTTTGTGGAGCTCTGGATCCGTGTTTTATACAAATATTTGACATGGCTGCGAGTGGTGGTCTCCGTTCAGCCACGTCTAGGTGGGCCGTTTTAACTAGGTGAAAATTGAAATAGTTGGGGTCCTACCGGACGTTTCACCACAAGCACTGAAAATAAGAGCAGAGGAGGAGCTCTGAGGGCTTTCTGTGGAAAACAAACTATCTGCAAGCACTATTTCATCACAGCGGCCAATCCCCCACCTCGTCGGGGAAGTGTGTGTGTGTGTGAGTGTGTGTGTGATAAATACTTGCATGTTGACTGTGTAGCCGGAGTTTTATTTTGCTGCTGTTTTAGATTTTTTTCTCAGTTGACTTTCATTTCTATTGCACCAATAAAAAGTCATGTGAGGGCGCTTTATGGAGAGAGAAGGCCAACACCGGGGTTTTATATATATATATATATATATATATATATATATATATATATATATATATATATATATATATATGTATATATATATATATATATATCAGTATACACTACTCACAAAAAGTTAGGGATATTCAACTTTCGGTTTTTGGAGAACAGAATGATGCAGAATAAATATTTCACCATTGAACAATGTACATGTGCACTGAAAAGTTTAGAAAAAGTTTTATTCAGTTCACCTGGAAAGGTTGTAGTAGATTTTAGATTCATTCTGGCATCATACAAAAAGCCAAATATCCTTAACTTTTTATGAGTAGTGTATATTTGCTTACCCATCCAAATGATGGGAATCAGGTGTTCCAATCACTTCCATGTCCACAGGTGTATAAATGAAGCAGCTCGGCATGCAGACTGTTTCTACAAACATCTGTGAAAGAATGTGTCGCTCTCAGGAATCAGTGAATTCCAGCGTGGAACTGTGATAGGATGCCACCTGTGCAACAAATCCAGTGGTGAAATTTCCTCGCTCCTAAATATTCCACAGTCAACTGTCAGCTGTGTTATAAGAAAATGGAAGTGTTTGTGAACGACAGCAACTCAGCCAGGAAGTGGTCGGCCACGTAAACTTATGGAGCGGGTCAGCAGATGCTGAAGCGCATAGCGAGAAGAGGTGGCCAACTTTCTGCAGAGTCAATCACTACAGATCTCATGTGGCAAACTTCACGTGGCCTTCAGATCAGCTCAAGAACAGTCAGCAGAGAGCTTCATGGAATGGGTTTCCATGGCAACCAGCTGCATCCATCCATACATCAACAAGTGCAATGCAAAGCTTGGATGCAGTGGTGGAAAGCAGCCGCCACTGGACTCTAGAGCAGTGGAGGCGTTCTCTGGAGTGATGAATCATGCTTCTCCATCTGGCAATCTGATGAAAGAGTCTGGGTTTGGCGGTTGCCAGGACAACGGTACTGGTCTGACGGTATTGTGCCAGGTGTAAAGTTTGGTAGAGGGGTGATTATGGTGTGGGGGTGTTTTCAGGAGCTGGGCTTGGCCCCTTAGTTCCAGTGAAAGGAACTCTGAATGCTTCAGCATACCAAGACATTCTGGACAATTCCATGCTCCCAACTTTGTGGGACCAGTTTGGAGCTGGTCCCTTCCTCTTCCAACATGACTGTGCACCAGCGCACAAAGCAGGTCCATAAAGACCTGGATGCAGAGTCTGGTGAGGAGGAACTGGACTGGCCTGCACAGAGTCCTGACCTCAACCCCACAGAACACCTTTGGGATGAATCAGAGCGGAGACTGAGAGCCAGACCTTCTGGTCCAACATCAGTGTGACCTCACAAATGTGCTTCTGGAAGATGGTCAAAGATTCCCAGAAACACTCCTAAACCTTGTGGACAGCCTTCCCAGAAGATGAAGCTGTTCTAGCTGCAAAGGGTGGACCAACATCATATTGAACTCTATGGATTAGGAATGGGATGTGTTACGTCTCAGCTCTGCTCGAGATCAGAGATGTGAACAAAAGACTGGTTTTAGATGGCAAAGGTGGAGTAAAGATGTTTTGTTGTTCAGGTACCATAATTAAGGCATAAACCAAACAAAACCTGAAACTGAAAAGGAGATGGGGTTAGTGATGAGATTTTAAAAAAAGGACAAAACCTAAACTAAAAGGGACCCAAACAGGGAAAACCAACACAAACCTAATCAATGAATTCCACAAACCAAAAAGGAAAAAGGAGCAGCATCAATAAGCTAAAACTGTAACCAAAACCCAACTAACAAAACAAAAGGCCTAGCTATCCCAACTCCAAACTACCAGAGTAAATCACAGACAAGACCTAAACTACTAACAAAAACCAGCAAATATATACAGCGGGTACAGAAAGTATTCAGACCTCTTAAACTTTTTCACTCTTTGTTTCATTGCAGCCATTTGCTAAAATCAAAAAAGTTCATTTTATTTCTCATTAATGTCACTCAGCACCCCATCTTGACAGAAAAAAACAGAAATGTAGAAATTTTTGGCAATTTATTAAAAGTTAAACTGAAATCACATGGTCATAAGTATTCAGACCCTTTGCAGTGATTCATATTTAACTCATATGCTGTTTATTTCTTCTGATCCTCCTTGAGATGGTTCTACTCCTTCATTGGAGTCCAGCTGTGTTTAATTAAACTGATTGGACGTGATTAGGAAAGACACACACCTGTCTATATAAGAGCTTCCAGCTCACAGTGCATGTCAGAGCAAATGAGGATCATGAGGTGGAAGGAACTGTCCAAGGAGCTCAGAGACAGAATTGTGGCGAGACACAGATCTGGACAAGGTTACAAAAGAGTTTCTGCAGCACTAAAGGTTCCTAAGACCACGGTGGCCTCCATAGTCCTTACATGGAAGAAGTTTGGGACGACCAGAACTCTTCCTAGACCCGGCCGTCCAGCCAAACTGAGCAATGGTGGGAGAAGAGCCTTGGTGAGAGAGTAAAGAAGAAGCCAAAGATCACTGTGGCTGAGCTCCAGAGATGCAGCAGGGAGATGGAGAAAGTTCCACAAAGTCAGTATCACTGCAGCCTCCACCAGTCGGGGCTTTATGGCAGAGTGGCCCGATGGAAGCCTCTCCTCAGTGCAGACATATGAAAGCCTGCATAGAGTTTGCCAAAAACACATGAAGGACTCCCAGACTGTGAGAAATAAGATTCTCTGGTCTGATGAGACCAAGATTGAACTTTTTAGAGTTAATTCTAAGCGGTATGTGTGGAGAAAACCAGGCACTGCTCATCACCTGCCCATTACCATCCCAACAGTGAAGCATGGTGGTGGCAGCATCATGGTATGGGGGTGTTTTTCAGCTGCAGGGACAGGACGACTGGTTGCAGTTGAAGGAAAGATGAATGCGGCCAAGTACAGAGATCCTGGAAGAAAAGCTCTTCCAGAGTTCAGGAGCTCAGACTGGGCCGAAGGTTCACCTTCCAACAAGACAATGACCCTCACACACAGCTGAAATAACAAAGGAGCGGATCAGAACAACTCTGGACCATTCTGGACCGGCCCAGCCAGAACCCTGACTTAAACCCAACTGAGCATCTCTGAGAGACCTGAAAATGGCTGAACACCACCGTTCACCATCCAAGCTGACAGAACTGGAGAGGATCTGCAAGAAGAACCAGAAGATCCCAAATCCAGGTGTGGACACTTGTCGCATCATTCCCAAGAAGACTCATGGCTGTACCAGCTCAGAGGTACTTCTACTCAGTATTGAGCAAAGTACTAAATTATTATGAACAGGTGATATTTCCATTTTTCTTTTTTAATAAATTTGCAAAAATTTCTACATTTCTTTTTTTCTGTCTAGATGGGGTGCTGAGTCATTAATGAGAAACTAAATTAACTTTTTTGATTTTGGCAAATGGCTGCAATGAAAGAAAGAGTGAAAAGTTTAAAGGGGTTTGAATACTTTCCGTACCCACTGTAAATGCTGTAAAATAACACAAAGCTGATTTTCCTCCATCCAGCGAGAACACATCGCCTCTGTGAGAAAATCTGATTTCAGAAAACACAAGATCATTTTAACCAGAAAGAGAAAAGATGCTTCTTTCCCTCCGTCAGAGGAGCAGACGATGCTGCTGCAGACTCATGATGATGTTCAGCCTCAGCGTGCCATTCTGGCCAACACTCGCATGGTAATGCAAGCAGCCCGGCCTCCTCCTCCTCCTCCTCCTCCTCCTCCTCCTGCAGCCGCTCCAACATGGAAGACTTTCAGCATGTAAAATACAGCTTTGACCTCAGAGCTTTTATTTGTCCAGAGGGAGAGTGTTTGGGGGTTCTATGGACCTTTTCACACCAATAAAGTGTTTCTTTCCACTTTTCCCTCCTCTTACTGGAGCCGTATCCACACAGAGGAGCGCCGCCTCCATCCAGCGCATCCAGAACCGAGCCAGAACCGGTTCTGGATCAGCCTGCACTCCCTCCTCTGGCTGTGTTTACCTTTCTAATTGCCAGCCAAAGAAATGCTTGATTATCTGAGATAAATCCAGTCCTGAGTACATACACGAAGCTCTGCAGCCTCGCCGAGGAATTCGGGGAAAAGTTTGTTTTAGGGTTTGAAAAATAAAAAGTGACATCTTCCACTCTGACCAGCTGTTAATAACACTGTTGTCTGCACAGATGAGTCACTTCTCTGCAGATCTGAGGGATGCATGACCGTCTGCAGGTTATTTAAACTGCAAAATTAACTTAGTAAAAGACTGTTGGATGATACCATTGGACACATTCCCACCAAATTACTCAAGTTCACAGAGTTTTATAGTAAAAATTTGAAGGGATACAGAAGGAAATATATATGAGCTCAAATACTGCACTGCAAAAACAGTCCATCTAACCAAGTCGAAATGTCTTATACTCAGCAAAAACTGTCTTAACCATCTTGATTTGAGAGTTTTATACTTGACAAACGTAGAATAAGTAAGATTATTAATCATGTCTTTTATTTCTTCCTTAGTAACTGAATCCTAAAACTGGTTATTTTACAGAAGGAAAAAAAAACAAACATCAACATTTTCCTCAGAAAATATATTAATATCAAAGCTGAATATTTTTGGAAGTTGGAGTGGGGCTTTTTTAGTTTTAGCTGTTTTAGGAGGATATGTGTGTGTGCAGGTGACTATTACTGTGCATAATTATTAGGCAACTTAACAATAAACAAAGATACCCATTTCTATTATTTATTTTCACCAGGGAAACCAATATAACAGCTCAACATTCACAAATATACATTTCTGACATTCAAAAACCAAACAAAAACAAATCAGTGAGCAATATAGCCACCTTTGTTTGCAAGGACACTGAAAAGGGGGGCTGCCATCCATGGATCCTGTCAGTGTGTTGATCTGTTCACCATCAACATTGCGTGCAGCAGCAACCACAGCCTCCCAGACACTGTTCAGAGAGGTGGACTGTTTTCCCTCCTTGTAAATCTCACATTTGATGAGGGACCACAGGTTCTCTATGGGGTTCAGATCAGGTGAACAAGGAGGCCATGTCATTAGTTTTTCTTCTTTTAGACCCTTTCTTGCAGCCACGCTGTGGAGTACTTGGATGCGTGTGATGGAGCATTGTCCTGCATGAAAATCATGTTTTTCTTGAAGGATGCCGACTTCTTCCTGTACCACTGCTGGAAGAAGGTGTCTTGGTGTCTTGGGGACTGGAGCTCTCTGGCCTTTACCGATCCAGCCACGGGTCCATCCATCTGGCCCATACCAGTACCCCACCTCCACCTTGCTGGCGTCTGAGTGAGACTGGAGCTCTCTGGCCTTTACCGATCCACCACGGGCCCATCCATCTGGCCCATCAAGACTCACTCTCATTTCATCAGTCCATAAAACCTTAGAAAAACCAGTCTTGAGATATTTCTTGGCCCAGTCTTGACGTTTCAGCTTGTGTGTCTTGTTCAGTGGTGGTGGTTTTTCAGCCTTTCTTACCTTGGCCATGTCTCTGAGTATTGCACACTTGTGCTTTTGGGCGCTCCAGTGATGTTGCAGCTCTGAAATATGGCAAAACAGCTGGCAGGTGGCATCTTGGCAGCTGCACGCTTGACTTTTCTCAGTTCATGGGCAGTTATTTTGCGCCTTGGCTTTTCCACACGTTTCTTGCGACCCTGTTGACTATTTTTAATGAAACGCTTGATTGTTGGATGATCACGCTTCAGAAGCTTGGACATTTTAAGAGTGCTGCATCCCTCTGCAAGATATCTCACTATTTTTGACTTGTCAAGTCCCTCTTCTGACCCATTTTGCCAAAGGAAGGGAAGTTGCCTAATAATTATGCACACCTGATATAGGGTGTTGTCACTAGACCACACCCCTTCTCATTACAGAGATGCACATCACCTGAAATGATTAATTGGTAGTAGGCTTTGGGCCATACAGCTTGGAGTAAGACAACATGCATAAAGAGGATGATGTGGTCAAAATACTCATTTGCCTAATAATTCTGCACGCCCTGTAGTTTATATTATGAGGTCAGTATTACTTCACACATGTGGAAATCTTATCTCTCTTAAAAAGTCCCCAATCATAATGTGAAATATTGTATTTTTTAGTTCCAGATACCTGTTGTTCAATATTACAGTAAGTGATTTTGTAGATCCATTGTGATCTGTAAGTTTCACTGAACATGTAGTATCGTATTTGAATGAGTTGATCATAATGCTAATATTAAAAGTTAAAATATAAAAACACATATATCAAAAATATTCAATATTTGGGAAGTTTCAACAGAAAATTAATTTTATAAATTCAAATTTATGTGAGTTTATTTTAAAATGTATATAAATATTTTGTTATATGAAAATAAAATAAAATATAACCAAATGAGGCAAAATATTGTTGGAACCAATTATGTTTCTCAATAAATTTCATGTTCAGTTTTCTAATAAGTAAGTCAATTAAATATAAACATCTTGACAATGTGCTAAAATAAAGGGAAACATTTCGGTTATTGTTATTTATAGGTTATTGTGTGATCATTTTCCCGGTCCGGCCCACTTAAGATCAAATCGTGCCGTTTGTGGCCCTTTAACTAAAATGAGTTTGACACCTCTGGGTGTTTCTCTTCCCCGGGAACAGTCATACTGCTGCATTTACATGCTAAAAACTTAGCATTGCAATATTCTGCACCCTTATTTCCGTCATACATCTCATTTACCTTGTTAGGGAGAAGAAGGCAACTGTGGGTCCGTTTTATTCCCAGACCGGATCAGAGCTCCCTCCAATTAAAAAAAAGAAAGAATAAAAGCTGCTCGGTTGTTTATTCCCATCTTACTCCGGTGCCGGTGTTGTGCTGAAAAAAGCCCCCCTGCCGTGGGGACCGGTAAGACTCCAGTTTGGTTCTCTTCGTCTCACAAGACAAAACTTTTCCTCTTTCCAGTTTTACTTTTTATTGAGTTTTGACACGTGCACATCAGTTAGACACAAGAGTAAACCCTCCACATATTCCATGTGAGATACATGTACACTTTATAAATCTCAAGATTGTTTTATATAATAAATTAACAAAAAAGGGGAAATCTAAGATAAAAATAATGTAACAAACAGAGCAGGTGGAGGAAAGAAAAGACACTAGTTAACATTTAAACTTGCACAATGCACCTTTAACAGGCGAAAACCTGGTTGTGTGGTTAGTAAATCAGCTGCAGCCAATTGTCTCATTTAAGAGACGCAAACCTTTGGTAAATCAGGGCCTTGGCGTTGTTTCTGCAGCTGAAACTTGCAGCATTTCCCAGAGGTTTTCAGGGTAAAACGGGAACTTTGTGCATCTGCTGCAGGAGCAGAAGCAGCGTCGTTATTTCCGCCGCAGCCGGCACATGGAAGCATCCGTCGGCATTTATGTGGAGGTTGTGATCGACTCTCTGTGATTCTCTCTCATGGAAATGAAATAAAAAGTTTGAAATAGAAATCGGGAATGTTGAATCCACATTTCTTGTCTTTGCTTT
Organism: Atherinomorus stipes; assembly: GCA_023101725.1. Classification (NCBI taxonomy): domain Eukaryota; kingdom Metazoa; phylum Chordata; class Actinopteri; order Atheriniformes; family Atherinidae; genus Atherinomorus; species Atherinomorus stipes. The sequence goes on along the minus strand of JALJCO010008274.1, from coordinate 42,988 downwards.
TGCAGGCGTGTCCTGCGGGATCACGGGACTTCCGGGAAAAGCAGTGCGCTGACTTCGACAACATGCCTTTCCGTGGGAAGTACTACAACTGGAAGCCTTACACCGGCGGTGAGTTCACACGGGACTCGTGAGCAGTTTCAGCGTAGATGTGGAGACTTTCCGCCGCTCCTGACTCGTCCCAGTCTGACGATGTCTGAGCTGTAAACCTGCCCGTCATCCTCTCTGAGGTCCGGATGACAGCTCGCAGGTCTGGTCTGCGTTCCTGTTAACGCCGACACAGGGAAGGTCTGTTTGATGGCTGCAGGATTCCTCACATTCCTCCCCACCGTCGCCGCTGCAGCAGCTGATGTCCCGACGCGTCTCCGGCGCGAGTGGACGGAGGTCGTCCCTGTGTTCGGACCACGGATCTCTCCTGGACCTCTCCACATCATGAAACCAGTTTTCCAAAACCTCAGGAGGCCCAGGCCGATATTGGCTTTCAAACTGAATACTGATATAAGCCGATACTTTTCCCATTTTATGTGTTTGTATGTGTTTATTTGTCAGGGACAGAGCATATAAAAACAAAGAAAACCTTCTAAATACAGCAGATTTAGCCAAAAGGCTGGTTTCATCTGTTGTCCCTACACTCTCAAAAATAGAGGTACATTTCTGTACCTGTAGGTACATTTTTTATTAATGTTAACATTCATTTAATGTCATTTATATATTTATTTCAGACTTGCAAGAAATAAAGAAAAAAGCTGGTGACAAAACTCACATTCATGATAATTAAATAATCCATAAAGCTCATAATATAAAGTACAAATTTTTACCATTTCAACCCAAAGGGTACCTGCAGCACTGAAAAATGTGTGTAGCTTGTACAATAACTATTATTAGCAGTACTTATAAATAGAGATGCACGATAACCATTTTTTAAAACTGATTCCAATTACCGATAAATTTCAGCTCCTAAAGGCCGATACCAATAACACACGTACATAACTAATTATACAAAATCAAAAATTACAACCTTATGGGTCATAAGTTATAGGGCTGGGAAAAAAAATATGGTTACACTGAAATATCGTGATATTCTCATATGCTGATATCATATCGATATTTAAAAATGTGGTATCGATCTATTTTACTAATGAAGTCTTGCAAGATTTTGTCATTCAGTCAAGAAATCTCGTGGGTTTTTGTAAAAATCTCTTGAGATTTCACAATTATCTTACGAAATCTTGCCAGATTTCGTTGGTAAAATAGATCAATATCGCATTTTTGAATATCTATATGAAATAAATTTTTACCATTTCAACCCAAAGGGTACCTGCAGCATTGAAAAATGTGTGTAGCTTGTACAATAACTATTATTAGCAGTACTTATAAATAGAGATGCTCGATAACCATTTTTTAAAACTGATTCCAATTACCGATAAATTTCAGCTCCTAAAGGCCGATACCAATAACACACGTACATAACTAATTATACAAAATCAAAAATTACAACCTTATGGGTCATAAGTTATAGGGCTGGGAAAAAATATGGTTACACTGAAATATCGTGATATTCTCATATGCTGATATCATATTGATATTTAAAAATGTGGTATCGATCTATTTTACTAATGAAGTCTTGCAAGATTTTGTCATTCAGTCAAGAAATCTCGTGGGTTTTTGTGAAATCTCTTGAGATTTCACAATTATCTTACGAAATCTTGCGAGATTTCGTTGGTAAAATAGATCAATATCGCATTTTTGAACATCTATATGAAATAAATTTTTACCATTTCAACCCAAAGGGTACCTGCAGCATTGAAAAATGTGTGTAGCTTGTACAATAAGCAGTACTTAGGGATGCACGATAACCATTTTTTAAAACTGATACCAATTATCGATAAATTTCAGCTCCTAAAGGCCGATACCGATAACCGATACCAATAACACACATACATAACTAATTCTACCAAATCAAAAATTTCAACCTTATGGGTCATAAGTTATAGGGCTGGAAAAAAATATGGATACACTGAAATATTGCGATATTTTCAAATGCTGATATCATATCGATATATACAAATGTGGTATCGATCTATTTTATTAATGAAATCTCACAAGATTTCGGCGTTTAGTCAAGAAATCTCGCGAGATTTCACAATTATCTGATGACATCTCGCAAGATTTAATTGGTAAAATAGATCAATATCGCATTTTTGAATATCTATATGAAATCTGCATATGAAAATATTGCGATATTTCAGTGTATCGATATTTTTTCCCAGCCCAAATAAGTTACCGGGTTAAGTCATCATGATATTGGAGTTATCGGAATGATGTAATAATTTCCTGTTATCGGCCCAATAATTATCGACCCGATGACTATTGTGCATCCCTACTTATAAACAGTCGTATAGTTTTAGTGTGTGTGTGTTAGAGGTGCAACAATAAACTAATATATATCGATATAGATCAATGCATCAATCGTAAATCGATCAAAAAACCCAATCCAATATTGACCCAAAATTGATATGTAACCCACTTTTATTATGAAAATGGTTTTATTTTGAAAGTTCTCTGATACAAGATTTTCACAACAAAAAACATGTTTATCGTTGTGACACGGGGAGATTATTCTGCAAAGCTTACAGTTATTGCTAAGAAACAATAACCTTGTTTATTACTTGTAATATTTTTACATCGTTTTATATGAATTGGTGGATCAAATTGAATTGAAATCGTATCGTGACTGAATTTGAGATATCAGCAGATATCGAATTGCGTTTCCGCTGTATCGATATAATATCGTATCGTGATTAAACCAGTGACTTACACCACTATGTGTGTGTGTGTGTGTGTGTGTGTGTGTGTGCAGGTGGTGTGAAGCCTTGTGCGCTGAACTGCTTAGCAGAGGGCTACAACTTCTACACGGAGCGCTCGCCCGCAGTCATCGATGGCACCCGATGCCAGGCCGACTCCCTGGACATCTGCATCAACGGAGAGTGTAAGGTAGGACGTGTCCTCGCACACTCGTTCTCTGTCTGCTCTCACCGACGCTTCACATCCACACCAACGTGTGTGTGTCTGCAGGCTCCTCCCCCACGACAACAATCATCCTGCGGTTTACACAAAAGAGGATGTGACGGTCACTGACACCTAGTGGCCGAGTCAGAGATAGCAGCCGTCTCCAACGCTGTCCACCTGTTGCCTAGCAAAAAAAAGTGAAGATTAAAATCGTAAAGTTGTGACGCTACAGTAAGACTGAAGTTTTGTCCTCAGTCTGGCAGCAACTTTCAGAGTTAGGCGGGAAAACAAAATTCTGCCGTAGCTGAACGATGGGGAGATAAACGTGAAACCGCATCGTCCTGATATGTGGACGCAGATGATTCAGAGTTTGCACTCATCAGACACGAAGGCGGAGCCTGGCATCGTCCACCTTCTGCATCATCAGCTGCGTGTGGAAGAAGTTTGTTTCCTCCCAAAGTACGGTTGGTTTGGGAGGTGCAGAAAACGAGCAAACCCAGCTCTGAAAGGCAGGAGGCGGACTACGATGCACGGCATTGCAGGGCCAGGATGAAGATTATGCTGGATTAGGAGAGTCAGGATGAAGATTATGCTAGATTAGGAAAGTCAGGATGAAGATGATGCTGGATTAGGAGAGTCAGGATGAAGATGATGCTGGATTAGGAGAGTCAGGATGAACATGATGCTGGATTAGAAGAGTCAGGATGAAGATGATGCTGGATTAGGAGAGTCAGGATGAAGAGGATGCTGGTTTAGGAGAGTTAGGATGAAGATAATGCTGGATTAGGAGAGTCAGGATGAAGATGATGCTGGATTAACAGGGTCAGGATGAAGATGATGCTGGATTAGGAGAGTCAGGATGAAGATGATGCTGGATTAGGATAGTCAGGATGAAGATGATGCTGGATTAGGAGAGTCAGGATGAAGATGATGCTGGATTTGGGGGATTCAGGATGAAGATGATGCTGAATTAGAAGAGTCAGGATGAAGATGATGCTGGATTAGAAGAGTCAGGATGAAGATGATGCTGGCTTAGGAGAGTCAGGATGAAGATGATGCTGGATTAACAGGGTCAGGATGAAGATGATGCTGGATTAGAAGGGGCAGGATGAAGATGATGCTGGATTAGGAGAGTCAGGATGAAAATGATGCTGGATTAGGGGATTCAGGATGAAGATGATGCCGGATTAGAAGAGTCAGGATGAAGATGATGCTGGATTAGAAGGGTCAGGATGAAGAAGATTCTGGATTAGGAGATTCAGGATGAAGATGATGCTGGATTAGGAGAGTCAGGATGAAGATGATGCTGGATTAGGAGAGTCAGGATGAAGATGATGCTGGATTAGAAGGGTCAGGATGAAGAAGATGCTGGATTAGAAGAGTCAGGATGAAGATGATGCTGGATTAGGAGATTCAGGATGAAGATGATGCTGGATTTAGAAGATTCAGGATGAAGATGATGCTGGATTAGAAGAGTCAGGATGAAGATGATGCTGGATTAGAAGAGTCAGGATGAAGATGATGCTGGATTAGGAGAGTCAGGATGAAGATGATGCTGGATTAGGAGGGTCAGGATGAAGATGATGCTGGATTAGGAGAGCCAGGATGAAGATGATGCTGGATTAGGAGGGTCAGGATGAAGATGATGCTGGATTAGGAGAGCTAGGATGAAGATGATGCTGGATTAGGAGAGCTAGGATGAAGATGATGCTGGATTAGGAGAGCTAGGATAAAGATGATGCTGGATTTGAGGGGGTCCAGTTTGATTTGGAGAAACCCAGATGTGCCGCGGTTAGCAGGGTTACTGGGTGTGTATTGGTGATATGAGGGATGCATCCAGAGCAGGAATGGCCCGTCAGGCTGGTCTCATCCTCACTGCACTGCTGGTGGAGCCATGATGGCGTCTGCACGTGTGCATGAAGAGCGTGGATGCGTGTCTCCAGCGCCTCCTCTCCAGCGCCCCCTCGTCTGCAGCGCCCACTCATCTCCAGCCCCCTCGCAGCGCCTCGTCGCAGCGCCCCTCGTCTCCAGCGCCCCCTCGTCTGCAGCGCCCCCTCGTCTCCAGCGTCCCCACGTCTCCAGCGCCCCCTCGTCTGCAGCGCCCCCTCGTCTCCAGCGCCCCCCCGTCTCCAGCGCCCCTCGTCTGCAGCGCCCCCTCGTCTCCAGCATCCCCACGTCTCCAGCGCCCCCCCTCTCTCCATCCCCCCCTCTCACCCCCTCTCTCCAGCATCCCCCCCCCCCGTCCCAGCTCCCCTCTCTCCAGCTCCCCTCGTCTCCAGCGCCCCCTCTCAGCGCCCCCTCGTCTCCAGCGCCCCCTCGTCTCCAGCGCCCTCTCCTCTCAGCGCCCCGTCTGCAGCGCCCCCTCGTCTGCAGCGCCCCTCGTCTCCAGCGCCCCTCGTCTGCAGCGCCCTCTCGCCTCCAGCATCCCCACATCTCCAGCGCCCCCTCGTCTCCAGCGCCCCCTCGTCTCCAGCGCCCCCTCGTCTGCAGCGCCCCCTCGTCTCCAGCGCCCCCTCGTCTCCAGCGCCCCCTCGTCTCCAGCGCCCCCTCGTCTGCAGCGCCCCCTCGTCTCCAGCGCCCCCTCGTCTCCAGCGCCCCTCGTCTGCAGCGCCCCTCGTCTGCAGCGCCCCCTCGTCTCCAGCGCCCCCTCGTCTGCAGCGCCCCTCGTCTGCAGCGCCCCCTCGTCTCCAGCGCCCCTCGTCTGCAGCGCCCCCTCGTCTGCAGCGCCCCTCGTCTCCAGCGCCCCCTCGTCTGCAGCGCCCCCCTCGTCTCCAGCGCCCCTCGTCTCCAGCGCCCCCTCGCCTCCAGCGCCCCTCGTCTGCAGCGCCTCCTCGTCTCCAGCGCCCCCGTCGTCTCCAGCACCCCCTCGTCTCCAGCGCCCCTCGTCTCCAGCGCCCCTCGTCTGCAGCGCCCCCGTCTGCAGCGCCCCCTCGTCTCCAGCGCCCCCTCGTCTGCAGCGCCCCTCATCTGCAGCGCCCCTCGTCTCCAGCGCCCCTCGTCTCCAGCGCCCCCTCGTCTGCGCACCCTCTCAACTCCAGCGTCCCCACGTCTCCAGCGCCCCCTCGTCTCCAGCGCCCCCTCGTCTCCAGCGCCCCCTCGTCTCCAGCGCCCCCTCGTCTGCAGCGCCCCCTCGTCTCCAGCGCCCCCTCGTCTGCAGCGCCCTCTCGTCTCCAGCATCACCTCGTCTCCAGCGCCCCCTCGTCTCCAGCGTCCCCTCGTCTGCAGCGTCCCCTCGTCTGCAGTGTCCCCTCCTCTCCAGCGCCCCCTGGTCTCCAGCGTCCCCTCATCTCCAGCGTCCCCTCGTCTGCAGCGTCCCCTTGTCTCCAGCGCCCTCTCGTCTCCAGCGCCCCGTCGTCTCCAGCACCCCCTGGTCTCCAGCGCCCCTCGTCTCCAGCACCCCCTCGTCTCCAAGCGCCCCCTCGTCTCCAGCGTCCCCTCATCTCCAGCGCCCCCTCATCTCCAGCGTCCCCTCGTCTCCAGCGTCCCCCCGTCTCCAGCGCCCCCTCGTCTCCAGGCTCTTCTCCTGACGTTCATCTCTGTTCAGGGTCTCCAGCTTTTCTCTGACAGCTCTGCTAGCTGGAAGCTGATTGCAGAAACAAAAGCTGGCTATTCTCCGGCAGAACAATCCGGCCTTCCCGCTGCTGATTGTGATCACATGACGCGTGAACGGCTCGCTCTGACTCTTATCAGGCCTCCGCAGCCTCGGCCAGGATTGTTTTATGGTAAATAAAAGACAAAAATCTGAGTTCTTACTGAAGAACGATTTTCTTTATGTTTGAAAAGGCAGATTTAATAACAACAAAAAACATTTTATTGAACAAAGTTGGCAGTGGTGGCTGCCTTTGTTTTCATGGACATGAATGATTTTCTGCTGATGTGTGTGTGAGAGTTGAAGCCCCGTCTGCCTCCACCTGAGCGTACGCTTTCATTCCTGCTTGGCAGAAAGATGCAGCATCTGTGGCTGCAGCCGTGAGAGGCGCTTCTCTCCCAGCGTACGAGCTCTGCAGCGTCGTGTTTTATTCCAGCCGCCGTTTCTCTGGCTTCGCCGTCGCTCTGCGATAAATCTCTGCAACTGCTTGGAGGGATGTCAGTGACGCTGAGAGCTGCGATGCTGCACATGGAGGAGGCAGAAGATCACACATTAACCAGACAGAAGGAGCCTCCTGCAGCAGAAACGCTGCCATCATTTATCCTTAAAAAGCGCCTCCAGCATCCAGCTCTGGCTTAAATCTGCACAGACATCCCGCCTACCGTCTTTCTCTACGTGTGAGGATGTAAAGAAAGACCCAGGTCCTCCTATAGCCATCTCTAGTACCAGTAGGTACTAGAGATGGGTATGTTGATACCCTGGAGTCGATACTTTTATACCAGCCTGGCAAAATATCAGATCTGATACTTTTGGAGTATGGAGATACCACTGTTCAGATACAAAATATGCAGTTTGTTTCCACTTCTGAGAGTTTTAGGCAATGAAATGATGAAAGCAGCCAGATTCCAGCTTCTGTATCACATGATGGTGGTAGCCTATCAGATTCTAGCTTCTGTATCACATGATGGTGGTAGCCTATCAGATTCTAGCTTCTGTATCACATGATGGTGGTAGCCTATCAGACTCTAGCTTATGTATCACATGATGGTGGTAGCCTATCAGATTCTAGCTTCTATATTACATGATGGTGGTAGCCTATCAGATTCTAGCTTCTGTATCACATGAATGTGGTAGCCTATCAGATTCTAGCTCCTGTATCACATGATGGTGGTAGCCTATCAGATTCTAGCTCCTGTATCGCATGATGGTAGTAGCCTATCAGATTCTAGCTTCTGTATCACATGATGGTGGTACCCTATCAGATTCTAGCTCCTGTATCACATGATGGTGGTAGCCTATCAGATTCTAGCTCCTGTATCGCATGATGGTAGTAGCCTATCAGATTCTAGCTTCTGTATCACATGATGCTGGTAGCCTATCAGATTCTAGCTCCTGTATCACATGATGGTGGTAGCCTATCAGATTCTAGCTCCTGTATCGCATGATGGTGGTAGCCTATCAGATTCTAGCTTCTGTGTCACATTATGGTGGTAGCCTATCAGATTCTAGCTTCTGTGTCACATTATGGTGGTAGCCTATCAGATTCTAGCTTCTGTATCACATGATGGTGGTAGCCTATCAGATTCTAGCTTCTGTATCACATGATGGTGGTAGCCTATCATATTCTAGCTTCTGTGTCACATGATGGTGGTAGCCTATCAGATGTAATGATTATGCTGCTACTGTTAGTGATGATGTTTTGGTATCTTTTAGTTTATTGAACATTATGTTTTGGTAAATCTATATTACTAATACATTTTATATTTGAACATTTTCCACTGAATAAATTTAAATAATCTTTAACCTTAAGTTTTTTTGATTATTGAAAGAAGTTTTAATTTTATTTTTGCTTAAATTACTCATCAATATAGTTCATTGTTGTTTTAAAAGTATTTTTTCCAGTACTTCTGATCTCAACTTCTGCTTTTATCTAATCTTGTGCTTGCATTCAGATATTAATGCAAACTACAATCATGTGACTTTCTTTAAAGGGGAAGTTCAGGATTTTTGACATAGGGCCTCATTTTCAAGTGAGCCAGAATGCTGCTTGTCACTGAAGACAGTTTCAACATATTTCATTCCGTTATTCTAGTTCCAGTGGGTCGCCAATGCTAATGCTAGTGCAAGTCAAAAGGAATCTGCTAGCCTGTCATTAAAAACAATCTTATCCACTCTGCAGAACATCCGAGGCAAATCATTTTTAACTTCAGACTATCTGTGTAAATGCCATGTTAACAGAATAATGTTGACTAACCTGCATTTCGTTGCATTTGATTGTTGCTGCTGAGAAACTTTACAAAGTTTTACTTCCTGTATTTAGCAGTAGAGTGATGTCATCTGTTGCTACATGCATTAAGGAATTTAATTTCACAAATATGAAATCTAAAATATGGCCACGTATGAAAAGCATGAGGATATGTCGGATCTTGAAGATCATTTCAAACTTTTTCATCAGACTAACTGTCACTGTATCTCCATGAACCGAAATACACTGGCAAAGGTAGTAAGCTGCTAAGAAGCTAGTTCCTCAATATGTCATGCAAAATTTGTCATACAAGGATAGTTTTACTTTTATAACACACAAGCTTACTAGTTTAACGCAGCATTTACACAGGTAGTCTTGCTGATTTTCCTCGGATCTTCTGTGGAGTGGATAAGATTGGTTTTAATGACAGGCTAGCAGATTCCTATTGACTTCCACTAGCATTAGCATCAGCAACCTCCTGGAACTAGAATAACGGGATGAAATATGTTGAAACCGTCTTCAGTGATAAGTAGCATTCTGGCTCACTTGTAAATGAGACCCCATGTCAAAAATCCTGAACTTCCCCTTTAAGGGACAAAAAGTACCTATCGATCAATACTAGTGCAGTTATACGACACTTCACTGTATGTCTATAAAACTGTCAGAACTTCATAAACATAGAGGATAAAGTGGGTTTCTGGTGGATCCGGGTCACCTTGGTGAATAGCCAATAGTCCGCTTCTGTCGTCCAGATAATGACAAATTCAGATTATTATGGTATGGATAGTAATTTGGTTGTTTATTTATTTATGCGTTAAAAGATACTATACAGATGAATCTATATATCTTTTCCATAAAAACTTTAATTTGACTGCCCTGTTAAAACGAATCTGCATCAACATTGGTTTACTTGGTATCAGATCAATACCAAATAATGCAAAATCGCACACCCCTACAGCAGCAGAAACTGTTGCATCATCCAGTCCAGGATAGATTTGTCACATGACTCGTCTCATCTTCCTGTTGGTTACTGTGTTTTGCGGCTATGATCTGTTTATCTTTATTTATTTTATTTTATTTCAGACAAACAGAGCATTTAATGAGGCAGGTTCTGGTCGTTTCAGCAGCTGTGAAAAGGCTGTTCCTGAAGCTGGACCGGCTGCTGCTCTGTGGGGGATGTTTGGGGAAGGATCTGTTTTGTTTGTTTATGAAGGAAGTTTCTAGAACACAGTGACTTCCATGTTTTATACACACAACTTTCACACAGTCCCGTCTCAGAGAAACTCCGTTCCTGCTGCTGCGTTACAGAAAACGGCTGCACTTTGCTCCGAAATTTACTTTTTAAGCTACTTTCAGGTCAAAATGTCACAAGAAAATACTTCAGTGTTTTTTTTTTTTGCATAGAATTGAATGAATTAACAGTTGGACAGTCTCATTCTTTGGGTCATGAACTGCACAGGTGTCCAGTTTGTAGTGTTTGAATGTTAAATATATACATACATTTTATATAAACTCTAATATTTCTTTAAATGTAAATTCAGCATGAGTTGCGACTAGAAAAAAGTGACTGTGTTGCATAAAAAAAAAAAAATTAAAATGAAAACTGGAAGTGAAACTCAAACCAGTCACACTCCAGAAACTCTGAAGGACAAATAATTATTCTCTGTGTTTTCTGAGCTGGTGTTGCTAACAGCTGATCTGCTCTATGAACTGTTTCTAATCAAACTCTTATTGATCAGTCTCATTGGTGAAGTGCTGACTCGTTCCCAGTTCAACCAGTGACCCCAGCTCTCTGGCTTTGTGTCTGTGAAGCACGTGGGCTGTGACAACATCTTGGGCTCTGATGCTAAAGAAGATCGATGCCGAGTGTGTGGAGGCGACGGCAGCACCTGCGAAGCCACTGAAGGACTTTTCAACGAGTCGCTACCCAGAGGAGGTAAAGCTCATCCAGCTCGCTGCTGTATGAAAATCAGGTTTCCTGCTGCGAGAGGAGGTTTAATTCTGCTGTAATGAGTCCAGGAGACACCAGACAACTGTCAGGACGTCAGAATGACTCATTAGGGATGGAAATACCGATACTCTGGAGTCAATACTTTGATAGAAGGCAGGCAGAATATCATATTTGATACTTTTTATTATGGAGATACCACTGTACAAAAAATGCAGTTTGTTTCCACTTCTGAGAGTTTTAGGAAATAAAAATGATATGATAGAAGCCAGATTCTAATTTCTGGACCACATGACGGAGGTAGCCTATCAGATTCTAGCTCCTGTATCTCGTGATGGTGGTAGCCTATCAGCTTCTAGTTTCTATATCTCATGATGGTGGTAGCCTATCAGCTTCTAGTTTCTATATCTCGTGGTAGCCTATCAGCTTCTAGTTTCTGTATCTCATGATGGTGGTAGCCTATCAGCTTCTGGTTTCTATATCTCATGATGGTGGTAGCCTATCAGCTTCTAGCTTCTGTATCACATGATGGTGGTAGCCTATCAGCTTCTAGTTTCTGTATCACATGATGGTGGTAGCCTATCAGATTCTAGTTTCTATATCTCATGATGGTGGTAGCCTATCAGCTTCTAGTTTCTATATTACATGATGGTGGTAGCCTATCAGCTTCTAGTTTCTATATCACATGATGGTGGTAGCCTATCAGCTTCTAGTTTCTGTATCACATGATGGTGGTAGCCTATCAGATTCTAGCTTCTATATCTCATGATGGTGGTAGCCTATCAGATTCTAGCTTCTGTATCTCATGATGGTGGTAGCCTATCAGCTTCTAGTTTCTATATCACATGATGGTGGTAGCCTATCAGCTTCTAGTTTCTATATCTCATGATGGTGGTAGCCTATCAGATTCTAGCTTCTGTATCACATGATGGTGGTAGCCTATCAGATTCTAGCTTCTGTATCACATGATGGTGGTAGCCTATCAGATTCTAGCTTCTGTGTCACATGATGGTGGTAGCCTGTCAGATTCTAGCTTCTGTATCACATGATGGTGGTAGCCTATCAGATTCTAGCTTCTGTGTCACAAGATGGTGGTAGCCTATCAGATTCTAGCTTCTGTATCACATGATGGTGATAGCCTATCAGATTCTAGCTTCTGTATCACATGATGGTGGTAGCCTATCAGATTCTAGCTTCTGTATCTCATGATGGTGGTAGCCTATCAGCTTCTGGTTTCTATATCTCATGATGGTGGTAGCCTATCAGCTTCTAGTTTCTATGTGACATGATGGTGGTAGCCTATCAGATTCTAGCTTCTGTATCACATGATGGTGGTAGCCTATCAGATTCTAGCTTCTGTATCACATGATGGTGGTAGCCTATCAGCTTCTAGCTTCTGTATCACATGATGGTGGTAGCCTATCAGATTCTAGTTTCTATATCACATGATGGTGGTAGCCTATCAGCTTCTAGTTTCTATATCTCATGATGGTGGTAGCCTATCAGATTCTAGCTTCTGTATCACATGATGTTGGTAGCCTATCAGCTTCTAGTTTCTATATCTCATGATGGTGGTAGCCTATCAGCTTCTAGTTTCTATGTTACATGATGGTGGTAGCCTATCAGCTTCTAGTTTCTGTATCACATGATGGTGGTAGCCTATCAGCTTCTAGCTTCTGTATCACATGATGGTGGTAGCCTATCAGATTCTAGCTTCTGTATCACATGATGGTGGTAGCCTATCAGCTTCTAGTTTCTATATCTCATGATGGTGGTAGCCTATCAGATTCTAGCTTCTATATCACATGATGGTGGTAGCCTATCAGCTTCTAGTTTCTGTATCTCATGATGGTGGTAGCCTATCAGATTCTAGTTTCTGTATCACATGATGGTGGTAGCCTATCAGATTCTAGCTTCTGTATCACATGATGGTGGTAGCCTATCAGATTCTAGCTTCTGTGTCACATGATGGTGGTAGCCTATCAGATTCTAGCTTCTGTATCACATGATGGTGGTAGCCTATCAGATTCTAGCTTCTGTGTCACATGATGGTGGTAGCTCTATCAGATTCTAGCTTCTGTATCACATGATGGTGGTAGCCTATCAGATTCTAGCTTCTGTATCACATGATGGTGGTAGCCTATCAGATTCTAGCTTCTGTATCTCATGATGGTGGTAGCCTATCAGCTTCTAGTTTCTATATCTCATGATGGTGGTAGCCTATCAGCTTCTAGTTTCTATGTCACATGATGGTGGTAGCCTATCAGATTCTAGCTTCTGTATCACATGATGGTGGTAGCCTATCAGATTCTAGCTTCTGTATCACATGATGGTGGTAGCCTATCAGATTCTAGCTTCTGTGTCACATGATGGTGGTAGCCTATCAGATTCTAGCTTCTGTATCACATGATGGTGGTAGCCTATCAGATTCTAGCTTCTGTATCACATGATGGTGGTAGCCTATCAGATTCTAGTTTCTGTATCACATGATGGTGGTAGCCTATCAGATTCTAGCTTCTGTATCACATGATGGTGGTAGCCTATCAGATTCTAGTTTCTGTGTCACATGATGGTAGTAGCCTATCAGATTCTAGCTTCTGTGTCACTGATGGTGGTAGCCTATCAGATTCTAGCTTCTATATCTCATGATGGTGGTAGCCTATCAGCTTCTAGTTTCTATATCTCATGATGGTGGTAGCCTATCAGATTCTAGTTTCTGTGTCACATGATGGTAGTAGCCTATCAGATTCTAGTTTCTGTATCACATGATGGTGGTAGCCTATCAGATTCTAGCTTCTGTATCACATGATGGTGGTAGCCTATCAGATTCTAGCTTCTGTATCACATGATGGTTATAGCCTAATTGGGTTTAATAAAGTATAAATTATTATTATTCAGAAACATTGTTCTTAGGTGTTGGACTATTTTTTCACGTATTTGTTGATCATCTCGTCATCGTGGCTTGTAAACAGCTGAGCCCTTTGGAGATGATCCTTTTATACCCAGTCATGACACCCACCTGTTTCCAGCTCACCTGTGAAATCCTCCAAACAGGTGTTCTTTGAGCATTCTTCAACTTTCCCAGTCTTTTGTTGCTCCTGTCCCAGCTTTACTGGAACATGCTCCATTTCACACAGAGCAAATATTTGCACATAAACAATCAGGTTCATCAGTTCAAACATTAAACATCTTGTCTTTGTGGTGGATTCAGTGGAATGTATGTTGAAGAGGATGGTGCAGTATGGCGCACCCTCCCTCGCAGGATCATCTGTCATGGAAATGTGCTTTTTGTCACCTACATGCATTCAGACGGATGTGGTCAGAATATTAATCAGAGGATTAATTACATGATGGGGTGATGAAATGGGGTGTTGGGTGTAGCCTGGGGAGAGAAAACATACTTCTCCTTCTATGGTATGGCTAGTAAACCATCTAAAAATACTGCGTGCACGTAAGACTGTAAAAAAAGAAAACAGGGATGTTTTCTCCCCCGACAGGATTGCTTTGTCCTTTTTGGGTGATTTGGAATTTAATCTATATGTTCTGTAACTTTTACGTCTTCTCTGTGTTGTAAAATATGTCAGAGAGAAATGAGGATGAGGCGGGGGGGCTGGGGGAGAAATACTACCTCAGTAATAACTGTTTCTGTCTCCCAGGCTACATGGAGGTGGTTCATATCCCCAAAGGATCCGTTTACATTGAGATTAGAGAAGTCGCCGTGTCGAAGAATTACATCGGTGAGTAAGCTGCACTTCTCCGAGTTCTGCTTCCAGAAACAGCGGCTCGGTTCTGTGAGGAACACGGAACCGAGCCGCATCTCATTAATGCTTCAGAGAAAGTTCCTCATCATTTATGAACTCTCACGTGCACGAGGATGTGTTTGGATTTATGTCTCATATTTGTAAGTTATGTCCACGTAAACAGGAGAATCTGGTTCTGATGATGACTGGGATTAAAGGTTCCAGATGCTGACTGGGATTAAAGGTTCTGATGCTGACTGGGGTTAAAGGTTCTGATGCTGACTGGGATTAAAGGTTTTGATGCTGACTGGGATTAAAGGTTCTGATGCTGACTGGGATTAAAGGTTCTAGATGCTGACTGATTAAAAGGTTTTAGATGCTGACTGGGATTAAAGGTTCTGATGCTGACTGGGATTAAAGGTTCTGATGCTGACTGGGATTAAAGGTTCTAGATGCCGACTGGGATTAAAGGTTCTAGATGCTGACTGATTTAAAGGTTTTAGATGCTGACTGGGATTAAAGGTCCTAGATGCTGACTGGGATTAAAGGTTCTAGATGCTGACTGGGATTAAAGGTTCTAATGCTGACTGGGATTAAAGGTTCTGATGCTGACTGGGATTAAAGGTTTTAGATGCTGACTGGGATTAAAGGTTCTGATGCTGACTGGGATTAAAGGTTTCAGATGCGGACTGGGATTAAAGGTTCTAGATGCTGACTGGGATTAAAGGTTCTGATGCTGACTGGGATTAAAGGTTCTGATGCTGACTGGGATTAAAGGTTTTAGATGCTGACTGGGATTAAAATGTTCTGATGCTGACTGGGATTAAAGGTTCTAATGCTGACTGGGGTTAAAGGTTCTAGATGCTGACTGGGGTTAAAGGTTCTGATGCTGACTGGGGTTAAAGGTTCTGATGCCACTGGGATTAAAGGTTCTAATGCTGACTGGGGTTAAAGGTTCTAGATGCTGACTGGGGTTAAAGGTTCTAGATGCTGACTGGGATTAAAGGTTCCGATGCTGACTGGGATTAAAGGTTCTGATGCTGACTGGGATTAAAGGTTTTAGATGCTGACTGGGATTAAATGTTCTGATGCTGACTGGGATTAAAGGTTCTAATGCTGACTGGGGTTAAAGGTTCTGATGCCACTGGGATTAAAGGTTCTAATGCTGACTGGGATTAAAGGTTCTAGATGCTGACTGGGATTTAAGGTTCTAGATGCCGACTGGGATTAAAGGTTCTAGATGCTGACTGGGATTAAAGGTTCTAGATGCTGACTGGGATTAAAGGTTCTAGATGCTGACTGGGATTAAAGGTTCTAATGCTGACTGGGATTAAAGGTTCTGATGCTGACTGGGATTAAAGGTTTCAGATGCTGACTGGGATTAAAGGTTCTGATGCTGACTGGGATTAAAGGTTTCAGATGCGGACTGGGATTAAAGGTTCTAGATGCTGACTGGGATTAAAGGTTCTGATGCTGACTGGGATTAAAGGTTCTAATGCTGACTGGGATTAAAGGTTCTAATGCTGACTGGGGTTAAAGGTTCTAGATGCTGACTGGGGTTAAAGGTTCTAGATGCCGACTGGGATTTAAGGTTCTAGATGCCGACTGGGATTAAAGGTTCTAGATGCTGACTGGGATTAAAGGTTCTAGATGCCGACTGGGATTAAAGGTTCTGGATGCCGACTGGGATTAAAGGTTCTAGATGCCGACTGGGATTAAAGGTTCTAGATGCCGACTGGGATTAAAGGTTCTAAATGCCGACTGGGATTAAAGGTTCTGATGCTGACTGGGATTAAAGGTTCTTTTATACTGGCTGGTTTAGATTTTAAAAACAAGGATTAAAGTTTTAAGGTTCCATGAACACAGAAGTGATAATTCTCAAGTCTTTAAGTCTTGATGATGGATGATGGAGAGATTATCATTCAGTTTTACCATTTAATAATCTCTTTAATAATCTCCAAGTTGCTTTTTCTCACAGAATAAAAACAAATCATTTAGAGTTATTGATAAAAACTAACGGGACGTTCTGACGGGATCCATCAGTCTGTGGAACCTTTAATTCCCTGCAGAGTGATGAACGGGCCTTTTTCATGTGATCCTCTTCATGTGTGTCTTTTGTCTCGTTTTGCCGTGAACCGTTGCTGCAGCCAGAGTGTCGGGAGAAAACACTCTGGATTAAGCTGGTTCTGCGCGTTCTCATTAACGCACGAGGACGTGACGGCATGCTGAGTTCATAGCGGACGTGTTGACGGAGGCCTTCAGTTCTGCTCTGAGCTGCGTCAGATTTATGGAGCCGTGGTGACAGAATCTCTTCCACCAGGATTAGGAGGAGATCATGTCCATGTATCAACGTTTAAAGAGTCAAATCCAGACTTTCACTCTCACTAATATTCTAACGGATCTTTAGACGTACGGACGATGACAAAGTTTTACTTCTACAGCAGAATTTTCTGCTCGTTAAGTCAGAAAAGATTTTATTAAATCTGCACGAGGGAGTGAGACGGCGATGAGAGCCGATGCACAAGAAGATGAGGGGGGAATGGGGGGATACTGCGGAGGCGGATCTGCAGGACAGAACTGGGACTGCTGTAGGACCCGGTTGTCCCGGGACTGCTGCAGGACCGGGTTGTCCCGGAACTGCTGCAGGACCCAGTCGTCTCGAGACTGCTGTGGGACCTGGTTGTCCTGGAACTGCGGTAGGAACCAGTTGTCCCGAGACTGCTGTAGGACCCGGTTGTCCCAGGATGACTGCAGGACCTGGTTGTCCCCGGACTGCTGTAAGAACTAGGTGTCCCAGAACTGCAACAGGACCCAGTCGTCTTGGGACTGCTGTGGGACCCAGTTGTCCTGGAACTGCTGTAGGAACTAGTTGTCCCGGGACTGCTGTAGGACCCGGTTGTCTTGGGACTGCTGTGGGACCCAGTTGTCCCTGGATGACTGCAGGACCTGGTTGTCCCCGGACTGCTGTGGGACCCAGTTGTCCCAGGACTGCTGTAGGACCCGGTTGTCCTGGAACTGCTGTAGGAACCAGTTGTCCCGGGACTGCTGCAGGACCCAGTTGTCCCAGGATGACTGCAGGACCTGGTTGTCCCCGGACTGCTGTGGGACCCGGTTGTCCCAGAACTGCAACAGGACCCAGTCGCCTTGGAACTGCTGTTGGACCCAGTTGTCCTGGAACTGCTGTAGGAACTAGTTGTCCCGGGACTGCTGTAGGACCCGGTTGTCTTGGGACTGCTGTGGGACCCAGTTGTCCCGGGACTGCTGCAGGACCCGGTTGTCCCAGGATGACTGCAGGACCTGGTTGTCCCCGGACTGCTGTAAGAACTAGGTGTCCCAGAACTGCAACAGGACCCAGTCGTCTTGGGACTGCTGTGGGACCTGGTTGTCCTGGAACTGCTGTAGGAACCAGTTGTCCCCGGACTGCTGTGGGACCCAGTTGTCCCGGGACTGCTGCAGGACCCGGTTGTCTCGGGACTGCTGTAGGAACCAGTTGTCTTGGGACTGCTGCAGGACCCGGTTGTCCTGGAACTGCTGCAGGACCCGGTTGTCTCGGGACTGTTGTAGGACCCGGTTGTCCTGGAACTGCTGTAGGAACCAGTCGTCTTGGGACTGCTGTGGGACCTGGTTGTCCTGGAACTGCTGTAGGAACCAGTTGTCCCGGGACTGCTGTAGGACCCGGTTGTCCTGGAACTGCTGTGGGACCCAGTTGTCCCGGAACTGCTGGGACCCGTTTCAGTGCAGAGGAAGTGGATCTTCTCAGATCTGCTGGTCTTGGAGACCAGCGTGTGTTTTGACAAGCAGGTTCCACCTGAACTGGTTTCTGGCTCGTACCTGTCGGTGCACGTCATCGTCTTCATCTGTGATGATGAAGAGGAGCAATGATGACGATGATGTTTTTCTTCTCTTTGCTGACTCAGCCTTGAAATCTGAAGAAGACGATTACTACATCAACGGAGCCTGGACCATCGACTGGCCCAGGAAGTTCGAGATCGCGGGGACCACGTTCCACTACAGGAGACCCACCGATGAACCCGAGTCTCTGGAGGCGCTGGGAGCCACCACCGAAAACCTGGTTGTCATGGTAACACAACTTTAATCTCATTTTCTGTGTCGGGATCAGGTCTTAAAAACCTCTTCCAACCTCGGTCCAGTTTGTAATCCTGACTCAGATGCAGGATTAGGAGAGTCAGGATGAAGATGATGCAGGATTAGGAGAGTCAGGATGAAGATGATGCTGGATTAGTAGAGTCAGGAGGAAGATGATGCTGGATTAGTAGAGCCAGGATGAAGATGATGCTGGATTAGGAGAGTCAGGATGAAGATGATGCTGGATTAGGAGAGTCAGGATGAAGATGATGCTGGATTAGTAGAGCCAGGATGAAGATGATGCTGGATTAGGAGAGTCAGGATGAAGATGATGCTGGATTAGGAGAGTCAAGATGAAGATGATGCTGGATTAGGAGAGTCAGGATGAAGATGATGCTGGATTAGGAGAGCCAGAATGAAGATGATGCTGGATTAGTAGAGCCAGGATGAAGATGATGCTGGATTAGGAGAGTGAGGATGAAGATGATGCTGGATTAGGAGAGCCAGAATGAAGATGATGCTGGATTAGTAGAGTCAGGATGAAGATGATGATGGATTAGGAGAGTCAGGATGAAGATGATGCTGGATTAGGAGTGTCAGGAGGAAGATGATGCTGGATTAGGAGAGTCAGGATAAAGATGATGCTGGATTAGAGGAGCAAGGATGAAGATGATGCTGGATTAGGAGTGTCAGGATGAAGATGATGCTAGATTAGAAGTGTCAGGATGAAGATGATGCTGGATTAGGAGTGTCAGGATGAAGATGATGCTGGATTAGGAGAGTGAGGATGAAGATGATGCTGGATAAGAGGAGCAAGGATGAAGATGATGCTGGATTAGGAGTGTCAGGATGAAGATGATGCTAGATTAGGAGATCCAGGATGAAGATGATGCTGGATTAGGAGAGCCAGGATGAAGATGATGCTGGAGTAGAAGAGTCAGGATGAAGATGCTGCAGGATTAGGAAAGTCAGGATGAAGATGCTGCAGGATTAGGAAAGTCAGGATGAAGATGATGCTGGAGTAGGAGAGTCAGGATTAAGATGATGCTGGATTAGGAGATCCAGGATGAAGATGCTGCAGGATTAGGAGAGCCAGGATGAAGATGATGCTGGAGTTGAAGAGTCAGGATGAAGATGATGCTGGATTAGAGGAGCAAGGATGAAGATGATGCTGGATGAGGAGAGTCAGAATGAAGTTAGTGGAGAGCCGGAAGCGTCCCTTCTGGAGCTAGTGGAGACATTCCTGATGTCCCTGTCCGTCTTGGTTGTGTCTGTCCCGGCCGTCTCTGAGGACTGTAACCGGGTTCTCCTGCCGTTGCTGCAGGTCCTCCTCCAGGAGCAGAACCTGGGAATCCGGTTCAGGTTCAACGTTCCCATCCAGCGAACGGGGAGCGGCGATAACGAGGTGGGCTTCTCCTGGCACCACCTGCCCTGGTCCGACTGCTCCGCCACCTGCGCCGGGGGTGAGTCCTGCATCTGTCCTGTCCCGGTCCTCAGATGAGTCCCCGTCCTGCAGTCCAGCTGGTTCTGAGCAGCAGAGGCGAGCCGCGGCTTCCTAAATTCCTCCCTAATCCCGCTAATCTCCTCCAACAGTCACCACGTGAGATCGGAGCAGGAGGCCAGCATCGTAATCTGAGCCGGCTTTCCAGAATTCTGCTTTCTAGCTGCAGATTCTGCCCCGTCATAAATTCAGCATGGATGTTTTCCATTTCTGAGCCGGGGTAATGAATACGGTGTCAGCTGCGTGGAGGAGCTGCTCTGCACAGCTTCTGGTTTACCAGCTGCAGCGAGACGCAGCCGCTCGTCACAAACCGCCGACCACAGCCGCAAGAATGACCAAACCCTTACACTGCAAAAAATGACCAGTCCCTGAAACTGAGAAGGATCAGACTACATTCAAGTGAAATAATCTGCCGGGGGGGGGGTTATTCTTGCTAACAAGTGAAAACTCTCATTTCAAGACCCTCATTTAGTGAGAAACCGCTCAAAACTAGTCTGGTGATGCTTCTTTTCAGTGCTGTTTTTAATTTTAAAAGAAAAGATCTCAGAGCAACAAGATTTTCTTAATTTGCGAGTTTCTGAAAAACCTTCTTTGAAAGGGAGCATCCATGATGAAGGTCCAGCTTCACCAAACCGGAATGGAAGGCTTTTATTTTACCAGGGGTCAGACTGATTAGGATGGCATGGGAGTTGAACCTACAACCTTCTGGTGACTGGATAAGCTGCTAGGGATGCACGACATAATCGCCCCCCTATCGGTATCGGCCTATATCGGCCTTAAAGACACACAACGGAACTTTTAGCAGTTTTCTCAGTGACGCGCCCCCTATCGGCGGCTAAACTAGCATCCATCTTGTTCGTACCTGTACTGTAAGCTCACTCCAGCCAGTAAAAGACAGTCTTATCTTGACTCTTGTTCTGTCCCTTCCTCTGTTTCTTTTCCTCTCTTCCTCCGATGATTAGGGCTGGGACGATTCGTCGACGTGACCGATTACGTCGACGCAAAAAATACGTCGACGCAAAATATGCGTACCGATGCGTCGTCAGACCAAAACAAAGATGGCGGCGCCATGCGACTTCAGACGAAAACAAAGATGGCGGCGCGATTTCCGCGAGTGGCTCTTCCAAGTTTCCAAAGTGTAAGGCAGTGAAGGCCTACGCTCGTTTATCGAAGGTATAACTATATATTAGGGATGGCGAATCCGAAGCCTAATGAGACATGAGACAACTTCCGTGAGATGGACGCCATGTCTTCAGATACGTCAGGCCTGTTTGAGACGGTCAGCATGAAGCACGAGCTCCATCTGCTGTCCGTGGGTGTGAAATGCAGCTGATGTCGGGAGCTGTCTCGTCTCTGACTGAATATAATTAAAGTCACGTTCTCAACCTCATGTTCGTGTTTCATCTGTTGGTAATAGTATTGTGTAGTCACTTCTGGGATAAATAAAGAATTTTTAATTTCATTTCCAAGTGATTGGCACCCGTATTAAGCATTAACAGAATAAAGATAAAGATGCACTTTTTCTGGAAGCTACACCCATGTTCAATATAGATGTTCAACTCTGAATGTTTACTTATCTTCATTATCTTTTGTTGGAAAATAATGTCTGTCTTAGCTTAAATCCTCCAAGTTTACATGGTCATATTATTTCAATAATTACTTTTTTATTATTATTTTCATGTAAATGAAAGAATTAAAAGCCTGTTTTTCAGTCGGCTGTGTTTTCAACATAAATTTTACATTCTGTTGGTTCATGAAAAAGTCAATGACAGGCTGCTGCTCCCACTGCCTTCTTATTCATGCTCTTTTTTACATTTTAGATATCTATATCAGCGTCTGTCAATTTATGAGGAGATAATCGATAATCGAATCGAATCGAGTCGAATCGAGCTAAAGTGAATCGTTAGATTTCGATGCATCGAAAAAACGATAATTAATCCGTTTAAAAAATAATCGTTTACACGCCCACCGATATTTTTTTTTTTTTTTTCCCCCTTCCTTCTCTCTTTTTTCTCATTTCCTCCTCCCATATTACATAGTGCTGTTTCTGAGCCCCGGGACGCCTCTGGGCACTGACGGCTCGAAAATGCGCATAATGAATGTTGGTGTGACATCAAAACGAGTCAGAAACGCAGATTTTTAAGGTCTAAAAGTTACGTTGTGTGTCTTTAAGACTGAGTACCGGACACGGGCACTCCACCGACATTTAACTGACTCAGCACGCTGTTTTTAAAGTCTTTAAAAAACATATTTTTTTACAGACTTTAAAACTTCTAACGACTAGGGGTGGGAAAAAATAGCGAAACACTGAAATATTGCGATATTTTCATATGCCGATATCAGTTTTTCTAATGAAATCTCGTGATATTTCATTGTTCCGTTACGAAATCTCGCGAGAATTCACAAACATTTTGCAATATTTTCATATGCTCATATTGACATTTAAAAATGTGGTATCAATCTATTTTACTAACGAAATCTCGCGATATTTCATCGTTCTGTTACGAAATCTTGTGAAAATTCATGAAATATCGTGAGATTTTGTAACAGAAAGATGAAATCTCACGAGATTTTGTAAGAAAAATAGATCAATACCGCATTTTTGAATATTGATTTGATATCGGCACATGAAAATATTGCAATATTTCACTGTTTCGATATTTTTTCCCACCCTTGTTTTGTGGCGGAAAAGGATAACAAAACTGCTATTTAAAATGACTGCTTATTTTTTCAGCTTTAATATCGGTATCGGTATCGGTATAATCAATATCGGTTATCGACCACATGAGTTTTAAAATATCAGCATATCGGATATCGTCCAAAATTCATTCATTTTAAGATGTTTTCTCTCAAAACAAGAAACAACACCGAAAAGAAAGATTACCAGACTAGTTTTAAGTGTTTTTCACTTCCTAAGAAACTTGAAATTAATGTTTCGGCTCGGTTTAAGCTAGCTCCCACTGGTCCAAAGTCTACATATTTTTTCTTATTCGAAGAAATCTGTGTGTGTGAACTGGTAAGGGAGGTCTGAAAACAAGTTTTTACCGGTAAAATTGGAAGTAAAAGACACAAAGTGATCTGAAACAATGTCTTAAGTGCTATATAGGAACTATAAAAATTGTAATAATTACAGAGGTTGTCTGTGATTTTAATCCCGTGTGAATCGGCCGTGTCTGTGATTTGTGATGTAATAATTCCCCCGCAAATTACCTGCTATAATTTACTAAACTCTGAGGTCCTCTGATAATACCAATGCAACAAAGGATCTCTGTGATTTGGACAAAAATGACAGATTTGGTGGTACTGGACGCATTAAATTTCCCTTTGGCAAAGAAAGGAGGCTGAAAACAGGTTTTCCCTACGAATGATTATGTTTCTGATCATTTATGAAGCGTAAACTTTGGAATCGGAGCGATCAGGGAAGCTTCAGCAGTCATATACAGGTCTACAGTATATGAGAAATCTGTAAATTCCCACGGTTAGAAACGTTTATTTTGGACAACATGCGGACTAGGGCTGGGAAAAAAATATCGATACACTGAAATATTGCAATATTTTCATATGCAGATTTCATATAGATATTCAAATATGCGATATTGATCTATTTTACCAACGAAATCTCGCGAGATTTCACGAAAACCCGCAAGATTTCGTTGTTCAGTCAGAAAATCTGAAGGATTTTTGCCGTTATCTTTTGAAATCTCGCGAAATTTCGTTGGTAAAATAAATCAATACCACATTAACTATCGATATGATATCAGCATATGAAAATATCGCGATATTTTGCGGACATGGTGCAAGTTCTTAAAGCATTGATCATGACTGTCTGTGAGTTATTTAAAAAACATTTTCTTTCATTGATCGTGCTCTGCTGATGGAAACGCAGCTCGTATGAACAAATGTTACACAAAAACAGACGTTGGGGGTATTTTATTCACTACATGTAATCCCTGGTAATACTAATCCTGTCAGAATAGGACTTTTATGAGATAATTTTACTAAATATTCATGTAAAATAACAGTTTTAGGATCAGTTACTAAGTAAGCAGTAAAAGACATGATTAATAATCTGACATATTCTGCTCTTGTCAAGTATTTTACTCTGAAATAAAGATGGTTGAGGCGGTTTCTGCTGAGCAGCAGACTGTGAGACTGGTTAGCCGGACTGGTTTTGCAGGGCCGGCCAGCAGCGATGGTTTCATGTAACAGTAAATAGTGTTGCTTCCCAGCTGTCAAGCGCGGCCTGGACCGGGTTTGGGAGATTTTATGAAAGCATGACTGAATAAGCATGTGGCTTTTCCTGAGGAAGCGTTTGCAGGTCTGGAGCTGGAGTTTGAGGTGGGGAGGCACGCACGGCCCCCCAGCTTAGCGTCCTCCACCAACATCATCTGATTTCTGTCTAATTTAAGCAGCGCAATATTATTTTATCCACACTGCAAAAATCAAATCTTAAAGTAGATTTTTCAAATTTTTACTCAAAATAAGACAAAATCACCTAAAGAGAAACATTTCAATGAGATACACTTGTTTTAAAACAAATCCTTCTTTTTTCAAGAAATCTTGTCAAGAAAATGTTGCTTGTTCTATTGGCAGATTTTTTTTTAGCTTATTACAAGCAAAAAAATATTTTTTAACTTGTTTTAAAGACCCACAACATAACTTTTAGACCTTAAAAATCAGCATTTTTGACTTATTTTGATGCCACACCAACATTCATTATGCGCATTTTCGAGCTGTCACTGCCCAGAAGCTCAGAAACTGCAGTGCACACACTGCAAAAATGAAAATCGTACCAAGTACATTTTTCTAATTTCTAGTCAAAATATCTCATCACACTCAAAATAAAACAAAATCACCTAAAGAGAAACATTTCAGTGAGATTCGGGAACTTGTTTTAAGACAATGGGAATGATGCAACAACATGTTGGTATTTTTTTGTATCTTTCTCTCACTGTTTTGGGCTCCTACGAATGCACCACGTCAGATTCAACAAACACTCTCAACTTCAGACAACTGTGTAAATGACCCTCGTAAACATGATGCTTCCACCTGTGCGTGCGTGAGCGCACGTTCACGAGAACTGCAAATCTGCATAATTACCGCCCCGATAATCCCATATAAGGACACGACTTCCCACGCTTGTCAGGTGTTCATTCAGAAAAATGGCATGGAAGACGGAGAAGAGAAACTTTACCAGTTCAGAGACGGAGGTTCTGACGGAGATCTGAGCGGCGGACGTGGAAGAGGTGAAAGCCGAGCAGAGGAGGATAAATCTGTCCCGCTGGTTGCACTGTTACAGACGTAAAAATGAAAATTATTTAATCCGATAACGGTTTAAAGGGGAAGTTCAGGATTTTTGACATAGGGCCTCATTTTCAAGTGAGCCAGAATGCTACTTATCACTGAAGACGGTTTCAACATATTTCATCCCGTTATTCTAGTTCCAGTTAGTCGCCGATGCTAATGCTAGTGCAAGTCAATAGGAATCTGCTAGCCTGTCATTAATAATCTTCACCACTCCACAGAACATTCGTGGCAAATCATTTCTAACTTCAGACTATCCGTGTAAATGCCGTGTTACACAAAATAATGTTACAAATAAAACTAACCTGCATTTCGTTGCATTTTGATTGTTGCTGCTGAGAAACTTTACAAAGTTTTACTTCCTGTGTTTGGCAGCAGAGTGATGTCATCTGTTGCTACATGCATGAAGGAATCTGATTACACAAATATAAAGTCTAAAATACGACCACGTCTGAAAGGCATGAGGATATGTCGGATTTTAAAGATGATTTCAAACTTTTTTCATCAAACTTACTGTCACCATGTCTCTATGAACAGAAATACACTGGCAAAGGTAGTAAGCTGGTAAGAAACTAGTTCCTTAATATGTAATACAAAATTTGTCATACAAGGCTAGTTTTACTTTTTTAACAACCGAGTTTACTAGTTTAACACGGCATTTATGCAGATAGGCTTGCTGATTTGCCTCGGATCTTCTGTGGAGTGGATAAGATTGGTTTTAATGACAGGCTAGCAGATTCCTATTGACTTCCACTAGCATTAGCATCAGCAACCTCCTGGAATGAGAATAACAGGATGAAATATGTTGAAAAGGTCTGCAGTGATAAGTAGCATTCTGGCTCACTTGTAAATGAGGCCCTATGTCAAAAATTCTGAACTTCCCCTTTAATTTGTTATTATTTTATCTAAAGAAAGTGCAGTCAGTGAGCTCTGTGCGATCGAGCTACTATAACTCTGAAATAACATCTGGAACAGAAAATGGGTAGAAAGTTCAGAAATGAGGTTCAGCAACAGTCGCTGCAACTCTTCTAACGGTCAGACAGCGTCTCCTCACCAACATGCTGGCTGCATGTCGGTGAGGCTGAAGTCTATGAATCACTGATTCATAGACTTCAGCTATATAAATAAACTTGAGATTGAGAAGAAATCTCATCACAAAAATGTTGCTTGTTCTATTGGCAGATTTTTTATTATTATTATTTTTATTTAATTTTTTGTTTTTTACAAGCGAAAAAATTTGTGGCCACTCTTGAAATGAGTAAAAAAGATTTTTTTTTTTTTTTTTTTTGCTTGCAATAAGCAAAAACATTCTGTCAATATAAAAAGCCAAATTTCATTGATAAGATGTCTTGAAATAAGACGCACTGCCTTAAAACAAGTTCCTTTATCTCACTGAAATGTTCAACTTTAAGTAATTTTGTCTTATTTTGAGTGTGATAAGATAAGGGATGCAGGGTATAACCGGCCCCCTATCTGTATCGGCCTATATCGGCCTTAAAACTGAGTATCGGATATTGGCTACCCCACCGATATTTAACCGATCAGACCGCTGTTTCTAAAGTCTAAAAAACAAACAAACAAACAAAAACTTCTCAAAAAACTTCTTTTTCACAGACTTTAAAACTTCTAAAGACTAGGGGTGGGAAAAAATGTGGATACACTGAAATATTAAAATATTTTCGTATGCTGATATCATATTGACATTTAAAAATGCGGTATCAATCAATTTTACTCATGAAATTTAGCGATATTTCATCATTCTATTACGAAATCTCAGGAGAATTCACGAAATATCGTGAGATTTTGTAAAAGAATGATGAAATCCTGCGAGATTTGTAAGTAAAATAGATCGATACCGCATTTTTTAAATATCAATTTGATATTGGCATATTAAAATATTGAGATATTTCAGTGTGTTGATATTTTTCGATACACTTTTCATATGCTAATATCATATTGACATTTAGAAATGCGGTATCAATCTATTTTACTAACGAAAATTTGCAATGTTTCATTGTTCTATGACGAAATCTCAGGAGAATTCAAATATCGTGAGATTTTGCAACAGAATGATGAAATCTCGCAAGATTTGTAAGTAAAATAGATCAAACCGCATTTTTTAAATATCAATTTGATATCGGCATATGAAGATATTGCAATATTTCAGTGTATTGATATTTTTTTCCCACCACTATTTTTCAAAGTGTCGGAAACGGATAACGAAACTGCTGTTTGCAATGACCGCTTATTTTGTTCAGCTTTAATATCGGTATCAATATCGTTATCGGCCACATAAGTTTTGAAATATCGGCATATCAAATATCGGCCAAAATTACAATGCCATGCATCCCTAGATTAAATATTTTGACTAGAAATTAGAAAAATATACTTGGTAGGATTTGAGTTTTTGCTGTGCTGCAGCAGTCTGATACCCAGCTGCTGCATCATGTGTCGCCACGGTAACGAGAGCTGTGAAAACACCTTTCTAAACTACATGCAGACCTGCACGTTTCCATCTGCTGCTGGATCCGTCCCAGCAGACCCGGTCTGAGCTGGTACCCGCAGCGGTACGCTGGCCCTCGTTCTCCGCTTCAGGCCAAAGTAAAGAGCTGCCTGCTCTGGAAAAGTGATTTCCACCTCATCCCGCGCAGAACCAGGAATTCCCCCGTCTGCGCGGAGCCGAGGCTGAAAGCGAAACCGTCCCGGCTCAAACAAACATCGGCTGACGGCTCTTTCTCTCCGCAGGCTCGCAGAAGCAGGAGGTGGTGTGCAAGAGGCTGGACGACAACTCGCCGGTGCAGAACAGCTACTGCGACCCGGACGGCAAGCCCCCCGAGAGCCAGAGGGACTGCAACAGCGAGCCGTGCCCTCCAGAGTGCGTGCCACACTTTCCTGAAATAAGATGCATTTGCCTTAAAACAAGATCCTCCATCTCACTGAAATGTTTCTGTTCAGGTGATTTTGGCTCATTTTGAGTGTGATGAGATATTTTAAGTAGAAACCAGAAAATTTGGTGAGATTTGAGTTTGTGCAGAGGTCATGCTGACTGCAGGTCTGCAAGTCTGACCGCATCAGACTCTCGATGTCGGGGGGGGGGGGGGAGCTCTGTGATGCGACTTCACCTGCCCAAGTCGTAAAATGTTGGCGTTGGTTCGGAGCTTCGTGTTTAAACTATTTTCACCGTCACCCGCCAACAATAAGACCCTGAAAACGAGCACCTGTCTCTGATTGTCTTGGCCTGGTTCCCGGCCCTCGGGGGGGGGGGGGGGGACGTGCATGCAGGTGGAATATGAGCACGAGTTCAGGAGTCGTGTAGAGGGACGAGCTGCGTGTTTGAATCAGTTTCAGTGTCGTTGGTCTCCGCCGAGACTAACGTCGGTCCGCCGTTTGATCCCAGCCGGGGGGGTTATGCATTTACCCTGCAGGGCGGGGACTCGGACGCATCTGAGGACGGCTGCAGATGCGTCTGGAAGGAAAACAGCCTCTGCAGCACCAGGACAGACCGACTCGGGGGGGGCGTTAAACACCGTTGTTGTAGGAGAGCCGGCTTTTATGGGCTCTGCTAATGAGAGCTGACGCAGATGTTTGAACACGTGGTTAATGCTGTATACATTCCTGACGATGATGTCATAGCTGGATGTGTTTGGAGGATGATGATGTCGCTGCAGACGGCTGTTCAGACTGTTCAGATGCCAGAATATTCTCACAGACGTGATCCTGCCAAGCCAGCGCTTCATCTGCAGCGTTGTTTGCGTTTCTGGTGGCTCGGGCCCCCATATTCCCTAAACCAGCTTCTCTCACTGAGATGAAGCCAAATTCAGACTTTAAAACGGCTCCAGTGAAACTTCGTTTCTGAACATCTGATTATAAAATTCTACATGGAAGCTTTAAACGATCACAGACTTCAGGAATAAGGAGGAGACGTGGTTTCTAGTGGATCCGGGTCACCGTGGTGACGCGGTATCTACAGTCGTCCTCAAAATTATTCATACCAAATCAAAGAAAAGACTGTTGACAATAGTAATTTAAATAACTAGAAATTAAATAAACTAATAATAAATAAGAATTTACAAAATTATAATTTAGTGAAATATTGATTTTGAATTGTGGTTTAAAATAATAATAAAAAAACATAAATAAAATTGTTCCAGACACATTAGAGCACCTTGCTAATGAACCGTGGACCAACGTACCTGTCAGCAGGTACAGACGTCTGATTCAGGGATGCACGATTTAATCAGCCGCTATATATCGGCCGTAAAACTGAGTATTGGATATCGGCCACCCCACCGATATTTAACCAATTAGCCCGCTGTTTCTAAAGTAAAAAAAAAAAACAAAAAAAAAAACTTCTTCTTCAAAAACATTTATGTATGTTTGGTTTTGTACGGAAGAGGATTAGGGCCACTGAAGAAAAATAGATTCTAAGAAAAAAAGTCAGAATTCTGCATTTTAAAAAACGTAAAAAAAAAAAAAAAATTCAGGGATTTTTTTTTAAATTTCTGAAAGAAAAATCTGAATTCTGACTTTTTTTTCCAAAACTATTTTTTAAAAAAATGTCTGGAGATTTTCTTTTTCAATTTCAGAAAAAAGCTAGAATTCAGACTTTTTCAGAAAAAAAAAAATTCTCCAGAATTTTTTTTCTATCATTTTTGATATTCTGGGGAAAAAGTCAGAATTCAGACTCAATTGCAGATTTTTTTTTCTTCAGTGGCCCTAATCCTGTTCCATGGTTTTGTTTTCCAAAATGTAAAAGTCTAAATAAAACTGTGGTTCTTTAAAAATGGCAACAAATTTCATAGCGTAAGTATTTATCAAAAATTATGAGTTTTCTTACAGACCAAAAAATATTTGTGGCTCTGGACGACAATTATTTAGCTTGGTTGGAGCAAAAGTGGCTCTTTGGACTGTAAAGGTTACAGACCCCGGTTCTAAAGACTAGGGGTGGGAAAAAATATTAATACACTAAAATACTGCAATATTTTCATATGCTGCTCATATCATATTGGCATTTAAAAATGCGGTATCAGTCTATTTACTAACGAAATCTTGCGATATTTAATCGTTCTGTTATGAAATCTCACGAGAATTCATGAAATATCGTGAGATTTTATAACCGAACGATGAAATCTTGTGTAAGTAAAATAGATCGATGCCGCGTTTTTAAATATCGATTTGATATCGGCACATGAAAATAACGCGATATGTCAGTGTATCGATATTTTTTCCCACTCTTATTTTTCAAAGTGTAGGAAACGGATAACAAAACTGCTGTTTGCAATGACTGCTTATTTTTTTCAGCTTTAATATTTGTATCGATGTTATCGGCCACATCAGTTTTGAAATATCGGCATATCGGATATCGGCCAAGATTACAATATCATGCATTCCTTGTCTTTTTTAACATTACAGAAACACCTGATGCAGTGATTGTCTCAGTGTTGCTTAACTTCGTCCCATCATGCTTGTTTACTTGTTTTGCTTTTTGTTTGGTTGTTTTTAATATTTCTGTTGGACCAAAATTCAAAATCAATGTCATGATTTTCATAGAATTTATATTTATTATTACATCTGTCATTTTTAACTCATTCTACTGACAGCTGATTTCTTCCCTCTTCAGTTGGAGGATATGAATAATTTTGAGGACTCTACATGCCAAAAATCAGCTTCTCTCATCCAAATAATGACAAATTATGGGATGGATGATAATTTAGTTGTTTATGCATTAATGAGTGAAAATAGTGTCTAGATTCCACAGAATAATCCTTTATAGAAACTGGTTAATTTGACGGCCCTGTTAAACAGTATTGCTGTCGATATTAGAGCTGGGACGAGCTTTTCTCCCCATTTGATTGTTAACTATTTTTTGGGCGTCATTTCAGTTTAAACTGTGATTCTTCAATTTTGCCAATTTTTGTGATTTTTGTTTCTTTTTTTCAACATCAGACCAGGTTGTCTGCCGTTCTGCGTCTTTCTGTTTAACTTTGTTTCCAGAAACAAATGTAACGTCATGTTCTTAGCCAGTGGAAGAAAAACATTTCACCCCCTGCAGGAGAAAAACTGTCTTCACACCCAACTTATAAACCTGGACTAAAATGAAGCAATTCAATTCCACAAAAAAAAGAAGAGATTTTGGCACAAAAATACAGATTTTGAAAATCGTCCCCAAAAAATTTTTCCAATTAGATTTTTCCAAGCCCTAATCGATATTGGTATCAAGGATACTAGTTCTTTTTTTACGTGGTATAAGATTGATTCCAAATCACTTAAAAAAGTGCTCCAGAGTCTTGCTCAGCATGAGGGTGAGTAGAAAATGAAGGCACTTCATTCTGTGGGTGTACTATTCCTTTAAAAGGTCCTGAACTGGACCATGGACCTGGTTCTGGGAACCTGAATTGGGTCAAATCCAGATGCCTGTTCACAGAGCTACAAGACAAGTCGTACGACTCGCTCCTCTTCCTCTCAGGTGGTTCATCGGCGACTGGTCGGAGTGTGGGAAGACGTGTGACGGCGGGACCAGGACCAGGACAGTCCTGTGCATCAGGAAGATCGGTCCCGCCGAGGAGGAGACGCTGGAGGACACCCACTGCCTGACTCACCGACCCATTGAAAGAGAGTCCTGCAACAACCAGTCCTGCCCGCCGAAGTGGGTCACCCTGGAGTGGTCTGAGGTAAGGCGGCTCTCCTTCGGGTCTGTGGGGGATGCGGGGGGTTCTGACGCGGTGTTCTCCTGCTGCAGTGCACCCCCAAATGTGGCCCCGGCTTCAAGCACCGCATCGCCTTGTGTAAGAGCAGCGACCTGACCAAGACCTTCCCGCCCGCGCACTGCCCGAGCCACAACAAGCCTCCGGTCCGGATCCGCTGCAGCTTAGGTCGCTGCCCCCCTCCTCGCTGGATCCCTGGGGACTGGGGTCAGGTAGGACCCAAACTCCTCCATGTCAGGGCTGACGTCCCTCACACCAGAGTCCTGGGCTGGATCCTGGTCCTGCTTAGTCTAGGGGTGTTTTCACACAGGACCTATTTACAGTCGGTCGACCTAACTGGGTTTTGGTGACTGGGTCTGTGAACACGCCACTCGCCCACTCTGACCTGGCTGAACGGGGGGGTTTCAGCGTCGACCTGAAATTCGGTGTGAGTGATGTGTGAACGCGCAGCAACTTTATCTCAACCTAAACCCCAGATACTCCACCTTTTTGAACTAAACAGGTATCCGTACGCAGCTGTGCTGTTGTGAAATCCTTCTTATTGTTATATTATGAATAACAGGGTTACGGTAGACTGAGTACAGTTGACAGTTTTCGCTCCTCTCATGTCTACGCAAAAATTGGACATTAAAAAAGATGTGGACAGATTTTTTTTACAAAATACATCCTCTATTTGTGTACTAAAAATAACCAAGAAATAATATCCATAAGTAATTTGTAATTTTCACAATTAATCAAAAACGACGTGTTTTTCTCTCAACTGTACCCATAGAATAAAAAATACTGAGTACAGTTGAGACACCATTGAAATGGCTGAAAGCTGATAAACTATTAAAAACTTCAGGTACCACTTTTTTTTTACACTTTATTAAGTTTTCAATTTGATTTAATTCAACAATAGCGCAGGTAAACTTAAAAAAATGTAAAAAGAACAAATTATTTAATGGAAACTGCAAACAGTACACATGTAAACACAATAACAGCAATAATAACAGAATGACAAGTCAGATAGCAGACTGTTCAAATGTAAAAAAACAAAACAAAACAACAAAAATACCTTTGATTTGTTATAATTTTGCGTAATTATGACATAAAATCTTCTATCCTGCGCTGTGGAACAGCATGCAAAGCAATACAGCATTCTGAGATGCAATGTCTCAACCGTACCCTGATGACCACCTCGCGCATTTCACTGAATTATGTGACGGCCTGACATGCTACAATGCTCAAAGGGAAATCTCGGTTTTTAGTGCACAAAACAACGTTTGCAGATATAGAAGTTAACTTTAAAAGTAACATAAAGGGAGGAAAAGATTTATTGTGAAAGCAACCTGGTAAAATCAAAATCTGACCTGTCAAAAAAAAATTTTTGAATATCTTCGCTGCGGAGCCTCACACAAAGCTGAATTTTCCCACGCTCACAAAGGATGCTAACACACATCCGCACACCAAAAATCACAGCAACAGCTTGCTGCATGTGCACGTAATCGGCGTGTCTCAGCTGTACTCAGTCTACCCTACACGGCATGCCTTACTAACGTTTAGCATCATCTTGTGTTTGCTAGCTACTAATGTATTTTAAATGTTAACATCAACGGGGCGTTCACAAACACAGGACAAATTACCAACAAGGGCTAGCAGGCTAAGCGCTAATGCTCATGTTTACGACTCATTGCTACCTGCTGTTCACCGATAATATCTGCGCATGGTCAGACTTCACGGTTCAACAGAATCATTCTGCGTCTTGCTCTGGTTTGTCTGAAAATCCGCCTCCAGGACATGACAACATGGTTCTCCACACGCAACCGTGTCTCGTCTTCAACAGGCTCCATCATTTACATGTGTTTTTTATACAACACAGCCACGCTTTACAGCTGGAACGCGTCTACTTCCGTCTGGTTGCCATGGATACACAACGCTCCAGTCTGTAGAGCGACTGCTGGGTGCGGTGATAATCACACGAAACGGAGCCGTATTAGTTTGAAGTTGTAACATTGTAACCTTTTCACTGCTGCGGCAGCACCTGGCTCCGCCCACATATGTATAAACAAGACCTAGGATGGCTGGATCCCGGTCCTGGTCCGTCTCGGGTGGCTGGATCCTGGGGACTGGGGTCAGGTAGGCCCTGGTCAGGGCTGAAGCTTCCTCACAGCAGGGTCCTGGGCTGGATCCTGGTCCTGGTTTGTCTCGGGTGGCTGGATCCTGGGGACTGGGGTCAGTAGGCCCCGGTCAGGGCTGAAGCTCCCTCACAGCAGGGTCCTGGGCTGGATCCTGGTCCTGGTCCGTCTCGGGTGGCTGGATCCTGGGGACTGGGGTTAGTAGGCCCCCGTCAGGGCTGAAGCTCCCTCACAGCAGAGTCCTGGGCTGGATCCTGGTCCTGGTCCGTCTCGGGTGGCTGGATCCTGGTCCTGGTCCGTCTCGGGTGGCTGGATCCTGGGGACTGGGGTCAGTAGGCCCTGGTCAGGGCTGAAGCTCCCTCATAGCAGGGTCCTGGGCTGGATCCTGGTCCTGGTTCTTCTCGGGTGGCTGGATCCTGGTCCTGGTTCTTCTCGGGTGGCTGGATCCTGGTCCTGGTTTGTCTCGGGTGGCTGGATCCTGGGGACTGGGGTCAGTAGGCCCCCGTCAGGGCCGAAGCTCCCTCACAGCAGAGTCCTGGGCTGGATCCTGGTCCTGGTCCGTCTCGGAGGGCTGGTATTTTTTTCAGAGACGCTGTTGTTGGTGGTCCGTATGATTGTATGAACCTGTGTGACCCACATGGAGCTCTGATCCGGCCAGCGATGCGTGCTGGAGGCCGTTTGTGGGTCCAGCGGTCTGGACTGTGGGAGCAGCTGTTTGAAGTCTATCTGGGCCGGTCTCGCTCACTTCCAGGAACAGGAATTATTTGAGGGACATTCCTGATCCCGCCCTGACATGACCGAGCATCGAAGGACACGGCTGAGTCATGTTGGGGACGGGCCAGGACGCCCTGCGTACCTGCATCACGTAAAGCACGACTGGTTATTTCTGAGCATTCGTTCATAATTTAGTGTGAAAGTGGGATTTTAAACGGTGCGCTCTGATGTTTGAGGGCAGCTGTCGGAGCGTGATGGTGTGTTTCAGATGGATCTCTCAGCTCTCGCTTGGCTGAAAGTATGTACCGGTAA
The DNA here is from genome assembly GCA_023101725.1 of Atherinomorus stipes. NCBI lineage: Eukaryota > Metazoa > Chordata > Actinopteri > Atheriniformes > Atherinidae > Atherinomorus > Atherinomorus stipes. Next base: position 7,722 of record JALJCO010008274.1, on the reverse strand, counting down.
CTTTAATAATTCAGTCAACACCATTAGGAGCCGTAAAAGATGCGGGCCAAGCCCGCTTTTCTCCCATGGTGCTTTGTGATGCTCTGCAGAGGCAAGTGTGCAGACCTGGACTTCACGTCAGAGGAGGCAGATTGTTGCCAGCTACACAGCGACCTGCTCTCTCAGGCCAAAAGGTCGCTGGTTCAAATCCCACTTAAGTTGCCCCGGTGACGTACGGCATCTGTCAGGGCCAGCCCTAATAAAGGCGCTGTAATTGGGAAGGGATGACATGCAAGCTGACTGATCTGACGCAGCCAGAGAGGATCTCTGAGGGTGGGGGGTGGGTGGGGGGGGGGGGCCTCTGGGTTCGGAGCCTTAACCTGCACATGTGCAGGGACGCCTGACAGGTGTGTTTCCAGCGTCAGATGCACACACTCATGGTGGAGAATGCAGCTGGCAGCTGTTGGCTTTTATTGCTCTTTGTTTATTTCTGCACAGTTTAATGAACAAATGTGAGGTTTTATTACAACTGGCACATCAGTAGAGGTCCATCATTAAAAAAAACAACAAAAAACTTATTTTGGGTTCAGAAAAAACAAAGTTTCTTGCCAGAACGCTAATAGCGTCAGCCAGGGCCTGATTTATTCAGACCTATCCACATGTTCTGCTCGGGTGTTTGGAGATATGCTCGCTAACATGCACACGTAAGTCACGCCTGCAGACATCAGTGCCCACAGATGAACCGGAAGCAGCAGGGATCCACCGGCCTCAGTAATGGACCAGCATAAAGGAAGTCTTTGTAAAGAAAAAACTTATTAAATCTATCGGTTTTTCTACTTGCTGATGATTTGTCTTTTTTTGCTTTTTTATATGTACTTCTGCAAAAATATTCACGGGATCGTAAGACTAAATTTATGGTTTCTTTACGTATGAAAATGAGGACGTCTCTTTCAGACGTCATTTTGTCATACTTTCATGCGTCCCTTACTTAAGCATCGTACAACGGAGTATTAGAGCCACATTAAAGGGGAAGTTCAGGATTTTTGACATAGGGCCCATACAAGTGAGCCAGAATGCACTGATCACTGAAGCGGTTTCAACATATCATCCCGTATTCTAGTTCCAGGAGGTTGCTGATGCTAATGCTAGTGGAAGTCAATAGGAATCTGCTAGCCTGTCATTAAAACCAATCTTATCCACTCCACAGAACATCAAGGCAAATCAGCAAGCCTATCTGTGTAAATGTTGTGTTAAACTAGTAAACTCATGTAATAAAGTAAACTAGCCTTGTATACAAATTTTCATTACATATTGAGGAACTAGTTTCTTACCAGCTTACTACCTTTGTCATGTATTTCGGTTCATAATGACATGGTGACAGTTGGTTTGATGAAAAAGCTCAAAATCATCTTCAAATTCCGACATCCTCATGCCTTTCAGACGTGGCCGTATTTTAGACTTAATATTTGTGTAATCAGATTCATTCATGCATGTAGCAGCTGATGACATCACTCTGCTGCCAAATACAGGAAGAAACTTTTAAAGTGTCTCAGCAGCAACAATCAAAATGCAACAAAATGCAGGTTAGTTTTATTTGTAGCATTATTCTGTTAACACGGCATTTACACAGATAGTCTGAAGTTAGGAATGATTTGCCTCGAATGTTCTGTGGAGTGGAAAAGATTGTTATTAATGACAGGCTAGCAGATTCCTAATGACTTGCACTAGCATTAGCATTAGCATTGGCAACCCACTGGAACTAGAACAATGAAGGAAAATGTTGAACTGTCTCAGTAAGAGTATTCTGGCTCACTTGAAAATAAGGCTCTATGTCAAAATCCTGAACTTCCTCTTTAAAAACATATTTTACAGACTTTGAGAATAAAGTTGTAAGATTATGAGATAAAAGTAGTAATTTTCCAAAAAAAAAGTTATTTTCCAAGAATAAAGTTGTAAATTTGCCAGAACAGTCATAATATAACAAAAAAAAAGTTATTTTACAAAAAGTTGTAAATTGTAAAAACAATGAAGTCCGAAATTTATGAGAATAAAGTCGAAAACTTTTAAGAATAAAATTGTAATAGAACAAGAAAAAAGTTATTTGATGAGAAAGAAGTCGTCATTTTGCAAGAGTAAATTCGTAAATTTATGAAAATGAAGTAAAAAAATTTCGAATAATGTCATAATATAGAGACAAATTTATTCACAAGAAAAGTTATTTTACGAGAAGTCGTACATTTATGAGAACATAGTCCTGAATATACGAGAATAAAGGCATAACATAAGTAAAAAGTTATTTAACAACAAAAAAGTTATTTTACAAGAAGTTGGAAATTTAAGAGAATAAAGTCGTAAATGTATGAAAATAAAGGTGGGCTTTGGGTTGTTTTCCTTTGCCTGCACAATATTGCAAGAAAAAGTCGTATTTTATGAACGAAAGTTGTCGTCTTACAAGAAGTTGTAAATATGCAAGAATAAAGTTGTGATATGTTAAATGTAGAAGAGTTAAGTTGATCGAAATGAGGGTGGGGGAGCATTTGGTGAAGATGAACAACAAACCAGGAGATCCTCAATGTCTCTGTACATCAGCACCACGTCGTCATTACTATCAGGACTTCGAAAAGAATCTGCAAAAAAATGAATGTTTTCTGCAGAAAGAAGCAGACGGACTTGGAGGAAATGGCTGATTTAGTGGGGGGGGGGAACTGGCTGGAACCGGTCGACTGCAGGGTTATCCATGGATGCATCGGCAGCAGTTCAGACGGGTTTCCTGCTCCTTTAACTCACACCTAAAACTGTTTAATGACTCAACAAGATCAAACGTGCATGACATTAACGTACCTGTGTTGCACTCTTGCATGTTTCCTTTGTCCACTTTTTTACAATTACCAGTTTATTTTCGTAAAATTTCTTTGGTTATTCTTATTCTTATTGAGATAGGAGGGTGGACCATGCGTTAATATTCCAGATTACAGCCATGGGCTAATTTCCATCTGCAGAACCCCTGACAGACTGATGTTATACAAAGTAAACAGTTTTTAAAAAATAGACTGTACATATACAGTATATAGACAGACAATATAGATAAACCATGACTAACAGTGACATCAGAACTCAGAATAAAATTCTCTGTATCCGTGTAGTTGAAGGCTGCAGGGACATCTAGTGGCACAAACTGAAACTGTAGCCAAATGAATGGACTTAAATGATTAAAGGTGCCATGATAACAAATTTCTCTTTTCTGTGTTTTTGGTGGTATAATATGGTCTGTTGTGTTAAAGTCAAACAACAAAACAACTCCCTTATGAACGCCAACGCATTGGATTTTAGGGTCATTATGACTACGCCATTGAAAAAAAAAGCCTTCTCATTTTTTAAGGGAGAGTGCCTTGGAGTTCTTTCTGCTCATCAATGGGCAAATTCAGGTCGGGGATTTTTGAAGAAATGGATTTTTAAAAAAAGAACCTTCTGCAGCAACACTGAAGGAGACAACCACAATGTTGTCATTACCCCTTTATTTATTTTCTAAATGCTGTCTTGTCTGATAAACATGGTTCACTGAACTATGCTAACAGATAGCAAACAAACCTAGCAGCCAGCCGACCTAGTTTTTCTAAATAAGCTTGTAGCCAATCAAAAATAAAATCAACTTGGTCTCTTGGCAGATCATATTATTACCTAACCCTTTTACTGAAGACAGAAATCTAGCGTGCTAAAACACCGCCCACCCCTGCTGTAGAGAAATCACGTTATTTTCATTTGAGAACTGACATGTGCAGCATTTTTAGCTACATGAAATAGTTTACTGATATGTCATCACTCCAGAGCCCATGTTTACTTTGACCCTTGAGGGCTTCTGTAGTACAATTATGACACAACCTGGTCTTTAAATAAATTGCTCTCAGATTACGGATATAGTTTTTAGTCGGTGTGAAGGAGCCTGTGCGTGACGAGCATGCCGGTGCAAGCTGCCGGGTTGGAGGTAGGAAGTGGTTGGGAGGAAGGGTGACCGTCTGCTCGCCGGCCGCTTCATTGAATCAAGTGTCTGCAGGAATTATTGCAGGATGGCCGAGACTGTGTCTGGGACTGCTTAGCTGTCAGTGTCACACGTGTAAATGTAGACTTCATGAATGTGAAAAGACTCTGACTCTGGTGTGTTTCTGCTGCAGTGTTCTACTCTGACTCTGGTGCGTTTCTGCTGCAGTGTTCAGCTCACTCTGACTCTGGTGTGTTTCTGCTTTAGTGTTCGGCTCTGACTCTGGTGTGTTTCTGCTTAAGTGTTCTACTCTGACTCTGGTGTGTTTCTGCTGCAGTGTTCTACTCTGACTCTGGTGTGTTTCTGCTGCAGTGTTCTACTCTGACTCTGGTGTGTTTCTGCTGCAGTGTTCTACTCTGACTTTGACTCTGGTGTGTTTCTGCTGCAGTGTTCAGCTCTGACTCTGGTGTGTTTCTGCTGCAGTGTTCTACTCTGACTCTGACTCTGGTGTGTTTCTGCTGCAGTGTTCAGCTCTGACTCTGGTGTGTTTCTGCTGCAGTGTTCAGCTCACTCTGACTCTGGTGTGTTTCTGCTGCAGTGTTCGGCTCTGACTCTGGTGTGTTTCTGCTTAAGTGTTCTACTCTGACTCTGGTGTGTTTCTGCTGCAGTGTTCTACTCTTACTCTGGTGTGTTTCTGCTGCAGTGTTCTACTTTGACTCTGGTGTGTTTCTGCTACAGTCTTCTACTCTGACTCTGGTGTGTTTCTGCTTAAGTGTTCTACTCTGACTCTGGTGTGTTTCTGCTGCAGTGTTCTACTCTTACTCTGGTGTGTTTCTGCTGCAGTGTTCTACTTTGACTCTGGTGTGTTTCTGCTACAGTCTTCTACTCTGACTCTGGTGTGTTTCTGCTGCAGTGTTCTACTCTGACTCTGACTCTGGTGTGTTTCCGCTGCAGTGTTCAGCTCTGACTCTGGTGTGTTTCTGCTTCAGTGTTCTACTCTGACTCTCACTCTGGTGCGTTTTTGCTGCAGTGTTCAGCTCTGACTCTGACTCTGGTGTGTTTCTGCTGCAGTGTTCTACTCTGACTCTGGTGTGTTTCTGCTGCAGTGTTCCGCTCAGACTCTCACTCTGGTGCGTTTTTGCTGCAGTGTTCAGCTCTGACTCTGACTCTGGTGTGTTTCTGCTGCAGTGTTCTACTCTGACTCTGGTGTGTTTCTGCTGCAGTGTTCCGCTCTGACTCTGGTGTGTTTCTGCTTCAGTGTTCAGCTCTGACTCTGACTCTGGTGTGTTTCTGCTGCAGTGTTCTACTCTGACTCTCACTCTGGTGCGTTTTTGCTGCAGTGTTCAGCTCTGACTCTGACTCTGGTGTGTTTCTGCTGCAGTGTTCTACTCTGACTCTGGTGTGTTTCTGCTGCAGTGTTACGCTCTGACTCTGGTGTGTTTCTGCTTCAGTGTTCAGCTCTGACTCTGGTGTGTTTCTGCTTCAGTGTTCCGCTCTGACTCTGACTCTGGTGTGTTTCTGCTTCAGTGTTCCGCTCTGACTCTGGTGTGTTTCTACTTCAGTGTTCAGCTCTGACTCTGGTGTGTTTCTGCTTCAGTGCTCAGCTCTGACTCTGACTCTGGTGTGTTTCTGCTTTAGTGTTCAGCTCTGACTCTGACTGTGTTTCTGCTTCAGTTTTCCGCTCTACTCTGACTCTGTGTGTTTCTGCTTCAGTGTTCCGCTCTGACTCTGGTGTGTTTCTACTTCAGTGTTCAGCTCTGACTCTGGTGTGTTTCTGCTTCAGTGCTCAGCTCTGACTCTGACTCTGGTGTGTTTCTGCTTTAGTGTTCAGCTCTGACTCTGACTCTGGTGTGTTTCTGCTTCAGTTTTCCGCTCTGACTCTGACTCTGGTGTGTTTCTGCTTCAGTGTTCCACTCTGACTCTGACTCTGGTGTGTTTCTGCTTCAGTGTTCAGCTCTGACTCTGGTGTGTTTCTGCTTCAGTGTTCAGCTCTGACTCTGACTCTAGTGTGTTTCTGCTTCAGTGTTCAGCTCTGACTCTGGTGTGTTTCTGCTTCAGTGTTCGGCGCATTGCGGCCTGGGCCAGCAGATGAGGACGGTGAAGTGTCTGTCCTACACTGGACAGCCGTCCAGCGAGTGTGCAGAATCCCTCCGGCCGTCCACCATGCAGCAGTGTGAGAGCAAGTGTGACGCCACCCCCATCTCCAACGGCGACGGTAAGATGACCAGCAGAGTTCTGCATCTGCATCAACTCTGAACTCTCAGACAGACTCGTTATGCTGAGAGTAAAGAGCTTATAAAGCGTCTCTGTCTTCATCTTCACACTCTGCTGTGACCTGAACACTCTCGCCTCTGTACTCTGCCAGCGACATTAATCTTTCCAGAGACGTTGGCTCCTGGTCAGAGCAGAACTCAGCCCTCCATGTATGCCTCCGCATGATGGATGGCTGTTGGGATGCGTAGGGAAGGGCCTTCGATTAGCCTGAATGGAAGACGTGAGCAGCGCCTTGCTAATGGGATTAGCTGCAGGCTAATTGTTGCTCTACGGACAGCAGTGAGGCAACGTCTCGTTTCATTTAGCTTCGTGGAGGCCGGAGCTGAGGCCTAATAAGGGAAGACACTCTGATGGTGATAAGGCATTTACAGAGCTGCCTGTCCGGCATCCAGCAGGCCGTTTAAGTGTGTGTGTGTGTGTGTGTGTGTGTGTGTAACGTAGGGATGGCAGCCAGCCCAGTTACTGAGCGAGGCCAGGATCTGTCTGTCCCGGTCTGTACGTCCAAGTTTAGTTTCAGAGTTTTCTTCTGCTCCGGTCCTAACAGAGGGGTCCAGCACCCCAGCTGGTGGTTCATGGAAGACCACCGCGAGGACTCCTGCTGCCGGATGTGGTTTTAGTCTCCATGAAGCTTCTACCCTCATCTCCTCGGAGACAGAATGTGTCTGAATTTATTCTGTAAATGGAGGAAAACTCTTGACTAAATCAGACAGAATGAGCGAGACGGTCGACTGTTTCCAACAGAACGATAGAAAAACTATTCCCCTCGGATGTTTTACCTTCTTATTGCTTTAATAAATCATCTTGTTCAACACAATTTGGATTTTGTGACAAAAAAGAATCCTCTTTAATTACAAAATTATGAAAATGAAATAAAATCATGTAACAGAAAGTAAGTTATAGCATAAATATTCACCCTTAAAGTGACTGGCTTCATTTAACAGAGGTTCAGTCCAGTTAGTGGGATGGAGATCACTCGCCTCCATACAGCGACTCTGTGTCCAACGATTATAGTATAGAGACGAGTGATCGACCGATACAGATTTTTTAGGGCCGATACTGATATTTTCTCATCAGCCTGAGCCGATGGCTAATAAACTAGTCTATATTTGGGGCTGATACCGTGTTCAGCAGAACACCCGCAGAATGCATCATTTGACTCCCAAATTGATATAATGAAGGATACAGTAGTGATTTTACAACTCTTTTAAGATAAAAAAAGAACAAAGTACTTCAAATAAATATATAAAAAGAAACAGTGCACTTGTAAAAAAATATTAAATAGAAACATTAAACGTACGCAGAGTAATGTCAAAAAGATGGATTCTCGGATACTAATCGATTCTAAAAATTAGTATCTAGTTAGATATTAATTAGCACAGGCATCGATACTTAAATGCCACTTTGGTGTCTGCTGAGTCTCGGAACATATCAGCCACCTTTTAAACAGGCACTGCGGTGGGCACCCCTTCCCTACAGCATCTCCATGGAAGACC